>JASMMZ010000008.1:4766955-5070569 GCA_038502455.1 Anisogramma anomala | reverse complement strand
ACTCGCATGGAGCCCGTAGGGCTATGACGACGTCGCTACTGAAACCTACACAAAACTCTTTACACTTTCGGTATGTATATCTTTGGATTGTCTGATGCTCCTGTGCCACAAAAAAAAAAAAAAAAAAAAAATACAAACGCCTAATAGTGGGGGGGGGGGAATGAATTAAACGTGTTTATACCTCTAGGAAATAAAAAGGCGAAAAGTGTAAGTTGCAAAACATGAAACCCGCCAAAAAACGATCTCAACCAAACGAAAAACTTTTCAAAGCCTTGGAAGCTAGTCTTTCTTTGAAAGATAAGCAGATCTGGTATCCTTTTTCGTGCTAGGCAACTGTATGTAAATCCTAAGTTCTAACTAATATATCATCTTTTTTTTTCTGTTTGGTAAACCTAGTAATGCAAATTGATATATCTAGTTCTTTTACTTAGTGGCAGAAATAGAAAACGTTTTGACTTTTCTAACTAAATGCTGGTAAATTGCAAGAAAGCTAATGCTGTTTTTCCGGCAACCGCCAATAAATCAAAGTTTTCTTATATTGACAAACAGTCAAGAACTAAGGCGTAAAAATAGCAACTATATTAACAATATAATTCACAAACCCTAAAAATATGTTTTTCATTTTTCACTTGTTATTATTTTTAATTCATTCATATGCTATTTTTACTCTGAGCTATAATAAAAATAAAAATCATATGATTTAAGTAAAAACTAAGGCGTAAAAATAGCAACTATATTAACAATATAATTCACAAACCCTAAAAATATGTTCTTCATTTTTCACTTGTTATTATTTTTAAATTTATTCATATGCTATTTTTACTCTGAGCTACAATAAAAATAAAAATCATATGATTTAAGTAAAAACCTTTTCAAAACTGTTTTCAATCGAAAAACCAACCAGTTTATTTGCATTTATTTTTAAATTGCTTACGCATTATTATGAAACAATAATTAGGTTTTTTTACAAGTAGTAAGAAAGTAAGGGAATTATCGCTGTTGGTGATAAAAATATTACTTTTATCTTTGAATATCATAAAGAATTGTAATTATTATTGCTATGTAATTGCTTATATAATGAGTAAAACAAATTACGGTACATAATAAAGATATTGGTATTTTATTAACCATTAGTAATACTTTCGTTCTTATTATAATAGTAAAGTTTATGTAATGAAAACAGGATTTTTGTACAAATTATGAAATTTAATTCATGCTCTAAATTACATGATATTTTTTCAATTATATCTTGTTGATTCTGAAATATTCTAGAATATCAATCTAATAATAATATAATAATTAGATCTAGACAACTATTATCATTGAATCTATAAGTAATCAAATTTGCAACTATAAATATAAAGACAAATGAAAACTAAATTTGCAATAAAAGAAGCAATAGGGTTACCCTTGTTAATACTTGTATACTAGTTTCAAAAAGAACTCGGAATCTTTTGCTAATTGGTTATAAAGCAGCTAATAACGCATATAATAGATAGGTCTCCTATAGTTCAACTTATAATGCAACGTATATAATAGAAGATTCGCCTTATTATTTACAGCTATTTTGTATTCCATGAGCTGTAAAAGCTGTTTCATAATTCGAGGCATTTTTTAATATTATTCTAGTAGTTATATTGACTGTGAATAGTGTTATAAATACTAAAGAGCATAGAAACAAGCAAAAGACAAAAGACCTGAATTATATACTAAGACACACTGAATGATGGATAGGGGTAGAATAATGTATATAAACTTTACTACGAAACATATATTCCCCTACTTTTCTTTTATCTTTAATATCAAAATGATCAATATCCTTTACCACACATAAATAATTCATCTTAATCATGTCAACGTATAGCATTCATTCAATATTAAATAGTAGTTTAACTCGAATAATCGTAAACGATTCAAGCAAAAGAAATAAATACATGCTAAAGACCAATAGAAACTACTTATAGTTATATTAACTAGGCGTGCTTTAATAAAAACCAAATATCAGTAACTACAATAGATAGCATACGAAATAATGGATATGGAGTACAAGTTTTTTACTGGGATACCCTAGAAAAAGTATTAAACTGGACGTAGAATAATTATATTCTGCTTCAAAATATATACAATTCTAAATCTTCTTCTTATTCTTATATCTTTTGAATGATTATATTCGGTATAACCAACATCATACTATATACTTTATACATCAACGGTTGAATTAAACTGATAATCAACAATAACGACACTGAATCAATCATAAATAGTTTAAATTAGTGAAAATCAATAGTTATATAAATACTTATGGACTTTATATGGCCTATATCTCAACTATTTTGCAAGTTAACGTAAACATTAACCGAAAACAAACAATAGATCTCCATATTCAACGGTGAAACTTCTAATATATTTTAAAAAAAACAATTTCAATATCATTCATTAGTTTAAAGCCGCAGTTTCTAAGGTACAAAAAATCTTTTAAAAAAAGTTCTTTATTATGTACCGCTTTCATTTTTGATGGTTTTCGGCCCCCTTCATTTCAAACATTACAAAACGATATGAACCGTATATATACCGTAAATTTACGCTATATAAAACAACTATATTTTCCGTACCACAATTCAATTTACCTCTCCAAAACGACTGTATCTTATATACACCACTTAGTTTACGCTTTTTCTTCTCTTCAATCAAACTACATTTCTTGTTTTATACGTTCTTTTCATATAATTTCATTCTTCGTTCATCTAGAAACACACTTGTTTGCATCAAGTATTTTATTCAGAACGCAATTTATAAAATTGAATTTCATTTGATAATAAACTTCATATGCAACTTTCTATCTGATTCTTATTACTTTCCTTCAAGAACTCTTGTAATTATTCATTATAAACTTACTACAAAAACCGTTGCCATTTGTATTCCGTTGTTCTTTTATAAACTTATAAATGTTTCATATTATATTATATTCTGCTCTAAATAAACACTGATATAAATTTTCTCCCGATACTATATTTCTATCCCTTACATAACTCTAACGATTATCACTACCAAGCTTGGAGAATTATTACATCAAAAGATATTAGGTAAAGCCGGTATCAACGTAATTGACCAGTTATTATGGAGATTTGGAATCGAGGCGCCTAATGTAAATTGAAACTTTTGGCACATTCATGGCTCGGTAATATGTATTATATCTTGTAATATAATAAAACAATTATACGGCGTCTATATTTCCGACGATTATTAGAAATGTTTTTGAAAATATATAATCGAAATATGGAATGGGGTGCATTATTTCTTAGAAGGCGATTACGTGTTTTCTTACGAAATAAATGTATTAATATACCTGAAGAAACGGTAAGCAAAGTTTTCCAAACATCATATGAAGCAACGCTTCCTGTAAACATATAGGATTGCAAAAATCAACATATGTTTTAATATGAATGGCAATATTATGCTAATTAACGAACGTGTATCAAACTTGAAAGGAATATCAAGTTAACAAATATGAAATATGATGAAAATTAATCGTTATCATAGTATTGAACAGTTGAAAACCCTGTTTAAACGAGAGAAGCATTTTTTTGAACGAAACAAAAATACCGTCTAAATTTTGCTTTATATATGAATACAATTCAAAAAATAATATCGAAGTTTATAACAACAAATAAACCATAAACTAAATATTATAGAACGCAAATAATAGGTAATATTTCCAATGTAATCTATATTGTAAACTTGTATTTTATGGATAGTTTGTTAATATAGTGAATTTTAAGAAGCTAAAATATTTGATCAAGCTTTGTTATTAAGTTTCAAAGTACAACAAAGTATTATAAAATATTTTGGAGCAAAGAATTGGAGAGATATTCAATATTTGTAAATATTGTGATATTAATTTCAATGAATTTCTATTTATAATACTAAACATTTCAACAGGAAAAAATGTAATATAGTATGTATATAAATTCATCGAAGCTGATATTTCTACGGAGTATCAAGAAAATTTCAAACATATTGCGATAGATTATTGGTTAGATATTTAGAAGGACATGGGAATGACATTTGAAGAAATCAATGCTAGCTTTAATAATACAGATAAAAATTATGAAACGATTATAGAATTTTCATCTACAAAATTATTTGAATGTTGAATAATTTTAGGACCTCAATACGAAAAAAAACATTATTCGAATGATAACTAACTTTCGCAAAGAAAATTGGATTTTTGATGTAATTTTTTGGATATAAATAGGCATTGAGAAGAATTGAATACAAGTTTCAAGCTATTAATAAAGATATTGTTATATCGAAACATAACCTATTCAACAACAGCTGTAATGAAACCCTAATTTCAAAATAGAATAAATATATCAAAAAAATGACCAGAAATGAAACAATACGGTGTAAATGGAACATTAAAGATTCACTTCGAAGATATGAATTTGTGTTTAAGAATTTGAAATAAAATTATTATGTATTTCGAAGACGTTTCTATAACCGCCAATTCGACTAACTATTACGATAGAGAAATCAGTATTTACGTAAAAATATATTAAAAATGAAGTAATAATTCAAATAGATCGATTGAAATTATACGTTTTGTGAGTCAATATTTCGAATATTTTCAAACCCGATATATTATTTATAATAAATTTAATAATAACGTTTCGAATTATATGTTATATAAGTGTTTATAGATGAATAAGTTTTTAGAATCGAATGTTTATTTCAATACAAAACCAAACAAAACTTTATAGCGTGTGTACGAGATTGAGGAAGTATTACCAATCAATTTCAATCTTTAACAGTGAATCCATATCGCTTAAATGATAAAAAAGTTTTTTAATACATTAAATGATAACGTAATATATATAATGAATAAATATCATAAGTCGGAGAAATTTAATATTACCCGTATATAGAACGTTATATTTATATAATATATATTGGAATAACAATGTTAAACCATTCAAGTTTGGTATAACATTTCAAGTTATATTTTCAAATCATTATGGTAATTAAATTTATATTGTTATACCGGATATTCGTGTGGCAGAAAATTTAATGGGAAAAATGCCAATCGAAAACTTCCGCCAACGAATTTCTAAAACTCTACCTACACAGTACGATAAAATATTCATGGGAATTAATCAACGTAAATTAAGATTATTTAGTATTATTATAGTTAATATACGATATTAAAATAATGAACTTTTTGCAATGAGTTTCAAGATATTATTACTTTCATTATGAACTAGTATGAAGAAATTCAATGTCAAAGTCTAAAAGCAATTTGCTGAATCATGTTCATTGAAAATATATATTTGTTTTTTAGAATATCAAATTCCACTTTTGGTAGTATTTTCTATCATTATGAAAATTACGTCCCCTGTTACAATATAACCGTAATTATAAACACTTCACTGAGAATTCGAATACCTCATAGAAAACCGATTATTGAGATTACTTTATATTATCAATTACTTTACTACAGGTAGAAATCTCTTACATGTAATAGAGAAGTTCTTTCACAAATATCGAATTCATTAGGAGGCGTTTTATCACCTGAAGATACGGCTTTGAAAAGATTGGGATTTCTTTTATGTGATAGTAATAAATACTATTAACTTTGAAACATTACATATGTATATAAAATAAATATACCACCAACTTTTAGGGTGACGATATTTACCGAAGACATAACCATAACCGATTGTAAGAATACATCAATTGATTAATAGTACGAAATATAAATTTAATAATTTAGCTTAATAATATATAACTTTAACATTGTGCTTTACTTTACCAAAAGAAAATTTACATCTCGTATGGTTGGAAACAAAAGTCGTCTAATGTTAATTTTTGCCATATAAAGTACTCATAAATTAAAAACATATCATAAACCATAGAAAAGGGTTTATTTTATCTTTGCCAGAGTGTGAAAAACTAATACTTGGAAAACTCAAACTTACAAATGGTTGTAAATGACGTTTGTAACATCATTATTTCGGAAAACATTATCTTTAGTTTTTTTAGTCTTCGATTTACATACTAAAATATATACTAATACGATGATATAACTATCGACAATCTAAAATTAGAACGGTATCGTGAAAATTATAGTTACATTATGCATTAAAAGGGTTAAATACGATGTTTTAAAGGTATTATCTATAAAAACCAGATTGAAGGAAACAGTTGTATTATTATTATCCTTCTAGCACAAAAGGATTATTTTAAGTAAACAATAGTAAATGAATCGAATTTCAATATAGTATTATCCCAGGTAACGATATTGTCAAATGAATACTTAATAATCTAAGTTTGTTTCGAGAACTTTCGGTTATAATACACTAAAAAACGATATTAATAACTTACTCAAGAATAATACATCTGAAAACAATAAGATAAATGCATTATAGTTCAAATTTCTTATATTTACAAACAGTGTAGGAAAATATTAATCGTCGAAAGACGTTTCTAAAACTGATTTTACGTGTCGAAAAATAAATAACTAACCGTTCGTTTTCATATTTTATATCTATACTAGCTATAATTAAAAACGGCATCGAGAACTTAGTTTAGAGTTATATTATTAAAGCATTCTTACTTTTCCTGATATAATTCTGAAGGAATACACTTATGGCAGAAGACTTAAACCCTATGGAATCGGGAATTTTCCTGTTTTAATAATATAATTCGAATGTTTAAGATATGTATACAACTTTTTGAATGAATATTATATATAAAATCAATAATGAAATTAGGAAGTGGTATGAGGAACGTCGCTTTGTAATTGTAAGTAATAATAATAAGGAATAGAAACATCTTATAACCAAATTACCAACTTTATATTATGTAAGCTAAAAATTGAATCTAATATTAGCTGTTATTCAACATCCATCTCACAACTTATATATTAAGTTTCACGATATTATGTAGGTGTACATACAATTGATAAGAATCCCGGTATAAATAGCTTATGCATATACTTTTTAGAAAATTCTCAATTGATATTCGTTTGAAATAAGTATGATTATTTTTGAAATAACTGTAAAGACTTGCGTAAACAAATGATTACAGATTTGAAATATATTATTACCATTTTAACAACCTTTTCAAAATAATTAATTCAACTTTGGACTTTTATCATTCTATCAATGATTATAATAATGAAAGATATTAAAATTCTCTAAATATATAGGAATAATATTTCAATCCTTTATAGTATACAATTGAAGCATAGAATAATTAAATGGTATAACAAGATAACTTTCATGCGAAGCTCAAATCTTTTCTTCAAAAAAAATCTAGATTGACCTGAAATATGGTACTATTCTGTTTCCAAAAGAAAAATTCAAAGCTCTTTTGAAAATACAAACCAAATAAATTTATTACTATCAACACTACAAGAATTCAATACTAAGATGAGACTATCATTAACGCGCGCGAAGATTTTGAATTTTATCAATCATATCACTCAAGGTGGTATTGAACATATTGTTCGTTATATAATATAAAGTAGAACTCACAGAAAAGGATCATAAAGCTTTGAACGGGCATTTACAATAAGAAATTAACAATTTACAGCGGGGATTATATTGTGTTACAATATATATAATAATAGTAGAATCATTTGTTTTTACATATTGATTGTTTATTCATCATATTGATTACATTTTTTATATTATTTTTATGATAGTGTTAGGAAACCTGAAATTAATTTACTCTTACTCATAATTTCCTTAATTGACAATTCCTTCAATATAGACCTATAAAATGGAATATCTCAATATATATATTTTTTGGTATAGTTAGTGCAATGGACTTTTGTATGGAAATAGTGACAATATTTTGTTTACCTTTATTTTAATTTGGTATAAATACAATACTAATAGTATTTTATACCAATTCGTTTTTGTTTTATAAATACCGCCTTTAATTCATTATTATATATAAATTAAGTTTTTTAAACTTTATTATAGTTTTTGTTCATTACGAAAACATAGTGATATTATCGTAATAAAAATTATTTATCGAAAATTTAACCTTATAACAATGATAAAAACATCGTTCTCAAAAAATAATTTCAAGATGTTTATATTAACGAATACCTTTTGGTGCAAGTTGCACGCTAGGTGATAGTTCCTCATAATAAATGAATCAATAACCTACTTTTTCTTTTGGTTTTACGACTCTGAGTATATGATATATAAGGATATCATTATATATCATAACTCTATTTTTTCAAATTTTATGTGGTAAATTCCAATATACTTTGGTATCGACTATTGTATATCAAAATGCCATTAAATATCAACCTGTAAATATGTAGCAGGTAGGTACTCTACTAAAGCAAAATATAGAACGAAATATTATTCAATTAATCCTTACAATAAGTTTAATGTAATCTATATTATCTTGTGGATATTGTTGATAACCGGAAAGAAGTTGTAAAAAACCTCTTCTTCATACCGTATTTTCGGAATGTAAGTGGTTCATAGAGATAGATTTCATTATAAATACATTTGAAAACCCTATCATCAATACCAATAGTATCGAAAATATAAGAACTATACTCAAAATCGTAATCTTCGTTAATATAATACTTAAAGATTGACGTTTTTTATTGTAGTTGATGTTAAGAAAGAAAATATCGTTTTTGATAAGCTTTTCAAGACATGTTTTGGGTACGGAAATCTTAGGTACAGTAATACGTAAATGATTACGTTTAGCAAGAGTAAGAATACATAAATCATTTTATTTTCCTGTAGTATAAAACCATGAGTTCATTGTCTAGGTATGGATGCAAATAATGTTCTTGGCGTGTTTTCATTATATTTTATTGTTATATATTATGTATGTTATGATGTCAGTCAATTGCCAAAGCTAAAAGTTGGGGGTCAAGTACCCGTTCAACAAATGGCAGCAGATAAGCTTCAATCTCTACAAATTAGGGTGCAAGCTATCTAATAGCTTTCCTAACTTAAATCCTTCAATCACCACTTAATTGGGTGATAACATTTTTTACTTTGACCTCAATTTGAATCTATAATCCGTTGAAACAACCAAATGCCTAAATACGAAATCCGACAATAGTAGTCAGTGCTTGATAGCAAATTAATAACACAAAAGTGAAAACGCGCCTTCTTAAAGGCACTTTGTAGTAATAGAACGATTTTTGTAAAAAGTCCCTATAAATTACCTCATTACCTATGGTAATAAGTGGAAGAAACATTTGAAATTATGTCTGCTTATACAGTAGTTTGAAAGTGGTAAAGGTATTTCTATCTATACCTTCAATACATCTTTATTCTACTAACTCAAAAACACTCGCTATAAAGACTAACCACCCAAAATTCTTCAACTTTCAAACTAATCTTATATATTGAATCATCAAATCACTACAAATACCATAATTATACCCGAAGAATCATGAAATCATCAGAAAGAAATGGTATAAAACAAATCAATATGAAGATAATTAGGGTTCCTAGGAGCCTTTACTCCAAATACTATTATAAAGACCTTTAGTTTAGGAAAGTTAACGCGAATTCAACAGGGAAATACCTAACGAATTTCGTCGGCCAATCCATACTTGATTCAGACCTTAAAGACAGTAAGCACGATCAATAGACTTTCTAAAATCTTTGTAAATACTTCAAAATTAGTGTATTAAAGTATGGAATATGACCATGAAGTGAATTAAAAATAAGTTGAAAATGGAAGCGCACAAAGTTCTTTTTCCTTATAGAAATACGGTCAGTTAGATAAAAAAAATCGAATACGCGTAAATAATAGAATTACCTTAATAACCTCAATTTTGAAATCCATAAATCTTTCAAAACAAATGGAAAGGCATTGCTAACACCCAAACCCCTAACACGTATTCAAATGATCTACTTACTAAACATTAAATAAGTCAAACACATAATGCGTTAAATGCTTATTACTTAAACTTGAGCTATGAGGAATAACGTATAAAGCTCTTGGGTAATTTAATTTAAAATGTGGTAATACAATGTACGCGTTTGCATAATAATGAGCGTGCAAAGAAGCCTTTACTAACACAGCTTGAGAAATTAACATCGACGCGGTTAAATACTTAATTGTAAAGTATATCTATGATTAAAGTTGCTTTGAAAACGAAGGAGCGCGGAAAATCCCTTAAAACCTATCAAATTTATAATACAATAAGCGGAAAATAAGGTAATTTTATACCGAATAGTCTACTATAAGCCACAATATAAGGCTTCACCTAATAAGATAATATGTTAAAGATTATCCATATCACCGAAATTTAAAAATGACTTAGATCAGAAACGAAGATAACTAATAACTATCAGGATAACTATCAAAACCTAGCACTCAAATTGATTATAACGGTTTATTATGATTATAAACCCCTTTTAGACTATACTAAAACCAGATGTGATACGCCAAAACATAATTAAAAAGAATATAACATACTTAATACATAAATAATTCTATTACTGAATATCTATCAATAAAAAGTTTAATTTTGAAGATTCCACCTTTCGCAGAAATTCTCACCAGAAACGGTAAAAAATACTACCCAACCTTCTCAATTAAAGCCTATAGATTTTGTAAAATCTACGAAAGAATAGAACGTTACTTCGAATGAAACTTATAATTAGTATAATATCTTGCAAATAATGCTATAAAACGTTAAATAACCATAATATCTAAGAGGAAAAAAGTAAATACCTATAATTGTCTTTAACAAAGCTTTTCACAATTTGATCTTCTTCTAGTAAATAATTGAGTGGATACATATAAGGGAAACCACATTATATTAGTAGGTTCGAACCGCTATCACAAATATAAACTAATTGAAATAAGTATAACAATCTCTAAACATCATTTGCAAAAGTTCTTTTTAACTAATTACAATTCGTGTTTACGACCTTAATAATTTTTACGCTAAACCTGATTGGTATATTCTTCCAAACTAAGAATCACCTTCATTAAGACGACAAAAACCTTCATTTTCAATACTATTTCAATGGTAAGTACGGTAGATTCAGGTAGTGAAAACCTGGTGAAAAGGGTTTCAATCAAACGCCAAATCATCAACGAAGATAGGGCTTAAACAGAAATGGTAATCAAATGAATAATCGTCGTAGTAATAACAGAAAGTGTTGAATATACGGAAACTCAAATGATAAGTTAAGCCGTTACACTATTACTGAAAATTACAAATAATAGGTTATCTCTCGAATCTAATTCCTTATGAATTTGAAAAATAAATTACTTCAAAGGCGTCGTGGGTTATAAGGATAAAGATACGTTGAACGATGAAGATAATATATTGAAATAAATCGGATAATACGAAAATAGTACCCCTAAAGTTACCTGAAAATTAGACTATCAATTCGTTTTATATCGTCAGATGGATATGAATCTGTATTATTGTTATGAAAACCAAAATATTAATACTTTAACATCTGTTCAACCGTGGTAATCCTTATACAGAACATAATTTTTCAATTATTATGCTAGGAATAGGGTTAATGGAAGATTTCACAAAAAAACTAAGTTCCATACACTATGTGACAAAGGTCAAATATGACTATTACGAAGATTAAATTCCACTATTTCAATGAAGATGAAGTTAACTCAACTAAGGTAAGGAACCATTCTTATTTGGTTCGAAAATCATGTTAATCATTATTAAATCTATTATATTTGAAGTCTTAGAAATCTTTACCCAGATTTTTATTGAAAGAACATAAATATTCTTAATATGAATGTTAATGTTCATGTTACAAAACTGGTTAAAAACAGTTGAAGGTTTTCCTTCACTTTGAAATAGAGAAATTCATTATTCAACGTTTAAGAATTAGGAGTGACAGTAATGAATTTGATAAAAGTAAAAAAACGTTGGTTCAACCAACATTTTAATGATTCATTTATTGATAAGTTATTTTAAAAAAATTACGCAAGGTATAAAGATGTTAAATACCCAATGTTTAACATTATTGACCTACTTTATTACTATTTTTAAATCTACGACTGAGTATCGCAAAATTTTGAGTTTACTTTGGGAAACGATAAATACTTTAGTAATGAAATATTAACGAAATTTGTACATATAGATAATAAAATTGTTTGGTACGTTTTAAATCGGGAAAAAAAAAAATCAAGACACCAAGTTCCTTAGGTTGTTAACAGCGGAAAAAAACATGGAAAATACTGATAATATTATCGATTAATCTTTATCTTGGATTTATACATATTATTTTTAACGACATGAAAATGAATTTTAGAGTAATAAAATTCCAAGTCAAGGTTAATATAATAGGGATCTATTTTGAATAAGTTTTTATTGAAGACTAATATAATAGTTTAAAAATGAAAAAAAGAATATTTTTCTTCTACCAAGAGTATGAAATATTTCTCTTGAAGATCGGAAGCTTTACAAATTAGAGAATACACCCTTTAAAAGCAGTAAAAAGTTTGAATAAGATGGTTAACTTTGATGCCCTAGTGTTACGTGTATTAGTTTTTAACGTACATCCTCTTTTTAACAGTAAATTTTCTTCATTATGAAATAGTTAGAGAATGGTTCTAACGTTCGTTAAAAATTTAACAGAACCATAAAAAGAATTCGTAAGATGTTAATTTAAGAAAGTCTTTAATACTAGTAATAACCTATTAATCATTCATATATTATCTTCTTTATTTCAAAGCAATGTCTTTGTATACCAACAACTATGGCAATAAATTGTTTTATTTAAGATTTCAAGTATCTTAAATCTCGATGTAATAGTCGAAACTATAAATGGTTATATGATATTTCGCATAATACAATTTGAACGCTATATTAGAGTAAATATTGATATAAGTTTTTGAACTGAAAAGATTATTTTGTAGAAGCTACCTATAATGATAATTAATAAGCAAATTGAGTGATAGGAACGCGGTTAATGATCTAATCAGGGTACGTTATAAGGAAAACAATAGGTATTAAAATTTTAAGAATAGATACATTTACTTGGGTTATAATGAAATTATGTGACGATGGAAACATGGATGTGAAATTACCTACGTAAAAAAATAATCAATCTATGGATAAACTTTTGTGAAAAAGCAATAGGGTCGATATTAATTAGTTCTTCATAAGAAGAATTATTTCATTGGTTACCTAAATCGACTTCAACCCCGTTGATACTAACATACAAATGTTGAAATTATGAACAGTTCACGAGGTTAAAGGAAAAACTTTAAACAAACCACATATAAATTCCAGATTGATCTCTTAATTATATGACGATAAAGGTAAAAACTGGATCCCTACCAATTTTCGAAAATTTTGGAAGTTCAATACGCAATTAATGGTCGTTCTGGCAGTAAATTGTATGACAGGTACCAATGGAAATTTCACCTTAGATAGTCGTGATATTATCAAAACGTATAAGTATTTTACTAAATACTTATAAAAACCTATTTTTCTCAAGTAACCTGGGGAGATTGGTAAAAAATACGAAGCAGAAACAATGATGTAAAATATAAAATCATTGTATGTATTAACTAACGTTGGTTGCTATTGGTTAATAATATATAAATCCAACTTCAGATGCAAAATCAACATAAAATCTTTGACCCATAACTTATTTTTCTTGCCACATAAACAGGGGATAGAGATATCGGCGTGTTTAGTATATGAACTAAAAATATATAATTAATTGACACTATTTATAAAATAATATCAGAGCCATGTGTTATTGATAATTCGAAATTTGAAAATGAAAGATTTATGGAAATATTAGATGTTGATAACCGCTGAAATTTTAACGAACCATTGATTCGAGTATATAATGGTAATAATACCAATTTTAGATACATTAATTTTCGCCCAAGGTAACAGAAAAGTAGCTTAATGAATATTATTAAAGCTACCATTGTTAAGGCTTAACTATACCTAAAACAGTGTGTCTCTAGTAAGTAAATCGAAAGTCTATATCAGCCGAAAACAACCTATACTTGATTAATTACAAGGAAAGTATAAAAACTGAATCATATAGATTACAATGACACAAATAAAAATTTTGGATGGAAATTGAATAACATGAACCAAACCAAATCAATATAATAATTATTAATTTGTTAAATACCAAATTAATGATTTTCACAAACGGTTTTCTTCTCTAACTACTTCAGATTTTTGCCTTAAATGAGATTCCTTATGATATTAAGTGGTGAGAATAACCTAAAAAATAAAATTTCTATTATTGGAAGACTTATCCGCGATACTGTATCGAATGAAAAAAAAATTACTCGATATATACTTACTTCAGAAGTTTAAATCATAATTTCAATCTTTAATATGGTTATCTTCCTGTGAAAAACGCTCAATATCGTTTCTGGAAAATGAAAAATTATTTGGATTCAAGTCTTCATTTATACAGATGTCTAGAATTCATTTTAATACCTTTCAAAACTCAGAAAAACTAATGAAAAGCGCTTAATGAATGATGTAATGATGGTTCTTAAAATCAATGAAATCAGAAACATTAACTAATTATGATAAATCGACAATAAATGCAACTGGACCAATATCATAACGAAAGTTACATTAAAAAAAGCCCTCGAAAAAAATTAATAAATAACAGATAAAATATTTGAATTGAAAGCTATGTAAATACGATACTTGAAAAGGCTAAAACATGTAACAATAGATGAAAAATGAATTGAGGAGAACCTAGACAATTGGAATACTGCCGGTTTAATAATTCTAACTTTGCTATGGAACACTGTTGAGGTTTCATATATAGAAGTATTAAAAGATTTTTTTTTCTGGATTTATAAACAAAAAGCAATAGGAATATTATATAAAAGAGAATAAGAAGAAAAGTAGAAAGAACTGTCATTACCTATTCATTATATTATAGGATACATAAATACTACAAAACAAAAATTACACAATTTGTAGACAACCGTTCATTTCAATAAATGTAAGTTTAATGTTGCATGAATGTTCAACAAAAGGCAGGGACCAAGTTGAAACATATACAAATTAAGGTATAACAAATTAAGGTACAAGCTAGTTAGCAGCTTTCCCAACTTCAATTATTCAACTACTACTTTAATTTGAAATACAAATTATTACTTCAAACACTATTCGAATGTATAACCGGTTGCAATGACTAAGATACTAGAGTATAAGATTTCTAATAATGTAGTTTTTAAAATCTTAGTTAAACTAATGATTACTTCTAATAAACGCTCTAAATTTTCAATAAAGTTTGTAAGATGGTGGTACAAACTACTAAGATTAGCATATACGTAATTCTTATACTTTTATCATATATATTACCCGTATTGTCGTCATTAACACTTTTGTTACAATCGTTCACATTTTTATCAGTTATAATAAATACAATATAGGTAATGTAGGATGTTGGTATCCTCCAATCGGCAACAAATTCTGATATACGATTTTTCGCGCGCGTTTTATAAAATTACAAGTCTTTCGAAGTTTGCTTACACAATGTCATAAAGGGTTTAACTAACAAACTCCATATTGTAATTTTTATACCCTTGACTTGACGTTTTGAAATATAATGTTATGAAGTAATATATTACTTTCAAGTTTAGAAGTAGAATAATTTTAGCAGAATGTGGTAAATGACGGCTTTCGGGATGAGAATACGGATTAGTTCATAGCGACGCTATTTCGATACCTTTTTGGAGGTAAATAAATTCCATTGAATACATATAAAAACATTAATTATTTTCAATAACACTTATAACAACATTTTGGCATTTCGAATATCGATTTTTACGAGTAGGTATGATTACAAAGTTTTTATTCAACCGATAATCATTTCGTTTAAATTGATAACATATTATTAAAAAGTTGGGTATTGTTATCAGAAGTGAGGTTTATAAGTATCCATTTAACGCGTCTCGAAATTAAGATTGTAGTAATGTTCAATTTATTATAAAACTAAAAAAAGAAGTTTCTCAGTTGTTATAACAATTAAAACATTTAAGTGAACCTTCAACCATGTATTACTGATCTTATCAATTTTTAACCGAATGAGGTTTAATTAATGACCAATAAATTCAAATTATTACACTTTACATTATGTTATAATAGCTACTTTTCAAAAATATTACCTCCATTATGTTGTTTTTATAACCTATGATGTATATATCAGTTAAACTCGAAAGCTCTACATCTTCTAATGCAAATACTATTATTAATTGATTTATTAAGGCGAAGTGGGCTAACAATGGGGTTCAAATATAATATGAAAAGTGTTGGTGTTTATAAGTATTATACTTATAATATATAAGGAATAAGTATAGGGTACAAACCTTGTATTGAGAGATACTGGAAGGATTAAATGATTCGAAGTGAAGTAATATACTCAACTTTGAGACGTGTATATTTCCAAGTCTCCTTCTCCTCTTCATATCTCAATAATTACTTCTTTTATTATGAACCATACTATACTTTTTTACTTCGAAAAGTTTCATTAAATGCTTATGGACTCCACTAGAAATAAAAATATAAGCTTCCTAATATCAAGCTTGAAAATAAACATGGAAAGTAAAAACGTTTACTTTTTCATGTTCATTGTAAAGATTATAACTTGAAAATATAAATTCAACCCAAAACAAAAAAGTATGAGTTGTATCAACGATTAAAGAATTAAAATGGCAAATTTGATAAAAATAAAAATATTTATGTCTTAATATTAATAGTCAAATATCTACTTATCGTAAGAACAAGGTATTAAGTACATATTTTATTCGCTTTGAATTCTAAAACTCCGCATTGAAACCTTCAAATCTTTGAAATTAACCAACTTTGAATCTAGAAACGCTTTGATGAGTACGCTAAAAAAAAAATTACTGCTTTTTAAAAAATATTCAATTTAAATTACATGCGTCTATATTATATGCGCGTTTGATTTCACGTAATTCACTCATTTACCTTTACGTTGCTTTTTTACTCTATTTTCTTTACGTAATTTTTTTATCTTACTTTCTTCAACTCATTCTTCCATTTACGTTTCTTTAAACAAGTCTTTTTACCTTATTTCATTGGATACTTAACCTGAAACTCTGTTTTCTACCTTATTTTTATCTCTCTAACTTAGGGTTCTTATTATATATATATTATAACTCATAGGATAAATTATGACCATTAATTTTATATTTAATTATATTTCATTTATTTGAACTTTTCATCACAGGAAAAAAAATTCATTATCGTTATTTACAACAATATTTTTCATTATTTCATCTTATTTAATAGAGAAAGAAAAATCAATACTAATAATAAATGATGCAATTATCAATTCAATTATCATACTATTCAATTCATTATAATAAAAGTTTTAAATGACATTATAATTTGTAAATTTGAATATCTTACTAGCTACCAAATGCGTAGTAAATACTATTTATTAAATCTGTTTGTCTTCATGATCATTTCAATCACATGTCGATCAATATTACATACAATTAATAAAATAAACACTGTCGGCATCTTTCAATATACCTATGTCATCTAATAGAATCAAGGTCAAAGTTAAAGATATATTGCTGATGAATTGGATAATTCTATATTTCCAGTTGCGGGAACCGTCAGTCGTTTTACACTTGATTTTCCATGGTGTTAGTTCGTAATTATATAGTAAATAGATAACTTAGTGATTTCATACACGCAATATCCAACAGCTAGTATTATATTATCACATACAATAGTACCAAAAACAATAACATGAAAAGAAATTTACGTTTACCATTGAACTTAAAATATTTGAAAAAAATAGATTGTAAAAGAAATGAAATCTTTATAAATTTATATTAAATTCAATTTTAGTGAAATTTTGTAATAATTCGATAAAAATCACATTCAATCATAATTTACAGTGATTTCCTAACTTAATAACAGTTGATCATAATCAAAAGCCATGAATCTATCTACTTGTTGAAACATAAGCATGAAAAGTCAATAAAACATAATTACTTCGAGGAATATCTACACAAAGTGAGTTTTTTTTTTGCTGAATAATGCTCACAACAACCGATTTTATAAATTTTTTTAACAGATTTCCCTGATTTACATTAATATAAGTCAATAATCCCAAAGAATTATTATATTGGATAAATCAAAACGCGCCATAACAAAACTCTTTTAATACCCTACAAATTAGCACTCACTGAACATAATGTATATATAACCTTACGCACGATATTTCAATCCTAATAAAATCTATACGGTAAATTTATCAAACCTATTGGTAGAGCCTTAGATCTTTGCAACATTGTTGATTCGATTGGTCGAAGTAACAGTAGTATTGTATTGGTCAAGTGGTGAGTGTCATGTTCTAGGTTTGACAGACTGCTAACCGATTTTCACTGTAATTTATATGGCCAATTGCTTAGCCCATGCCCTGGTATGAAGTGCAGTGTACTGCACTCGAATTACATTCAATGCGGTAAGTCTATACAAACAATACATCAATTTGCAGTACAGTAAACTTTACTGTTAGTAAAGTTGACCTACTTCACTGTATGTAGTACTATTCCAACAAAACCCCATAAAACTGTTAAATTAATATTGAAAATGAAATAATAATGCGAATGGTATCTTCAAAGCAATAAACCTCATATGGATTCTATATAAATAATTCAATATTGTATATTATGAATTTCAGTTGCTCTTTCTGATAATATGAACAGTGAAAATGTAAATTTATTATGTATTATATATTACCCCAATAAAACTCTTCATAAAATGTTATTGATGTTTGAACAATTTTTGATGCTGAGGTTAACAGTCAATTCCATGTCTATAATTCATTGATCATAACCTTAAAAATGATTTAATACTATCTGTAGAACGTCATCTGAAAACTTCAATATACTGTTCTCAAAATTACCAAAAAGAAATACGTCATTTTAAACAAAAATAATCTTAAACACAATTTTACCTCGATTAAGTCAAATATATATATATATGTTATCATCCAAAATGCAGTTAAGTTAGTAAACAGGCTAGTTGGTCAGCTAAGCCACTCAAAGCGTGAGGTTCAACATGTTAGGCAGGGAATGTCTTATGTTATAGCCATTTTGAATCAGTAAGTCACGGGATGGAGTAGGTGATAGAATCGATGGATTAGTAGCGATACAGACCATCCAGGATCGTGGAACACATTAGCTATCCCAGCGAT
Organism: Anisogramma anomala; assembly: GCA_038502455.1. Taxonomy (NCBI): domain Eukaryota; kingdom Fungi; phylum Ascomycota; class Sordariomycetes; order Diaporthales; family Gnomoniaceae; genus Anisogramma; species Anisogramma anomala. Next base: position 5,051,349 of record JASMMZ010000008.1, on the reverse strand, counting down.
CCAGTAATAAAAGATATATAAATAAGAATAAGTTTCTGAACTTCTATAAAAACAAATAAAAAACTTTAAAATTGTCAATTTACATATTAATTGTTATTAAGCTCATAATTTGAACCACGTAGCAAATAGTTTCAATATTTTGCACACTTCATAACCTTTGCTAATAGTTTTATAATATAAACTATCTAATACTCTCTAGATACTTATGATCAATCGTTGCGATCATTATAATATACAGAAATCGATTATTTCAATATATAATTTGACAGGTTATAGAAAAAAACGAAATATTCCATTGGAATTTACCAATATAATTGAAATTATTGATACATTGAAACTAAAACCTGAACCAGGCCGATTTGATTATAATTCAGTTACCAAATTCCACGGAAATTTACAATTGAATACTAACCAAAATGATTCAATACAGTTTGAGTCAATAATCGAATATATATCTATCAAATCGAAATTATAAAATACAAAACTACAATTTGAAACACAAATTTTGTGGTTATAAGAACTGCACTTTAAAGGATTTTAAATAACAAAAATGTGATTGAAAACTTCTAGAATAATAAGAAAGACGCGCGTTACGAAATACTTCAAATTATTCGTCTTGAAAATTGAAACCCTAGATGGCCTACACAAGTATTTTATTCAAATTTAACACATATCTATTTTATAGAACATTCGTCAAATATATTTCATGTGTAAAAATTGATTCCAAACAAATTATCTATTGAAGAATGAAACTGACAGAAATCTAGCGACTACTATAACTTCATACAAAAATACTTACAATCTTTGCAACTTTTGTAACAAATCTGAATAATTAAAATAGAAAGTTCGAAAAACAATTATTGCACCACAATAAATAGATGAGGCTGTAATGAAAGACTATAAATTTCTTATTACTAATTTAATAAAAAAACCTTTTAAAAATCAGAACTGAAATAAATCCACCAATAGAGTAGCAGAAATTAATATTGACAAACGTTGTTCCAATAAATCCTAAATAAATGTGAAAAGTAATCAAAAAAGTGAATATAATTATTTTAATAACATAGAATTAGCTTGTTTTCCATTTACATTTGGCTTATCATCATATATATATATATATCATTGACTTCAAATCTAAAATATTAGTATTTTCATATGAGTTTTATATTCAATTGAGGTATAATATTTACCAACTAGCTAAAATAAACATAACATAAACATTTGAAAAACACGGAAATACTCAATCAGATTCAAATCGTAAAAACGAACCTGATCTAACGTAGCTACACACCATACAAAATCAAGTTACGGTAACTATAATAAAAATATCAATCGGAAAATAACTCTACACATTAAGAAACCATAAAGAAAATAAGAATGAAATCCAATACAGCTATACCAAGGAAAAATAAACCTAATATAACTATCGAAGGATTGAAAAAAAAAACCACTAAGATGAACACAAAAGTGACAAGAAATATACGCATAAACAAATGATATCAAAACAATAGCCTACGATACATAAGTATTTATAATGTATTTGAAGTATACTCTTTCACCATGCCATTTTTATTTTTATATTGGGTGGAGTCACAAAACACTGAGAAAAAACTACGAAATAAGCTTGTTTTTTCAAAAAATATTCCAATACAGTATCAATTTGCCATTGTAATTACCATTACTGGCACCCCTAGTATCATGATGATCAATTTCACTATTACTATTAAGTATTATTACCAATATAATGATTTTAATTGTAATTTTTATTAATAAAACAACTTAAATATATTATAGGCGGAAGAATATATTGTTGATATATAAGAATTTATCTATAAATGGAGAAAAGGTGAGGCTTAGCAGACGTAGCATAGAGAATCTAACTAATATAGCAATAAGCTAAACAGCTAAGATTAATCCCATATTAGTACCCCGTTAGTAAGGCATGTTCGTTCTAAAACAAAATGAAAAGCAGATATTGATCCTCTAAAAACCTCTTTCATAAAGGATTAAAACATAGTTATTATATATATTTTCTAATTATCAAAACAAAAACCCGACATATTCGATACACAGGATAATTCCTTTGCTTAATACGTAACAATACAGTTGATATTATCGGAGCAATAAACTAAGTATTCAAGTTATTTTATCATTATCATCGTTCGTATATAAGGTAGGATGTTTCTACATTTGGAATTTATAATCCTTCAATGATTATAAATATAAAAATGAATAGGTTTACCCCTTATATTAACAAGGTTAAACCATTATATCCACATTACATTCCAAAAACTGATACGTTATTTGGGTTATAATTAACTTAATTTATGAAATTTTAGTTTTTTCTCATTCCGTTAAACCCTTTAAACGGGCGGAGCGTAGTAGATTAGTTGTCATCCTTATAGGTTTAACCTTTGATTCGGTCGCTGAAAAAAAATGCCGGTATTAATAGATTTTCTGATGTAGGTATTAGATTTTATCAAGAATTCTATCGGAGCGTCAGATCTTCCAGAGATATTCGGATTTAAGTCGTCGAATTGAGCTCATCAGGAAAATGAAAGTAAAATCGTGGAATACCGCATTAACAGCTTTGAAAATTGGAAGCAAGGTTTGCTAAAGAGGTATGATGACGCTATGCAATCGGATAATATAGATTGTCTATATTCAAGGTATTGTAAACATGTTTCAAATTCTATGACCCAATTACATAAAAAGTATTATAATTGTGTTTTCGTATGATACTTTTAGTAGGCGATATTTTACCTTTATTCATAGTGTATTAATATGTTTATATATTCATGTAATTAAAATATTCTAGAGAAGGTGAGGAAAAAAATCATTTAAAAAAGAAAATAGCATTTAGTACAGCTAAAATACCTTTTATATAGGTTAATTGAATTTTATATTTATAGGTATATTTATAACGAGAATTCCACAACTTTATCCTCGTTGAATTTTTCTATCTCCTGTTATATTCATCGAGAAACACTTCAATAGTATTTCACTTTAATCCTAGATAATATTCGTTATGTATAATATTCATTTATTTTGACATAAACTTTTCACTCCTTCACCTATACGTATTTATTCCCTTTTACCAACTATCACGCTCTACTTTCACTTAATAAGCCTTAAAACTTCACTAGCACTGTTATACCCGATTGCATGAAATTACTATACAGCTTGTACAGTGCTACCATATACAGAGCTATCGTAAACGACGGTAATACATATGGTACTACCGTAAAAAGTGATTCTATGTAAGGTACTACTATATGGGATTCTACTACGTTGCTATACGTGTTTACATGGAAAAGATATTAGGACTAGCATGGATAGAAAAATTATTTGTAAGTATAAAATAAAATGAAATCTTTATCTCAACTGCAGAAACTTTTTATTAGTGGTTGCATGTACGAAAATAAAGTGGAGGGATAGAAATGTGGGATAGATAGCCCCATAGGTCGCACGCTATTAATATACCCAAAAGTATCAAATTTAAATCATTTACCCCAAATTTATTTTTGCCCATAATAAAAACCATTCTGGGAAAACAATATAAAAGATGAGGATTCACTCAAATTCTTGAATGAATTAAAATTTCGCAAATAATTCAACTTCATTTATAAGCTTTGAATATTTTGAGTTAAATAAATAAAATATGATTTTCGTGGAACTTTATTATAAAACCAAAAACAATTTCAACCAATGAAAAACGAAGAGCTTTATTGAACACCAAATATAATAGATATTACCTAACTATTTATCAGTTCGTAGATAAAAATTTCATATGAAGAAATGTTAAGTTATAGGGATACAACATAAAGTTTTCCCAGATTTAATACACAATTTGAAAGTTATATGAAATTTTAACCGAAGAATACTTTCATTTCAAATGCGTGAAACGAAATATAAGACAGTTCATAGGTTTAACACGATAAAAACATAATCCTCATTGAAAAAATGAATTCAATATCTATAGATAAACATAGTCATTCAATTTATTTAAAACTTGAGAATATTTTGTTTGAGGTTCCAATGAATCTTCAAATGGTTGAATGATTCTTAATAATTGTTTAATAATGTGGGAAGAATCATTTACTTGACATAAAACCTGAAAGTAAATAATTTTTTCAATTTATTTACATAAGTCAATACCCAAAAGAATGACTTCTAGTAAAAGGGTTATATACATCTGTTCCTTGTTTTATTGAATATTATTTTCAGATACTACAAGCTGTTTCAACCAGCTAAGCGATGCAGCAATTGATGTGAATGAAATGAATATAATAAAAATTAGGTTAGAGTCAAAAATTCGAAGAAAGTTTTAGAAGAAAGTGGAAACTTGAAAAAGAAATCAAGGAAGCAATTACTGATCAAAACCATGGCGAATAGCTTACCGGGTGAAAGTAACAGACAACAAAATCAAAATGAAATTAATAAATATTGAAATATGATCCGGATATTACGTTTGAATGTAAAACTGAATATAAAGCGAGTAACAAAATAATAGATCCTATTGAATAAACTATATCATATTTTTAATTTCGTTCAAACAATATCTTTAATAAGTTCTTCTATTGTATTATCGAATTCAAAATGTAAACACAATGTACAAAAGAGGAGGAGCATAAGAGCTTCAATAATATATAAGGTAAATAGTATAATTAAAAAATTTAACAAACAAGTTGTGTTTTATCAAATTAACCAGTTGAATCCTATTTTTTTGTTGTGGTTACGGATAATCACTTGACAATAAAATGAATAAACTATAGTACCATTTTTTACACACCAGTTTGACAGCTTGAAACCAAAATATTGAATGATCAGAAAGAAAGATATACAATAATTATCAAAATTAATAGTGATTGTCATAATAATTCAATTCATATAGGAATAATATCCGTTGGAATGGCTTTAAAGTAGCTTGTATTATCCATTTGAATTCTCAATTGAAATATAAATTTTTTTTAGCATTAATTAACAGTTAATAGATAATACATTACTCTCGAATACATGAGGCAGCTAAACGGTACCCAACTATTATCCTGTATAATAGGACTAATATATATACTTACTACAATCAGCTGCTCATTCACCATTTCTTTTATATTACAACTCTAGTAAACTTCGTACATATTCAGTTACGAATGCAATTTAAAATACAAATTATTTTTATATAGTAAATATACAGAAGAAACTAAAGTTATAATAATACTAGCCACTTATTATTGTATAGATATATATAAATACCGTAATTACTAAGGAAAAATAAAAATCAACATAATAAAATAAGTTAAAATTTTAAATTTCTAGCATATAATAGGTGCAATATGTAAAGGGACTGAAACTGAAGCTGTCACTCAAGGTGGTCGGATTTTGGTCTATAAATCTCGATGAAGAAAAAGGAGAAGAAGTCCCTACTAGGGAGAAGCTATGGAGCTAAGATGGTATAGCCCTCTCTCCAGTCATGTGAATTGTTCTTAGGTGGCTCTCTCCCTGCTCTAGAGTATCTTAGGAGCGTGTAAAACTACTAGGGGTGGATCCCTAGTAATACTTCCTAGGTACTAGCCTATAACATTATCCGTAAAGTCACCCCTATCTTGTCTTTCCTCGTTTTTTTTTGTTTTTTTTTTAATATAAGATGCCATAAGTATAAGGAAGGTACGCGCGCCTTTTCAAACAATACGGTTCCGTATGGAAGGCATTAGGTCAATGTTACATAGAAAACATTTTAGCGCCCTCACTTTTTTATAAATAATCCCTAAAGTACTAATTACAAAAGATAAAATTTCCTTCTTCCCTTAACTTTTAACATTTCCGTATAACTTTAATACTTATGATTATTAATGCCGTACTTATCTGTTTACAATCTTAGTACTCTCTTTACTTATCAATATTACAATAAATCCTTAATTCGCCGCCGAGGTAAACAAAACTATTAAATAAATAGATTATATATTTTAAAGTAACTTAATCCTTATTGATGAACGTAAAGTTACCGGCCCTAGGGAATATTAATTCATACTTTGACAAAACTCGAAAACGAACATATTTTAAAAACATTTATAAAATAACGCATAATCTCAGGAAGTTTTGCTAAGAAATTAAGAGTAAGTAGTTTCAATAGCTACGAAAGAGCTGCTAACGAGTAGCTAAATATTAGAGCTTAATGCCGTCTCTGTTTCGTCGGAGCCACGGGTTGTAGTTTTGGTTATACGTATATGTCATTGGATTTGAACTCGGATATAAATAGGGCCATTAAGAAATTGTTGTAAACGTGTTTCGCGTTCGATTTTTAGGACTGAGGTAAGTTCACATACCCTATAAACCGCTCCCTAGGTACTAACGAGCGGCTAAAAAGCGTGTAAAATTAGGTAATAGTCGTTAAAAAGGTTATAGAAGTCCCTCGCGCTACGTAACGTAAGGTTCATACCCAAGGCGGGGAGGGGAGAGGGGTTTATCCCCGTTACTCACATGCGGTTTAGGGGCTTACGGGCTATATAATTGATAAAAGAGGAACGCAGTGTTTAGGTAAGTTTTTTATAATTAGGTAAAAACGTAAGGGGGGAGCGCGGCTAAAAAATAGTTATGAAACGTTGTTAAAAATAATATAAAAGCTTATTAAAGTTTCGAGTTGTATTAATATTAAGTTGGTTTGTATGAATACTAAGTTAAACTAACTTGATGAAATAGGTAAAAAAAAATTCTGGGTAAGGATTCAGATTAGGACTTCGAAGATATATTTAAGTAGGGGCCCGGTCATAGTCGGTTTTTTTTCGTTTTTATTAATATTAATTCGTTTATTTAATATCCTTTTGTCAACGGCTTGTACGTCGTTCCGATTGGTAAAGTAAAGTATAAAATTATGCTCGTTTCCGCGCTGGGATTAAAGGCCTATCGTTTTATTTATCTGGTTTGTAACGCTATTTAAAGGTATTAAATGCTATGGTATTAGAGAAGTTTAGAAACGGCTTTTACGTTAAGTATATATAGATTACCCATATAATTAAAACCTGTCGTTTCGGTGAATTATAAAGTCGGGTAGGTTTAACTTGGGGTTTATTACGGGCCTATAATATACTTTTGACTTGATATTTCGGTTTTAACTTACTATTGTTGTTTTAAACGATTATGATTTACTGTTAAAAGTTTCGAATTTATTAACTTAGGAACGGGTCCGAAACGGCTCGGATGAGTTAATTTATATAAAATCGAAAATACTTTCCGACCGGTATATTAAGTTTAATAACGTAAAAGTTAACTACATTTGTTACTTAGTATTCATTGTAAAGTTAGATTAATATTTTAGAAAATTTGTTTAACTTGTAAATTTCAAGGAAAAGTTAAACGTTATCGTCGATTAGAAAACATTTTAAGGAAAAACGCCGCTTACTAACGGCTTTTTTATACTTCATTACGTAGTCGTTATTACGGTTTGTAAGAATTCTGTAACTTCGCGGATCTATTAGACGAAGTTTTTAGCCTTTACGCGTAATGTCGTTACCGAAACGAGAAAATACGATACCGGTTTAATAGGATTAACGTAATAACTATAGTTTATAAAAAACAGATTAATATCAATAGTCATTATATCTTTATTATTTAGTGTTAATTGATAACCGGGTAATGAACGGCTTTGGTCGAATTATATCTAGACGACAAATAAGCGTAAATATATAAGGATATTTTAATTTACGCGTTCGGTTACGTCGTTAATTTCGGGGTGAAAAGCGGTGTTTAAGTGTTGTTTTACCTTAGTTAGGTGGTACAGTCGTTTTTAAAATCCACTGGTTCAATTCGAACCACAGTAGCTAATAAACGTACGCTAAAAACCATAAAAACGCTAATAATAACTAAAAAAACATTTCGTTTAAGTTTCAGCGTCTATGGTAATTATAGTTTTCAAAATGATAGCATTAATTAAACGGTTCGTAATGATTATAAAATAATATAGGTTACTTTCGTATTCCTAAGGTAAATTAATTTTAAAGTCGACCGAAAAATTGTTTTAAAGTTGTTCGGAAATAGAAAAGGGTTTCAAAAGTCGTTTTCGACGATATTTACAATAGATTATACAGCTACAAACGTCGTAATTACGATGAAAGCGACGGATTATACGATATGAACCTGATTAAAAATAAGTCTTGAAAAGGATAGCGATAATAGTATCGTGGGTTAGATAGCCGGTTAAAAGTGAATCGTAGGTAATTTAAATTAACGCGGTGGTAAACGGCTGATAAATAGGTACCTAAATACGGTTACTAAACCTTCAAATTTTATCGTCGTTTACCCGGTATTTCGAAATTGAAACCTTTAACGTACGGTTGTCGTCGATACGGATATCTGTTGGGAAGGATCGATCATTTATACGTACCGTACATATTAAGCAAGGGTAATTAGTATCGCTTATAATAACGGTATTCTAATAATTTTAAAGGTCGATGTTAGTAAAATGTTCACGATCTTTTGAAATAAATTTACCGATAACGGTTAACCGAGAGACATACGTAGGCTGAAGCAGCTCAAAAATAGATTATTTGGGACGTAACAACTAAAATTTTCGGTCTAAATAACATAGGTTCGAAAGGCTTTTTAGAAATATCCTGATTTCGTTGTAAAATTACATAGGATAGCGCATAATTCGTTATTTTATTATATACCAACCGAAAACGAAATTTAAAAAAGCGTTTTAATCAGCGGATTTGTCGTTCGGAAAGCCGCCGTGTCGTTATAAAATATTCCAAGTTTTTGTAATCTGTTAAGATAGTAAACGGGTGCGCCGTGCCTTGGAGTTTCACGTTCCATGCTTTTGACTAACTTATAATGCCGAATAGTTTCTTATTCTAGATTTCGTAGTTATAGTCAGCGGAAAATAAAAGCCGGGAGTAATACATTATTAGGTGTAGGTTACTATGGTTATCGCGCTAAAAGAGGCAGTCTTTTAAGGCCTAGCTAGAATAGTTGGCTTCGAAAAAGATATCGCGGTCGGAATTCTATAAAACAAGCACGGGTTTGGAAAAAGATTTAAATTTAAGCCGTTTAAAAACAAGTTCTTTTTTAAGATTTTAACTAAATGAAATACCCTTACGGGTTAGCTGTAATAATAGTCCGATAATTGTCGAATAGTCGCGAATGAAATAGCGATAAAAATTTACGAATTTTAAAAGGCCTTGTATTTTCAAAACCGTTATGGAAACCGCCTATTTCCGGATAATGTGTAGCTTTTCTGAATCTATACGGACGTCGATTCCAGCTTCGATAACGAATCTTAAGTACTTAGTTTTTTAAATACCAAATTCGTATTTAGAGATATTGATGTTAATTTTCGCGGCGTTTAATACGTCAAGTGTTGATTTAACTTTAGCTATATAGTTATCGAAGGGGTCGTTGAAGTAAACGAAGATGTCGTCGAAATAATCAAAACAAAAAGTATCGAAAAGAAAAGACGTAATTAATTATTAATATATCATTGAAAGGAAACGGGGGTGTTGAAAGAGCTAAAGGAATTAATAAATTATTTAAAAAGTCCGAAACGTATACAAAATATAGTTTTCTACTCATTTTCCTTCCTAATACGGAACTCATAGAAAACAAATTTAATATTTAACTTACGAAATATTTACAGACGCATTTTTAATAAAAGGGAGCGGGTAACGATTAACCTTTATAATAATATTAAACCGGTAATAATCGATATAAAATCGTAACCCGTTTTTTAGGGTTTTAAACAAAAAGAACCGGGGCATCTTTTAGGGAGTTACTCGTTCGAATATAATCTTAATTAAGTAATTCGGTTAACGTTTTTCGTAATAAGAAGAGTTTTTTACGCTATATACCATAAAAAGGGCCTTATAACACTTTTAAAAGTTTACCCTAATTATCAGTATAAAAAGGTATTTCGTAATCCTCTTTAAAGCGACCAAAAGGTAGTTTGTCGTTAGGGACTTTATCGAATAGGGGTGCGAATTCCCTAAGATTAATGAAAATATTGTCGTAAACGAAAATAAGTAGTTTTAGGGCGAATACTTTATTAATATTTTCGAAGGAGACGGCAGCGAGTTACACAATAACAGTTTGATCTCTATAAGCCTATCACAAAATAACGTAAAATATGGAAGCGTTAACCATTTTCGGTACTTTTTAAACAAGCGTAAACCTTCGTTCCTCAATACGGTAATTACCGATTCGTTTTAAAAATAACATATATTTCGTAACGTCGTAGGTAACCTATTAGAGTTTTTTTTAAAACTTATTTAAAATAACATTATATTATAAGAAAGGGACGACGTATGTTTATATCCGATAATGATATTTATTGAGGTCGACGTCTAAAAACATTATAAATAAAATAAGTTGTAAAGAAAAACCGAGCGTGTGAAACGTGGCTTTGCCGAGTTATTATAAGGGAATAGAAAAACGCGATAACTTCAAACGGTTAATACGTTTTTTATTTGTAACGTTATAATATTTATAATTTATATTTATCAAAAAGAAGATTAAACGAAAGGAATTATTAAGTCAATTTATTATAAACTATAATATATTTAAAATTTGAAGCGAAGTTATTAAGTAGAATCAAAGTTTTGCTAACTCTTATATGCGACTGTATATAAGAGTTTCGCTTTTCCCTTTTCGAGGTCGATAAGGTTTTCGGCCGAAGTAAAATAAATTTTTATAATGGCTTTATCTTTGAAGCTTCTCGTGCGTTACGCCAAGTTTTAAAAGTAAGTACGAATCCGGTAGCCGTCTCCGTAATGTAAATATAACCTGAGGTCCCTATGGCAGGAAAGTTTCGCGTAATTTTCAGGCGACGCGCCGTTTAATAGCGGTTCAGAAGGAATTTACGTTAATTATAATAACATCGCTTTAATTATTTCGAACGGTCGTATTACTGCCGTTATTTTTACCGCGGAAGGCGCCTCCAAGGGTACTAATATTAGTGCCGTCGTAACGAATACGAAGATTATAAAGGCGCCCGTCGATAAGTTAGGCGCGGGAAACTTATTTATTATAATTCGTCGACATATTGAGGTGGAGTAACGTATTGGTAAGTATATTATTAAGAGCTTCCATTAAAATAGCGAGTTTGGTAACCGATTTTAAAGTTACGTCACCGACTTTCGCGAATAAGGCTTTTTAAGCATTCAAAAAACGTAAAATCTTTTTCAAACTTTTTATTTTATATTTTTAATCAGAGTGATAATTGTTTTCACCGAGTTGCAGTTATATTAGTAAACGTAAAGCATAATTATAAAGGCGTCGAAGTAGTTAGTGCCGCCGTCATCTCCGCGGGTATAATAATTTTTATAACGGTTTTCGTAAGGCTTTTATACTATTGAAAAATAGCGTAAAAGTGGTTTTCCTTTATATTAATAAGCCTTCGGTTTCGATATAATTTATGTATTATCGTAGCTTTCTATATCGAAAATCGTAGTTTAATATCTAAAATTTAACAGGCTATTTAAAAGGCTTACGTTTAGGTTGATAACACCCTTTAAAAGTTGCGTTAATATCGTAATTAAAGTTAAAGGAGTCGTCGTTATTTAAGGAGTTAGCGCGGTTCCTAATAAAAAGCAGTATAGTAATGGTGCCATTCGTAACATACGTAAGGAGAACCTTTTGGGGAGGAAATCGACTCGAGGACGTAGGCGTGTCGGTAGTTTCGAGCTATCATATTATATTCATTAAAGCGTTTAAAGTATCGGTGTTTCGTTATTTTAAGTGTAAAGTGTATTTTCGAGCGACTTGATTTAACTTGATAAGTTTGTATATATAGCGTCGGTAAAGCGTTTATATTAAGTTATAAGGTAATCCTGTTAAACCGTTAAGGCGTTTTAAAACTACTTCTTAACACGTGCTTTAAGAAATTACTTGAAGGTTTAAGGGTCAAATTTTGGTAGGTCGAAGGATAAAGATATAAATTTCGGTTATAACCATTAACCAGCGGTTAAACCACCGTCGGAAAAAAAAATCGAGGTTTATATGTAAAGGGATTAAGGCCGAAGTTGTCGCTTAAAGTGGTTGGATTCTTGTCTATAAACTTCAATAAAGAAAAAGAAGAAAAAGTCTCTGCTAGGAAGCGGCTATGGAGCTAAAATGGTATAGTCCTCTCCCCAATCATATGATGTGTCCTTAGACGGCTCTCTCCCTATTCTAGAACATCGCAAGAGCGTGTAAAACCACCAGAGTTGAATCTCTAGTAACACTAGCTAAGCACTAGCCTGTAACACAATATATAAAATCTTAATCAAAATACGTTAGTTGCTATACCAAGGTTTCTTTTAATCGATAATTTCATATTACATATTAATTTCAAGTATTTATAACAAAAACTTTCAATTTATTTCCCATGAAATCCATAACACCCATAAGTGAAATATATATATACATTTACTCAACCCTCAATAACCGGTTCATGTATATATATCAAACAAATTAATTTGGCTTATAGGTTATACATTCATGAATATTTTCCCGAAAGAAAACGTAAAGCACGTAATTCTCATTGTAATAAAAAGTATTACCCATCAATTTTAATCTGCATATATCTTTTGAGCCTTTTGAGAGTTTTTTATATTACATTATCAAATAAGCATTTTCTTTTATCATTCCACCACAATTACTCGTTTTTCCAAAGTTTCAATATATTTAGAAGCTTTATTACATTTATCATCAGCGGCAATTGACTTGATTATTTCAATTTTATGAAGGCATGAATGTAGGATCCTAGAACGGATAAACATAATTACCTCACATGATAGTAAACCAATATAATTATTGTGAAAACTTTTCTTAAACGAAATGTATTATTGGAGACTCAAACGTTGATTTTATATTTGACATATAACATGAATAATATATACGGAATCAGTCAAGATTCATTGAGTCATTTTTACAATATACAAGCCTTGAATCAGTTTCAAAACTGGTTAATTATCTAAATTATTATATTAATTTGTTGTTAGTATGTGTTTTTGTAGATGTTCCTTCGTTGCAACAGTAGTATTTTCCATATCTCTATGTATGAATTAACTAGTGTATTTCATTGATTAAAAAATATTAGGAAGTAGGTTTATGTAAGATTAAGGTTAAGTGGATTGATAGTCAACTTACATCCTTATATATATAGCTTGTTACTTTGACTGTATACCGTATTGAGTTTGAACACACCGCAATTTATTGAAGTTGATAATATTCTAAAATTGGATGCTTTTTGGTCTTATAAGTATACTATTATATCGTAGGAAAAATATTTGGTAAGAACTATATTAATATCCATTTTATGGGCGTATTTACACCCGTAATCCATACCGTTAAGCATACCGAATCACTCGTACAAGTTTTTCTTAAATTATTAAAGTTACTTATCCAATTAATTGTTTATTGAATATCAATCTGACTGTTTTTAAGTTTTTGATACACCTCATCTTCTTATCCTTCAAATCATATTCTTACATGTTTTAATGCCTATTTTCCATATCGCTTCACTTCTCTTGTATTAAAAACCTGCATATTTATAATTATGGGATCATCTTTGATAGATTTATGATTTTTTTATCAGATCAGAGTTGATTTTGTTGCTAAATATAATAAGTTGTGGCTCTCTCGTCTATTATGTTCTGTTACCAGATAAAGTTAACCTTGACCTTTCTGTTTTTATCGTCGACGTTAGTGTTATTATAAAGTTGGAGGTTCTCACACTTATTTTTTTTTTCAATATTACCAGTCAGCAACCAGGGCTTGCTAATAAGATAATTCTAGGGACACCGGTAAGATTAATGGCAATCTGAGGGCTTCTTACCTCAACACGCGTTTAAAAAGAGTCCTGTATAGTGCAATAGATCCAAATCCCGGACCTTATCTCTTATCAAAACTTTAAGGTGCTCCGTAAGCTTTGGGACCTAAAAGCTCCAGGACTCGCAGCCCTAATTTAGCCGGAAATACGTCCTATAAAGTTGCGACCTAACATTAGCATTAATAAAATAATGGTGACCCCTAGAATAAGAGTTTAGTAAGGCGTGTATGTTTTCTATTTTCCAACCTAAAAAACAAAACTAGTAGAAATATTGTTCTCATCCTGTGTAATTCTCTACCCTTCAGTAATAGAGTGTAAAATCAAAAGTCGTGTATGACGAAAGATTTATGAAAAAATTAAAAAATAACGTAATCATAGCTATGTATGTAAGTTGTATGTATTAGGAAGAACATAGGGTTTATAGGTTGACCTACGGAATTAAATAATATTAACGTGAGAATAAATAGAATTCGTAATCCCTACTTATTTTAAAAGCGTTAAATTCATGATTTTGATGCTTATTTCAATCAACAATCAAGAAAATTAACCTCATTCTAAACACGAATAACTTTATGAAAATACTTCGATAATAAGTGAAACAATCTTATATACGAACATTGCGGTGTTTACTATAGACAGTAACACTATTTGATCAGATAGCCACGGCGAAGATATGCGTCGTTATAATGTTAGCGGCGCGTCGCAAAAAGTGCGTCATCACTTAGATCTCCATATTAATCATATTAACAATCCTCACGCGCGTCCGCACCATTAAAGAAATGGAATGGAAGTAAAAGTAAAGTTTTTGAACTCCTAATAATTATCGCTTGCATATAAAATACGTTTGTTTCCTTTTATGCAGCATTAATAATAGCGTTTATTGAACCAGGAGCATTAAATACATTCGATATTAGAATAGTTGGAATAAAAAATATATAAAATAGACTGTACTACCACGTGTGAAGCTATTGATCATGAGGATAAATATATGCTCGCCTGTATTAATATAGCGGTGCCATTGATGATATATTGCGTCAATATAGCAATTATGATTTTGTTGAGTCACCTAATGACTTTATGCCGCCCTTTACATGCGGCTGTCGATGTCACGGAGGCGGCCATATATATCTAATGCGTTTCCGACCGCGGAAACGAGATGAAAGAGAAAAAAGTGCGGGTTTTTTCTAGGGGGAAAGCCCTTCAGAAATGGTATCTTCTGTCTCTTCCAAAGCTGATATGCCTCATTTAACCCTGAGATAAACTCGTAACTAACACTTACTAGTTTCGAAAACTATTAAAGCTCATTTCAAGGTTGTAATTGACCTATGAATAAATGTTTTCAAATCATAAATTAATTGTTTTTGAATCATATAAATTAACAAGGTAAAAAGCGAGAAAAGAAGGGAAAAGGGTGATGAAAAGCTTTAATACCATTTTTACGTTGTTACCGGCGAGAGTTAAACGCGAGTCAATAGTCTTGCAAAATCAAGTTATTCGTCTTTTTTATTTTTCGTTCCGTAAAAATTTCCAAAATGAATTGAAAAAGAAGAAAAACATATAATACTAACAAAATTTCAAAAATTATGAGAATTCGAAAATAGCTTCCGAAAGTAAAATTAACCTTTTCTTCTAGTAAAAAAATTGAAAAAATTTATACGCATATTACTTGCAAAGCTGTAAATAGTATAAATGATGATCGAAATAAAGTAAATACTTTTTCTATTGATATTATCGATAACGTCCGTTGACGTTGACAAATTCAAACCAGCGGTAATACGCTATAAAACCCCCATATTAGTATTTCATAACGTAAAAGCGATGAAAGAGGAGACTTGGAAGTGGTAGTGGAAAATCCGATGGATTTTTATGCGAAAGTCTTTCGTATTCAAACCCTGAGTTGGTACGATATACAAAAATTTACCGTTTATATATTTGGGGTTGATACCCTTGTGTTGAAGGTCATTAGTTAGATGAAACGAATTTTAGGTTATCTAGGAATCAGTATTGAACTTCGTAAACGAATAAAGTATTTTACGTATTAAAAAGGGTTTTGTTAAGAGCGTCTTTTATAACGAGTTAGTTTATGTGTTTATCACTAGTATTTTATATGTATTCGGCGGTTGAACATGCCGATAGAATATATTTATCGAAGTCGGCGTAAACGTGAAACTGATTGCATTTCTATTAGGAACTGGTTGCAACGTTTTTTTGAAGGTCTTACATCATTGAGACAGTATTTACTCATATCGTGGTTTGTTCTGAAAGCAATTAGAGATAGTAGTTTAGACACCAGAAAGAATACTTATTATCTACGTGTTAAAATAGTACTCACTGGGATAAAAACTAGTAAACCCTATTATCAATATTTCATTTTTTCAGTAAATTGACAATTGATATCAAACATATTTATAGATTCATTTTTACAATTTTGAACTTTTCTTTAAAACGGTTATATAATAATTGTTAATATTGGAAAATTAGAATCAAAAAGCTTGCATTATCACTTTTATCTATGAAACCCTTATCAGGTCCGTTGTAAACCCTAATCTAAACCTAAATATTATTCATCTAGGTTTCGGAAAAGACGAAAGATTATCATTGGCAGTAAAAGGTTGTAACCTCCATATCATAAAACGCCTACAGAGTTATGGCCGAGGTACTTGCAGGTTTCGGAAATTATAAAATGAGTTAAAACCAGTCGTTAACTTATAATCGATGTCTAAATATTAACCAACCGTCGTAAACGTTTGCGTTATATAATTGGAACGGATTCTGTGACAGTTCCTTTTGAAAAATTTCGTCGACGGCTTATTAAATATGGGGTTGGGTGAAGGCAATGACGATTAGGTGGTTTTCACCTTAAAAAAACGTTGTACGAATACATATCCACTGGCTACCGTTGAAAAATTTATACGTTCAATAAAGCCTCTAATAATTTAATATAACCTTTTGTAACAAAATTCTGGTATCTTCAAAAACGACAGAGATTGGTATAATGCAGTAAAATCAAACGATAACGTTCGACATAACAACTAACGCGCTATTAACCTTCTTTTTGAAATCCAATTATCTAACCCAAATATACCAGTTTTACGCGTAATATGTAATTATAATTACGAATGTAACGATGAAGTCTATGCAAAGTAAGTAAGGCGGGAGCCATTATTACTTACGCGAAAGCCCTTTATAATGCCGGGATACATTAAAAGCACTAGTTACCTGATTCGTTACTTAAACCCACTCGAATACAATCCAATTAAAGCAAAATCCTAATTCATAAAAGCATGATTTTTTTGAAGATTTTCGAAACTTTACGATGTGGTATAAAGCTTCTGTATTAATACAAACGGATGAATTATAGTACTTATTTATTAAATAAAGTTTTCCAACCAATAATTTACAGTAATTTAGACTTTTGCAATAAGAACTTTATAATATTCTCCTTAGTTTAAGGGAAGGCTTCTTATAGGTATTTTTTGAAATCGAAAACGTTTTACTCTCGATGTTTGAAGGTTTTTGTGATATTTACGTTATCCGTATATATAAAAAATACCACTCAAATAAGACCGAGAAAAATCCGTTACATATATCATGTATAAAACAGAGGTAAATATAAAACATTACAGTATATAATAAGGAAAGTTCAAATCACCCAGCTCGGTATTGTAATAACCAACCTATACCTTCCTTTCTATTTTAAATCCTTGAATAAGTATATAAAAATATGGTACAACCCTATATTATATAGTTCACAAATGAACAGATTGAGGAGTTGTATATGAAACCTCTTTTACAAGTCTATTATAAAAATAAAAATAACCTTTCAGTCCATTAAAACCGTTTCAATATCTTAAAAAAAGAAATTAATGAAATTAGTAACGGAATGTTGGGGCATTCCGCCCTCATATTAATCGTTGATTTTTCCTTAAATAAAGAAGAACCATAAAGTTCTACACTTCATTATTCGTTCGGACCCTTGTAAATATATCGGGATTCAAGTGGTAAACCGTTAATATTACAGGTTAAAAAGTTTTTGTTAGTTAAACTTAAGGATTATAAATATTTTAGATCATTTTTACAACCGGAGAAAAACCGTTCATGTTATATATTTGTCAGTAAAAACATGGTAACGTCTTACAATTCTTTGTGAACACATTTTAATACAATGTACTGAAAATTATTAAGCCCAGAGAAAATACTTTATACGTTGATATTATTCGTCTGGAGCTGTTTTTTCAATTTTTCAATATATTATAATACCAAGTATTTTGTACCGTCTTAATCAATTAAAGGGTTCATTTCAATAGTGTTTTACGAAGGAAAACAATTTAGTATGTCCTTCATAAAATATAGGCTTCTTAAATCGTAGCACAAGCCATCTCGTTATTCACTTTAAGTAATGGGGACTATAAAAAGTATGATATGTGATACCAATGAGCGACTTCATAAACTTTGGGTAAACCAACAACAAAACTTATCTTAGTTTTTTATATTTCGGTGGGTGCCTTTTTAACCCCCACGAAAAAAAATCCTTTATATAATAAAGTTAACATTATATATCTTAATTGCATAGCATCTCGTAATAAAATGGTAAAACTGGTCGAATTTAAATGTTAACCAATTTTTAACCTTTACGCAAGTGAAATCGGAACCTCCAAGTATTTTTAGAAAATTCGAAAGTACGTGGACGAACATATTCGCCTACTTATTTACTGTCTTTTCATTCAACATAGCCCTCGACGGGGGCAAAAAGCGTCATTCACAAATCAATGAATTCACCGGATTTCCCGGAATCAACTTCAGCTACGCATAATTGTGTAAAAAAGGGACTATAAACCTTTCAACCGAAAAATCATTATAAATACCTTTGACTTCAACTTGAAATACAATCGGGTTATTCTGTAATTAAAACCCTATGTACATTGGTAAAAGTGAAGTCGAAAATATATTTTAAAAGAAATATAAAATTTTCCATATTCTTGTTAAAATATATTCATATAATAATCGCCTAATTGCAACAAACCTATTTACCGCGTATAGTATTTGAAAACATTTATTTCTATCAGTAAAATCAAACTTCCTACCTTAAATATTTTATAAAGTTGTGTCTTAACAATACAATTTATCAAATATTCCCTCGTTAAATTCTTTCTTATATGAATTTCAAACTTTGATTTCGTTAATTGGAAGCTGAAGGAAGTTTTTTCCGGCATTAATACAACATTGATAACAATAAAAAGAGTCCTTTTCCCTACATAAAATGTGATATATGACCAGGAAATGAGGAATACCTTCCGATAAGCTTGATAAGTAAATTACTTCTCTCCTTAATGAAGGAGAAGAGAGAAAAGGTTGTAACCCGGATTTCTTTACGTTAAACCACCCCCCCATTATTATTTTTGCTGTCCTAATGTCTTTAGATCTTAATTATATATTTCATATATCGTAATCCATGAGAAATACTCAATAAGACGTGTTTTCTTTATTAATCTTTATTTCAATAATCATTAACTTGTATTTATATCAGACGTATGAAAACATTGAATTATTTTAATCTTCGTTCCCTAAACTATATTTTATATATCAGGATTTATAAGTCGATCATGTCCCTTACGGGTATAAATATCCAAATCAAAAGGAAGGATAATTTTACGAATTCTTCGATGTTAGGAGACGCGGTTTACGAAATAGTTAATATAAGTTTATCGGTAATAAATGTGTCATTATCCATTGTCAGAATAACATTTACCTCTGTGTTTCAGTGTCGAAGGGATTTAAAGATCCGTGAAACGTATTTTATTAATTAACGTAAATCTCTGGAAAGGCTACAAGAAAACTCCAGAATATTTGATTTACTAGCATAAACTCATATATTAAATTATAGTTAGCTCTTTTATTTCTATATAAAAACATATAAAACCGTTTCTAATTATTAAAACTCAAACAGTCTTTAACTATAACCCTTACCGTTTATTTAACTACATTAATTAGATTATCGATTACCTAAATCCTCACTAACTTTTATTGGAAAACAAAAATTGGATTACGTTTTCCCTTACTGAAAGTTACGGAATAACGGGAATATCCGGAGGAAAATAATGCGTAACAATTGTAATGATAAACTGCCATAATATAAATTCCGAGCGCTAAACGTTTTTTCAGATATATCTAATAATTAAAAGATCGGACCTGACATATATAAGATTGATTTCGGAATGATTTTTAAGAATCCCGGGTTCGAATAAAAAAATATGTCGTTTATTCACAAATTTCGAATTTTTTTCAATTATAAAAAGGATAAAAACGTTAACAGATTTAAACTAAGGAACAATCCAAGTCGTAGAGCCCGTATAAACGCCGTAACTAAATTTTGACGAAAAAACGTTTTCTGGGATGCATCTAGCCTACGCCGTAATTTGGTTTTATATTACCTTATAAATTTCTATAAATATTTTTGGAAAAAGGGTATGAAATACCTGAAAACCCCATAAAATCATTTGAATATGGTACGTCTACATTAACGTAACGAATGTTTCCCTAAAATGAACGAAGAAGGTGGCTAAAAAAAATCAAAAATAAATTTAACTTCAATAACAACTTCTTGAAACCGGACGGAAAATATCATGGAAATCCTACGAACTAGATAGATAACCGTCAGATTGAATCATACGCGTTACACTAAAATGTATTTAAAAGTAAAACTTTCACGAAAACCTTTCAATACTTTCTTTTTATTGGTTTCAAAGAATAGTTTTTTGAAAAGGGTAATATTTGAGTTATAATGAAGTCGAAAAGACATCTTTTTTATTTATTTAAGGTTCAAACGCGATTATCGGTTACATTAAGTCAAATAAACTTTCAATACAACTTAGATTAACCAAAAAAAAAACACTAAATAAACGTATTATAAAAGATTGTCTCGACAATATAAGTCGACAAGTTAAGGAAGAAAAAAGCTAAAATAATAATATAAGCCGACATAACAAATAAGACTAAACTTGCGACTTCGTAAACCGATTCTACATAATTTAAGTAAAACTCAGTAAAAAAAGATGAAAACAGTAAAACTAATCCTCTAATAAAAGTCTGGGCTTCCACCTTTAGATGTGTTATTCTTTATAGAATAACCCACGATACTTTCAGTGAATTTCTGGTTCTTAACCTACTCGATTCGGTTGAAAACCCTAAAAAAATCTGTAAAAGATTATTCATAAGACCTATATATCGTTTCGCATATATAAAATTCATGTATTTACGGGTTAAGTGCCGCAGAAAAGATTTCAACGCTAAAAACCTAAATACAGTACGTAATAACGTCTTTTTCATCTGAAAGCTAGCTAGGTTCCTAGAGTTTTTCTAATAACTCGTAAGGATTTTGCAAAAAGAGGGGGAACACCGTCGCAGGCATACCAAAAATACACGCAATCTTAATATAACTGTTAAATGTAGGAATAGAAAAGGCTTCTGAAAATTTTCGCTAATGGTTATAAAATGTACAAGAATCTAGTAGCAGTACTAAAAATTCCAGGGACTTCTCATAGATGTATCAGCAAGGATTCAGTTTTTTTCTTCTTTATACCATGTTCGTCTCCTTTTCTTTTCAATTCGGTTCATTACACATTATAATTGATTTTTCGAAAATCTTCGTTGTTTGGTGAGAGATACGCTTTTGTTACTATGTGTCAAAAATTAGTAAAGAGGGTCGGCTAATTGTTAGATCTATTGCGGATCTAATATCACTTACTTAATACGAGGAAAACGTTATAATAATCATATACGTGATTTAAAATAGGTTCACACTTTTTGATATCATTAATATACACTTTATTAAAGCTTTTACTATTTTTATTACCATAGCGCTTTAATGTTAATGATTTTCAATTATTATATTTAGAAGTATTGTATCAACTTGGCCTCCAGTTTATCTACTGCAGTTGAATTCTGTTGCAGTGCTTACCGTTCATATATAAACTATTCTTTCCAGCATAGATTTCGTTAGAACATAGATATTTCGTCTATGACTCTTGTTATCCTGATAGTAATCTAAAATCTCATTTAGGTAAAAATGCATTAATATGTGATTCAATTGGATTAAAACGTGCATTTAAAGGTTTTGAAACTTGAAACAATTTTTTGAACCCGTTATCAAAAAATAACATCTTCGCGATAGGTTTGTACCATATATTTTTTTAGCAAATGGTAAGCTTATTAATCATTTTCCTTATAAAGTTTATTGGTGTATCCTTATCCTCCTTGCTTACTATTATCTTTGATAGTATCTTTGTCATCTTATTTCAATAGTATTGAATATACTACGTATTGTATTTGAAATGTTTTTCGTGACCATCGTACGAATTTTGGAAGGTTGGAAGGATTAAAAAATTATTTAGGACGTACTTGAAATATTATACTATGAGTATGTAGGAAAAAAAGAAGTGATAAAAAGAGAGTTTGACATCTATTTCGTGAAAAATGTTGAGAATAAATATTAATATAGCTTTGAGTAGATTATAATATTTGTTGTATTATTCTATATTTGTCTTGAAGTAATGTAAATAACTCTCTTGTAGTTAACTTTAACTTTTTCAATTTGAAATAATCGCAAATGGTGATAATGAATAAATCGAGAGTAACAGTAAACATATTTGATGTAATAGAAAAATCCTTGAGTTTGAAGATATTTACTTTTAGTAGGTTAACTAAATTTTTAAGCTTAAGAATTTCCTCCGGTAGTTTGGTTGTAAGGTAGAAGTTGTTAAGTTTGCGTGTATAAAGTGGATGGTATTGATCCTCGTTTCGGTGGTATATTAACTGAATTAACCATATAAAATAAAAATAATTCTAGCGTTTTTAGTTGGATTTAAATCTTTATTCACGATCTAATAATTATTGGTTACCTTAGAGGTATCTAGGTTTTTAAGGAGATGAGATTCACCATTGATGATTTTGTTTGAAGTTACGGGAGTATAATAACTATTGTGTTATCCTTGCAGTAGCTCATCATGAAGTTGTGATTTGGGTTGTCGCATTTTTACCAGTTTATGAATCATAGACTAGTTTATGAATAACTTCTGTAATAACGTTCGAGATGACTTCATAAGTACCTTTCCTGCTTATAACGATTATTATATTAGTATTGAGGTCGCGTTCACTGATAGTTCTCCTACTCATAACCTGTTTCAATTCCTTTGTCGAAGAATTAAAAGCCTTGTTATTTGAAGATTTAAGAGGTTTGACTATTTGTAACTGATGTAGTTTGCCTTTTTTACGTAGGCTTCAATTTTTCAACATTGTTATGGCGATAATTATTATCTTCCTAAAGCATGTTATCGGCTTTTCCTTTGTCTGTAGATTCAATTTTCTATTTATCGTTGCTTTCATTGCTAATACTGTTTTTAATTTAGGTATCAAAGTTAATTTTCGCATAATTGAAGAGTATATGGATTAGGTTGCCATAACAGGTTTTAGGGAGATATATGATCAAGTTTACGAGTTTTATATAAAAACTATTTTTACGTACCTATTAACCTTATTCCACATAATCCTAGACTAATTTTTCAGTATTCTTCAAAGATTATGAAGACTCTTTCCGTGTTATTAGTTATGATTCGAATTTAGAGGTATTGAAGAATGTAGTTAGTCAAGTACTTTGTGTTCAATATGTCAGTAACAGTTATATCTCTCAAATATTTTTGAAATTGTCGGATAAAAAATTGACTGATTTTCTATATGTATTTTAAGTCAACCATGTAGACTTCATTTTAATAACCATTTTAAGCATTTATGTTCGTCATATTCTTCGTGTCATTTTCTATAGTCTTTTTTTTTAAAAAAAAAAATGGTTGAAGACTTTGTCGTTCAATGATGTTAAGCGTGATAATTTCAGATATTTCGTCTTTTGTCGTGTATAGTATTTTCCATGACTTAGCTATTTGTTACGATCATCAAATATTCTGTTTTTTCATGGCTGCCCCAAAACTGTCGGTGTTTTTTAAGTTGAGTTCAATAAATATATTTTGGTGATTTTCGGTGTTTTTTATTGTTAACGCCCTATTATAGGTCTCTTATCTGTTCTCTAGTTGTACGTAAAACAGTATTTCTTTCACTTTGCATAAATTCTCATTTTCCTCACTTTTTTCAAATATTCATTGGAAATAATATTTTGTTTTATTTTGCTTTTTTTATTCATAGCGTTTTGTTACCTAGATGAACCAAGAATTTTAGCAACAATTGATATATATTGGTAGATCTACTTATAAACCTTTCTTTTTTTATAATAGTATTGATTAAATATCTCTATACACCAAGTAACTTGTGCATTGAGTTGATTAAAAAGCTGAAGGAATTTGGTTAAGGTAAAGTTTAACTTGGTTAGGTTACTAAGTAACGTTTAATTAAATATTTATAAATTATACTTTAGGCACTTACATTGAGTTTAGGCGCACCACAATGAACTGTAGCCTCAAGATTCCAAGACTTATATTTCATTCCTCGTTATAATAAATCTTAGCTTAACCAGACTTGTTGTTTTAACATACTTGAAGGGTTTTTCTGTTCACCTTTGGATTTTCAAGAAGTAATGAAATCGAACTTGACTAAATTTCAACTTATAATTTTACTTTTTTTCAAAACTTTAAAATCATATTTTCATTTTGAGTATTTATTTCATATATTTGTATTTACATAGATGTTCATGTATAATTATGTTTTTTGAAATGTGTACTTAAGTTTGAAGATATCTCCATTTGATTAGGGTTGTTTCTTTTATTTTTTACTTATTATTTGAACATTCGTATTGAAATAAGTTGAGGTAGATATCAGTATATTGTATGGATCCTATATTAATTATACTTTCTTGGACATCTTGAATTAATAAGAAGTATTTATATGATCATTTGTCTTCTTCTTGTTCAAATTTCAAATTTAATGATGTCTAATTTTTATTTATTATTGTCAGTACAGTATTTTCAAGTCGTCTTTTCTTAGATACTCATTTAATGTGTTATTAGAGTGTTAGTTATAATATTAGGCATAGTCGTTCTTCTTTAACCTGATTGAAGTAAAACTTCTATAATATTAAGCAGTATGATTCATTAAGAGTTTAAGGTAAATCCTTGAATAGATTGATGCGTTGTTGAGATTCAGAATTCTTCCTATCGCTGCCTCTTTTTCTTTCTTCTATTGCTTATTAAAGGTAAAAACGGCGGGAACGAGTTCGAGAGCAGCTTATTTGGCGTGTGTGTATTGAAAAATAGACTGTTATTTTTAGAGGTTCTTTTTATATTTGTGATAAATATATATACTAGGTGTCCTAATGAAGTTCTACTAAAGTAGGCTAGAAGTAATATTATGAGAAGATATTGAAGTTGAAGAATCTTCGTAAAATGAGGTGTTGCGAATAGTTTAACATAAAGTTATGCAACAGTAACATAAAATTAATACATTTCACTGTACATTTCTTAACGTGATGTAGTGCGCAAAAAAAGGTTTTAATATTGGTGAAGAGGTTTGGTTTTCCACGTAATATATTTTGGAGAGTCAAATAATACCTTTATATTTGATCGATATGTAGAACAATAAGTATATAATTAGTAGCTATATGCTCAGTTGTTTTCATTTTATATACTTCTATGAATAGTTTTCAAGACGCTTTATAGAACAGTTTATTACAATTAGTATCAATATTTATAACGTATGTAGTAATTATATCATTAATGGAGACGAATATTATATCATTAATATTCGATATAGGTATATCACATTTAACTTCATTTTACTCAAAAGATGTTTTGTAAACTAAGTTGCCGGTCATATTGAATTTACTAGTTGATAACTTTTACTTGTTCATACATATCAAAGAAAATTTGATTGTAAAGTTTAGGTTAACGGTATATGTCAATGAACCATTTGTAAAGATTATTTAATTGGATCATTTAAATTCATTAATATCATATATTTTGGTCAACTCTAGTTTTTAACTTGTTAGTTATAACAACGATGAAAATTTTAGTAAGCTTTATGAACCGTTGTCTATAATTGTATTACTATTAACTACTATGAAAAAGTTCTCAATTGCTTTGATTTAGTAAATAATTGTAATATGAGCGTTACGAATACGTTATTAGAAATATTATAAGCACTAGTTACATTAATTCCATTAATAATTTATAGATTAATATTTTACTCATTTTTATATATATTGAAATGTTTATTTCTTTGAATTAGTATCATGCAGTCGTCAAATAATAGTTTTCATTTTGGTAAATATTCTCACACGGTAAAAGTAAAAGCCAACTACACTTATTACACGCAATATATCCTTATCAAAAGGATATGTCCCAAAAGTATATCATCCGTTCATTTTTCTACTTTATCAAGTCATTTAGTGCTGTTCCATCTATTTCATTCTAAAAAATACCACGGGATAAAATTGAAAGGTATTGCGTTCATCTGGGAGTCAAAATTCGTTTTATATGTAATGAATCAATTTATACCAAACTTAGTCAAATATTCAACGGCCTTTTATATTATTTGATCATAAAAATATCATTTCATAATTTCCGTGGTAATAACAAGAAAGAAAGACAGATGAGTTGCGGATCTATAATGTATTGAATGTAGATTGAATACATATTACAGCAGTAAAAATTGAATCTATAATGAGACTTCAGTACGCAATTTATAATTATAACTTTCGAACATCAACTTACTTTCTGTTATATTGGGAACTATATCGATCTCCAACTTTGACCCTCCACACTCATTCTAGGTTAATACTTCTTAAAGTTTTATAAGGTTGATAAATGATATTAAGTATAATTTCGTAAATTGTTCTCAAATTTAAAATAATTGAAAATTCTTCCTTGAAACCAATCCTATGAAAAAATTGAACACTTTTTCCGGCTATTGGAACCTCTAATATAATCCGATAAATTTTCTTGAAAGATAAACTGTGTATTTTCATTACTTGGTATATTTGAAAATTAGTTTAAAAGCCATAGATATTTTTCTATTTTGGAATAAATTAGGCGACTTGATATGAGTTTGTGAACAAATATTCGGTATTCTTTGCCGACGTATTTTTGGCGGCTAATTACCATGTTTTTCCTTTATGAACTCATCGAATATTTAAAATTAACTGGTCATATTAATATATTCAATAAGTTTTTATTGCAATGAATAAGGTTTTATCAACATTATTAGCTATATTATATGAATTCACTTCTTTATACATATTGTTACCGGATCATTTACAGTATACACTAACATATTTGAGTCTTTAATACTCAAAGTATTGAAAGATTGTACCTACCTCTATGATTATCTCTATATAAAAACCTCGCTCTTAAACAGTGATGATTATGCGTCTGTTGTTAATAAATATTTTCTAGTATTAATGGAGTTAGTACCCTACCCGTTACCCATATTTCCCACTAATTCTTTTATTTTTTTATCATGAATCAAGACTATTTTCATATAAACTCTTCGATTGGAGTGTAATCTATCATTCTTTGCTATATAATAGTTATTAGTAACGTTAATATTGGTTCATTAGGTTTAACAATGTTATTAAACCCCGTAATTATCATTGAAAATATGATTCTTTTAGGTTTTGAATCTCTAATCTTAACGGCAATGATATCAAGCTTTGTGAGAGTAAATCACTTTTTTTAAGTACGTTCATATATTTGAATGAATTCCTATGGATAAAATATTCTTATTACCTACGTATCATTTCGATATTTCAATACCGCAAACTTGGTCTTGAGGTAGTAGATTATTGCGTCGGTCTCCCAAAATAGAAATTTATTTCTAGTATTTTTAAAATGTTTCGTACATCATATACCATTGATATTTTCAAATTATTGGCAGCGTGGAAAGCAGTTAAACAGTTTACCTCATATGATATTATGTATCGATTTCGATATAATATATTAATGAAAACCGTTTTATTGAAAGTGACATTATTTGGACATATAAATTCTAACATATATAACGTTTAGAAGTGTATTCAATCATAGTAGCAAAACTTTTCATTTGGTTATCATATAAACTAGTTCATATGATAGTATCTATTTACTTTCAAACCTTTATATAATTTATACACAGCCGCTTAAACTCACCTCCAATATAACTAAATGAGTTTCGTCTCATTCATTTTTATTGTCATTACCGGTGGGAATTAGATGCAAAACTACAAGTGTCGTCAATTTAAAATAAAAGTAAATAATAAGCTTTACTAGATCCATGCTTTGATATTGATATCCAAATTAACTGCAAACCTCCTTATTTTTTTCAAACAACGAAAAGGCTGAGTACGTCATAAATAGGAAAAGCAATATATTCCATAATTTTTAGAAAAAATAATCATTATAGGCCAAGAAATTTGTTTCCGTAACTAAAAACTTACTTTTACTATATTAATATGAGTATTTATTTTCGTAACGAACTTTTCCACTCAACGAAAATTAATATACTGATAATATTCTCCTAGTAGGTATTTAGTTACACTCATATATCACATTATCTCATGAAATACCTACACTAAGTATCTATCACAAACAATGAATTAATACATAGGTCTTATTGGTAGGCTTTTATTATTGGAACTTTGTTGATTCGCATTTGTAGTCTAAGTACCTAGTTTATTGCATTGAAAATAGTAATGTATTACTTCTAAGTGTGGCTAACCTCTAGCTGGTCTGCACAATAATTTGTATGGGCAACTGCTTGGCTTATACCCCATATTAAATTTGGCACTCTACTGTATTTGACTTACAATCAATGAAGTTGACTTATAATCAATACAATCAACTTACAGTTCAAACAATCAATTTTATTGTATTTCAACCAACTGTTATTCTCACACTGGTAACTTTCGGTTTTTTGTACGTGCGCTAGCGCTAGTATAGTATACTACCAATCAATGATAACGTTAAAAGTTTCTTTTTTACCTGTTAGCATTATATTATCTATTTCAGTAAAATTTTACCTACATTCTATTTCAATTTTAGGACTTTACCTCATAATTCAAGGTATCACATTCCTGCATTCAGCACTCAAGTGTTTCATTATAGACTTATACTTCAATAATTATGTAGCATTTTGCTAGTATTTCTGTGTAAGCTTCTTCTATATACCACCCTGGAAATTTTCCAATGTGTTATAGTATTCCTATTTCTTTCTATTACGTGTCGGCTAGTTTATGTATCACTTGATACAAATAATTAGCTTATTACCATTGGCAAAATTTTTCAAAGCGACGTTAGGTGTAACCTTAATTATGAAATCAATTGGGTAATCTTTACCAATAATATACGTCAATTATATTATTTTTCAAACTTGGTATATCTCCTAAAATTTCATTACATCTTATATCAAAAGCTTTTTATTAGTCGTTCCGAATTTGGAAGGGAATTTGTGTAGGCTTTGGAACTCGGTATAAATAACTACAGGTATTGAAGGCAATCCCAAATATTTCATGATGATTCTTGATATATCTTTGATTTGTTATACCAATATAAAATCCTGTTATTTTACCGTGAATTTTAGATGTTTTTACTCTTTGTATTATACTTTTACATTTAAAGGATATCAAGTAAATGAGGTGCCTGGTGATTGTGAACTAACTATTGAATTTATCTTCGTTTACGAATATTATGAACATTCTCATCTGAGAGGTTAATTAGAATTCATTAAGAAAAATCCTTTTGTAAATATTATGGATTTTACTGTAGTGAAGTCCATCAATACCATGTCAATAATTGTATCCAACTTATTTCTTTGGCATTATATACATTTGTTGAGTTAGATACAGTCTTTATCTTAAAGGTTTCAAATGTCAACCGCAATCGATAAATCATAAAATGCCACTGGTTGTCGAAACGTGACGATTTAAATTATTCGAGCCCTTGACTTAAGGTTACTCTAAGATTTTATACTGTACTCCTTATCGATTTTTGCCAAATTGGTAGCCGATTCTTTTTATCGTCAGTTACAATACAGATGACAGTCTGTATTACCATAATTAATACCAATTGACTATTATTTAGAGTCTAATTACGTTCTTATAATTGACTTTTTAATTAATTTACATTTTCAAAATCTAAAATTCTGAATAGTACGATGTTTCATAACTGCAAATCTAACAATAACCTGGAAAAATGTATCGTTAATTTATACATCAACCATATCAAACTTTTCACAATTCCTAATTAACGAGTTTAAATGAATAGTAAATACCTATATACTTGACCTACTTTCAAAGTGTGATCAATGCGGTAAAATTTAACAAAGGAATGTTTTTAATACTTTGTTAAAAGGTTCAATACAGCGTTTAACCATTCCAGTAAGAAATTTATCACGTGAATTTTTATGTTGGTTTTATGAATATAACTCTTTATAAATCAGCAGCGGATTACGTATATATTTGCGTAATATCGCAACTATTAAGGGTGAACTTACTACCTTCTATAGCAATTAAACTGGTAGCAATTAAGATAACAACATGTTTATTTTTTTTCATGTTGTTTACGATGAAGTGATGATTGAACTCTTACCTTTATTATTGTCATATTAAGCAATTAACCTTAACTTTTCGTATGGTTAATTCATGGTTTAACCTTTAACCTGGTAAATTATCCTTAACTTCAAAGTTGTTACATTTTGACTTAAAAGTCATACCCATGGCATAAGTTCAACCATGTTTTGGATAAAACGGAAATCGATTTTTACTCGATGGCTTGGTATAGACAGCTTACACAGCTTACTTACAATATATTTAGTACTGAATTTAGCAAGAATCTTGTTATTAAACTTCACTTTTTGTGATATCCTTGTTGTACGATTTAGCTGTCCCACTTCGTAATATTTATCTTTATCCTCTACCTTATAATATATTCTCCTTTTGAGTAACTTCTGCACTATCGTCATTCCGTAGGTTTATTAACGATCGGTTTAGGTAGCGTATATTAACCAATTCGCTTGGCTATTAAATCTTCAACTTTGAGGTTTTTAATAGTTCGATCTATACAATACAAAAGGTTATAAAACCGTAAACGGTTTCAACCACTACGTTTAGGTTGGTAAAACGCCAAATATTAGATGATTTGTCACATTTTACTATCTTCTTTCCATATAAGAACTTGATTTTATAACGCTCAAAATAATACCTCCATTATTCACTATCCATTTCTAGTATTCAAAGCATCGTTGAGTCAACTCTCTACAGATTCTTTACTTAAATATTTCAATACTTTCATTTTTATTATAATCGTTTTGTAACATTCGATCATAAAAGCGATTTTTTTGTTACAAGTGAGTTCGATTCAAATACCAGCAAAGTTGATATCAAATTATGAAAACCGAAAATACAATTGAAGCCTTCCACTAACTTTTTTAATCTCTCCCCTAAATATGTGAGACTACTAATTTTTAACGGTAGGACATCGTAAAGTTTACATAAAAACATATATATAATTTTAACTTTACATTTACCTTAATAGACTTTAATAAACACCTATTTATATTGAATCCTGTTGGTAAGATCTTTGCTTATTCACGTGAACTTAAAATAGTAGAAGAGTAATCGTAAAGATTTGTATTGTAGCAGTAAGATAAGTTGTACAAGGGAGAAGAAGCATTCAGAAAGTATACGCTACGAGTGAGAGGTTATAAACCTCTTATCCGGGCAGTGACACTCTGTCATGTACTCTGCTAATCTCCTTTCTGGGCAGTGGCACTTTATCATACACTTTGCAAATGCTACTCCCAGCTAGTAGCACGCTATTATGTACTTTGCAAGAATACACTTTACAGAGTAGCACGTTACTATACACTTTTGTAAATATGTATTCCATTATGTCGCCACTTAGTAACCATAAGAATGTATAGTAATATCTATAGAGGTAATTTTTTTCTTTTCTATTGCGGCCTGTATTAAGGAATAATAGGAGAGTTTATAATGTAATCTATATCTCTAATTTAATAATTATAGTCTAGTTATGGTGTAATAAGTCTTCGTAGATTAGTAATAATAATGTAGTTATGGTAAAAGTTGTAAATATTGGAATTAGTAGTTTTTATCCGCGGTAGTAATTATAGTAAGGGCTATATTAGTTTAATTAATTGTTACCTACATAATTATTAAAAGTATTTATTATCGTTTCTTATTGGAATATAATTACGTGAGTGTTCTAGGGATGTAATTACGTAATATTAATTACGTTTATACGTATTTTATGGTTGGTATTGAAATATATAACATAATCGATTAAAACCAACCCCCCCCCCTTTAACAGCGTATACATATAGTTAACGTTAATTCCAACCAGTTAATAAACGTATATAAATCTAACCCGTTATTTCAATTACTTATTTTAAACAGTTTTGATAGGTAGGTTATTTAACTAATTCTCATATACCAACTTCTCCTATAAATACATACCGTGTAGAAATAAAAGCTTTAGATGTCATTTGACG
The DNA here is from genome assembly GCA_038502455.1 of Anisogramma anomala. NCBI lineage: Eukaryota > Fungi > Ascomycota > Sordariomycetes > Diaporthales > Gnomoniaceae > Anisogramma > Anisogramma anomala. The sequence continues at coordinate 5,019,071 of JASMMZ010000008.1, read as the reverse complement.
CGTAAGCGTAAAGGAGCCGAGGCTGCTGCCGCCGCCAGTAGCCGCGTTACCGGCGCTATTACCACTACCACTAACTACACCTCCTTTAATAATATATCTTCAATTCCCGCCGCCATTTTCGCCTCATCCTTCATCGCCATTACCGCCGAAGCTACAACCCTCTTTTCCTTTTATTTTTTTACCCTTCCCCTAACTCCTAAGGGAAAGAGAAAAGGGCTTTTAAGGTTATGAACATTACCATTTCCTAATAAGTAAAGACATTATTACCTGCGGGAATCTCTCTCCCCTTGTCGTAAACGTAACCTGGCAGAGTTACGGCGCGGCTCGTATTGCTAAACCTCCCCGTATATTTCGATATACTAATGTTCTCCTAAATGAAGCCATTGAGGCGAACCTCCTCTGCCGCCTCGAGTTACGTATCGCTAAGATACGTCGCGAGGTCTTTTTAACACGTAAGGCGTTGGAACGGCATACCTGAGTCCGTAGCCCCGAGTTGTCAATCAACACGCCCTACGTACCATGTATCGTATCTGCGGTCGCGGGAAAATCCATTAACAATTACCACTAAAACGGGGGTCGGTCGACCCATTACTGCCATTATAAACGAACCAATAGCGGATACATCGTTACTTTGGTGTTTTTAAATCCATAAGCCGAAACCGTGTTACGAGTTCGCCAGTTTCATGGTAAATTTTCTTTAAACATTTATTTTGAATGACAAACTTTTTTTTTTTACTTTCACAAATAAATAGTCCGAAGCGCTTTTAACAATAACTACTCCCGAAAATAACTAAAATCAGTCAATTCTAATTAGTAGAAAACACTAACCGGCGGACTAAAGAGTCGGCAGCCATTAACGCCGCCTGGAAGTGGGGCCTACGTATATACTACGTTGGCTAGTTTGATGATATTATCTCGCGTCGCCATTAAAAGGTTAAAGCCTTCCTCGCGCTTTTGCCTAAGGGTATACGGCTTAAAGCGCGGGGCTACCCCTCCGGTAACGCCGATAACAGCGTTGATAACGGTAATAATAGTGGCGCTAATATAGAGGAAGAGAGCTATGAGGATAATGATAGGGACGCAACCTCGTCGCCCTCTCCCTTTCCCTTTAAAAACAAATAGTTACTCCTTTCACCCGAGCTGGTGTACCCGGCTATAATGCAGTACGCTACACAGTAATACAATTGCGTTTTCGAAACATAATCCGTAACGAAAGTAAAAAATATAAAAGGTAAAAAGTAAAAGTAAATCTAGTATGATAAAAATGAATGAAATAAAGAACGACACTACGTTAAAAGCGGTGCGAAATGACAAATCCAAATAAAGGAAAACTCGCAAAAGCGGTACAAATAGCGGAATCCTAACCGCTTCAAAAATATTAAAAGTGGTGCAATCATTTAAAATATAAGTAAAAGTAAAGCGTATAAATTAGACTAGGTCAGGTCTTAAAACCTTTTTAACAACATTAATGAAGAGAATGTTTGTCGATATAAGTGATTTCAATACCCTGTTCGGGGTGTCTTTGGTCATCATACTTATGGGATTTAACTTCCCATTAATCCCAAAAAGGAAATTCAATTTAGCGGCGCTTATAGGATTCGCGTAAAGATATAATAGAGATTATAAGGCGTTTTTCATTCGTAGTGCCCAGTTAATCATACAATATTAAACCGAAAAGGAATAAAAATAAACGATATAAAGGAGGGGTTTTAAACTAAGGTTTAAAATAATTATCTGGACCGTTATCGTTATAGTAATTCGTAAATCGAAACCTTTAACTATATTATAAATTTTCGAAACAAGGAAGTTTTATATAACCTGTTTACATTTGATCTAGCTTTGATATATAATGTTCTTATTCGACATAAACCCGTTTTAAACCGGTGTTTCGTTACCAAAAACAAAAACAACCCCTATTTACGAGTTTTAGTCGGTGTTATTAACGAGAATACCGTTAGTATAAATAAATAACTTTGTAATCCGTGTTTCAAACCACATGAATTATAAATCGCATTTTGGATTATATATTTGTCTTATAAAGAACTTATTCAACGCCTCATATATATCGTCCGAAGAGGTAATTCAATACCACGCGACGATAGAAATGTTAAACGCCATTTTTGGTCATATCATTAAGTCAACTTAAAAGTTTAATGCGCGTTGGTATCTGTATTTGTTGGCCCATTTCCTGTTATTTAAAGCGATAAAAGTAACTTTATCTACTTACCCTTTTTACATAAGGTACAAAACGACGTTCCAAATTATCATTGTCGTGTTATTAAAGTCTATTATGTAATCCTCCGTTAAATACGTTTTAGGTTTTACTTTTAGGCTGGTCTTTAAAATATTTCTCTTTTGAGATATGGAAAACGATGGTTATACAGATTTAATATGTTATCCGTTTATATACCCGTTAGTTTAAAGCCCTTAAAATGGGCTATTAATACCAATAGGCATAAGTTGAAAGTTGAATTGGCTTTTTAAAACCGCTTTTTTAATGCCGTTAATTGGTGTTATATTAGTATATATAAGCCTTAGCTCAGTCATCAACCGATTTTATAATACGTAAAATCGTTTCGAATAGATAATATTTTCTAAAATCCGTAAGTATATTGGTATAAATACGTCGTTTAAACCGTTCTTTGGATTTTGTATAAGCCTATGTAATGTTACGAAGTTCAATATATAGGCCGTACAGGGTATTAAAAGAGACGGCGAACGTAAAAACAAGGCGGTGGTTTACTCGTTACAAAGTGGGAGAATAAGTTATGATATCTTTTTTACCGTCGTAGTTATACCCTTTTACAACAAGACGTGTTTTTTGGTATAACTTTTCGATTTTGTCTTTAACTTCGTATACGAAGCATATATGAAAAAAATATTATGGACGTCATAAATCGCTGGTTCGAACCTTTTAAAGCAAAAAAATCCTTATTCGATTAAGATAAAGATTTCTGTTTATGTATATTATTCGAACAGGGTGTTTAGGGCGGTAATAATACCTTTAGTTGTAGTTTTAAGTTAAGTTTAAGGTTTGTTATTTCCTTCGAAGTAATAAAAGAGTTTGTAATAAAGGTTTCAGGGCGGTTTTTATTTTTTGAGTTAAGTAGGCGTCTTGATGGTCAGATACTGGTAGTATTGGTCTAGGCGGATCGTTTTCACGTGGTGGTAACGATTTGAAAGCACGATCCAAGGGGTGTACCGGATTTGAGATGACTTAAATCCGTTATAGTAAAAGTAGTTCCCCCGGTAGCGCTAATCGGATTACGATTTTGGGTGGCTGTTTTCCATCTTTTCCCATTTGTACTTTCGAATTATAGTTTAGCGGAACGAATGGATACTATATGGAAAATTAACGAAAAGATTATAGCCTTTTCATCCGTCACTCTTCTAGGGACTAATTGATTCGTCCTTAGTTTTTGAAACTAAAACCTTAAATTTGAATATCGAATTTAAAACGCCTATTTTATATAGGCCATTTCTTGTGGATAATGCTTTTGCAATATTCTTTTGGGCTTGTAAAAAACATAATGTTATTATAGCATTCACTACGGAATTCATATTCTATAATGTGGTTGGAAATAATATAAAATATATGTAAATATTTGGGTAAACACCAAAAATAAAAGGCGAAAGGATTAGCCTATTCGAGCCAGAAGTATTGTTAACTGAGTTACCTGTTATCTGTAAAATAGATTACTTAAAACTGATTTTTCTTTAGATTTTTATATAATATCATATACACATTGTTAAGCGGTTCATAGTACCGTTTACACTTTCTAATGTTTAATCGTAATTTTAACTGTATTTGTTTACATTTGTTACCAACAAATCTAGCTTTAGTACGTTATTTAATAAAGTCGAAAGCCGTGTCGACGTCATAGGTAATTTAGTCTGGAAGCCATAAATAAACGTTTAACTAGCAGTTAACCAAAGCGTCCTGGCAATTTATAACGAAAACGCTCCGCGTAAACTTCGAGACCTAAATAATGTTACTGCATTAATGTCATATAGTATTAGCTGGTAGTCAAGGTATATTATATGAATAATTACGTAGTAGTAACATTTTACGTTGTTTGAAAGGCGGAATTTAAACTGTTGTGAAGTCTATAAGTGTAACCAGTATTTATAGCCAAACTTTTTAATAACTTCCAACGCTTCCTTTTGTCTATTTATGTAGATTATATCGTAAAGAAGCTGCAAAAGGCGTTTCGTAACTAGTTATCCGAATCTTCAGTATAATATTTACAATTTCGGTTACGTTAGGTAAATAACTTTAATCCTACATATTTCGAGGAAAATCTAAAATTAGCTGAATTTAATCTAAAGCGGTATGGATACGTTATTCTAAAAGTAGATAAATTAATCGATCGTATACTAGACTTTGATTCCGAGCTTATTTATATTGGATAATAATAACAGGAATAGAGTTTTAAAATTCTTATTGTAGAACGTAACTGGTTCGAGTAGTATGTTTATAACAACTGTACACATTAACGACGTTTTTTATTTATCGAATCAAACTTTCCTGTATTTCTATATACGTTCAAGAAAATATTTGAAAAAAAAATCCACGAACGCGTCAAATTATCTCTTTCCAGCGGTTAAAGTTTCGGTCGCGTCGATATTAGATATAATACCCTAAAATCGGTTTTCGTAGCCATTAGAAAATGTAAACTGCGACGATATATAGGCGTTTAACACGTCGTTTTCGTAATCCAGTCCTATAATATATAGGAAGGTGTTATCTTACAGTCCTGTAAAAATTCGCTGGGCGGCTTCATTATCCTAAGCTATTAAGTAATCATGATTATCTTGAAAGCCCCTTTCTTCAAACGTACATCTATGAAGGTAGACATTAAACTTATTCTTCACGCCCTCATATTTAGCTATATATATTTTAAAATTAGTTTTATTTAGTTTTTCAGTGGGTAAGCGGTTTGAAAATATCGTTTCATCCGAATTTATTCGTATACTGAATAGTTAGTAAACTAGCAGCCTATTTTACCGTATATAATGTAACGTTTTTAAAAACCCGTAAAGCTTCGTATTTTTTTCGAAGGTATTGTTGTCGACATGGTAAATTGCACATTTAGCCGTAAAATCATCTTCGATAATATTTACATTACCCTTCATTAACAGGGCTCTCTCCCTAATACCTCTTTCATTGGTAACAGTATTTAAGGCGTTTATTTTGCCTTAAGTATACTTTAAAATTTCGATTCAAAACGTGGAAATGGTTTCGGCAAGGGTTGGTTTAGTAATATGGCCCTCGCCTTTAGTTTCATCAGCTACGAATACTAATTCTAAACTCGTTTATCAGCTTATAAAGGCTTTGAGTGATATTTTCAGGCTTCTATAATACTCCCATAGTTTTTTTTCTCATTGAAATAATATAAGGTCGAAATCTGAATTGATATAATATTCTTTTGTCATTATTTAAATTAACAGTTCATTACCTTCGTATTTCGGTTTAAGAGTCGCTTGTTATTTTCGAAAATCCATTAATAGGTTATTAAACACTTTTTATAAGTTTTTATTATCGTTTTTACGCTAATTATTCACTGATTCCCATGTAGTCTCAATCCAGTCCCTATCTTAAAGTTCGTAATTAATTTCCATATAAAATCGTAATTTGAAACGATAAAAATACTTCGTAAATGTTGTCACCTATATAAGATAAAATATATATAGCTTTTTGGTTTACCTCTATAATAAGCCGGGCAAAATAAAATGAAATTAGAATGGTTTAAAATTAAGTTTTTTATACGTATTTAATATTACACATATTTTATTATCGAGTATGTTGTATAAGCTTCTGTTATAGTTTTTTTTCTCATTCTTAAACCTAGTAAAGTTCGTAAGTTTTATAATGTCGCTTTTATTAATGCGAAAGAGGTATGGTGAAAGGTAATGGTAAGGGTTGTAGTTAGTAGTTATTAGTCCTTAAGGTATAAATTAACATTTTAAACCGCTTTTATCATCTCTGAACGGGTCGCCTCTTTTTATTTGGGCCGCTTTTACTATAGCTTAGCTTATTTTCAACGGAATACGAAGCGTAGTTTTATCCTAATCTCTATTAAAAACTACGCTCTGGGAAAGGTTCATATATAACCCACGTTATAAATGACTTTTACAGTACTTTATTATTTTCCGTCAATTTCTCCAGCTTCGTTTCCATTTCGCGGCATATGTTTAACGTTACCAAACGCCTTGTTTCTTGTATTTACGGAGACTTTTTTTCGTTCCCTATCTATCATTTGAAAAAGGCGACCCTAACGTTTTTTCAACCAATATCTCTTTACGAACTTTACTTTCATCACTTTATCATCGGTTTAATTTAGTATTTTTATTAGTCGAGCATTAACTAACAGGGCTTTTGTAATGCGGCTATTATTGCCACCGGTCGAGTTAATACCTTTATTTTGTAATCATTTTCAAAATATTTTGGAGATCTTATTATCGACTATACACCATATGTCTGGCGTCCAGTTTAGTAAATACTTACTAATATCATCGAATGAATCGCACCATTCAATATTGCTATTATAATAGTTGAAAATTATATTAATAACGTACGAATTTGCCGTAAAAGGGTCCAAATCCTTCACTAATACCTTGATCATATTATTTTATAGGTTGAAGTCTAAGTATTTAAAAATGCTACTACGAAACAACATATTCATAAATAAGTAGTTTATATATTCGTTAGCTTTTGTTTAGTCTGTTACTGGTAAACCTATTATTGCGGGAGTGCAAAGTATACCAAAGCGATTGAAAAGTCGGTTTTTATGCGTACATGAAATGCTCGCGTTATTAGAAGGGTAGTTTATGAGTACACCTAAAATTCTAAAGCGTAATAAATGTTGGTTCCGCGAATGAAACCGGATTCGGGGGCGTTCGAGCTGCAGTATTTGAATAATTCAAATAAAATAATATCGTATAAATACGTAAATATAAAGAAAATAAGGTGTAACAAAGCGGTTAAAGTAAAACTTTAGCATTTTCCAGTACAAATGAAATTTAAATAGGATGTAAGTAAAATGTAACCACGGGATAATTATGCGGTTTAAATTAGTTTTTTCACCGCTTTACAAAAGTCAAACTAGCCACACAATTAGTAAACTTAAACGTCGTATTTAATTAATTTCAAAATAGGTAGTAAAGAGCGGGTAAAGGAAAGTAAATGGTGTAATAGGAAGGGGAAAAGGTATAAAAAGGTATAAATGTATAATCCGGCGTACGAAATTCGGATCGTATTTGGTAAGTGGTTTGGATGTCGTATTGCAGTCGCTTTTAGATTTTATAAGCAGTGTAAATGTTGCTTCTTCGCCGCTCTTAGATTTTATAAGAGGTTTGAATACTATTTTAGGTTGGATAAGTTCTAACAAAGGGTTTCGAAACTTAGTGGTTTTGTTTCGCGTAGCCTTATAAGTATTAGGACGTTTTTTACAAAGTGTCTGGGTGCGTTTAAAATGCTAAAACGAGTTAACAAATAAAATAATGAGACTTTTAATAAATAGAGCACTAACTGATTAATGATACTGTATTAAAGTGGTTTTTTTTAAAGCTACTCCAGATTTTATAGTTTTGTTATATTGCGGGTTTTAAAGGCTTTCCCGCGTAATTCCAAACTTTCGTATAGTTGTTATAAGTCGAAGTGTTAAAGTACAAACAATTGAAATCGTTACAGTATACCGATATAGTTATTTAACTTCATTTTGTCTCTTTCTTCCCCTTAAGTTACCCGTAATCGACCTAATCTGCTATTGATCAGTGTTGGTAAGGTCTTTACTTATTTACTTAAACGTAAAAGAGTAGAAACGTAATTGTAAAGATTGGTATTTTAATAGTAGGATAGGTTGTTTAAGGTAAAAAAAGCATTCATAAAGTGTCCGCTACAGGTAAGAGGTTATAAACCTCTTATTCGAGTAGTGACACTCTGCCATACAATTTGCTAGTCTCCTTTTTGGGCAGTGGCACTCTATCGTGCACTTTGCAAATACCACTTTCAGCCAGTGGTACACTATCATAAACTCTGCAAGAATGAACCTTACAGAGTGATACGTTACTGTGCACTCTTACAAAGGTGTATTCCATAGTATAGCCACTTACTAACTATAGGAATATATGGTAATATCCACAAATCCACATCATTTTAACCTTAATTCAAAACTTCATCGTAACAATGTTAATACTAATACCGTAAACCAATACGTTGAGATTTTCTAGGTTCGTATCAATTCACGAAATACATACTGTTTCCCATATTTTCTTCGTCGTCAAGATTTTGAAAAACTCAAAGTCTCAAAAAACTATTAACCATTGAACAACCTAAAGGATAGGATTTTAGTTTAAATCAAATACTTTAAGGGAAACTTCAAAATTGAAATATTGAGATGTTTCTAGAGAGAAATTGAACTTAACGCGCGTTTGGAATAAAGTTTGGAAATGATAATAAATTTTCTCAATCTTTTCTACTAGGGACAAGTTTGTATCTTTATAGCTAATCGCCTTAAAATCTTTATATATCCTCTCAGCAGCGACGTAAATATATCTTCGATATAATAAACGAATTTTCGACTCTATCAAATTGAATAACATTGCTTCATATCCTTGAAATTAAAACTATAAGCTTTCTCATTTTCAATTGAATAGCAATCTTTAACTATTACCTTGAGTTATCTCGTCGGTTTGAACCTTAATATGAACGCTGAAGTTCTTTAAATTTTCCGAAAACGAGAGAAAAGACACGAAGAATTCCAAAATAAAAAAAAAATAGTTCTATGTACGGTAATTATCATTATAGACCTAAATACGGAAAGTTCCTCCCCAAAACCAAATTCAACTTTAGAACTACCGATATACATATAGTTAAGTTCCGTAACAATATTAATATCCTTTCCAAATGTTATATAATACGAATAACCTCTTATAACATATGATATTGCCCTAATATTCGACATAATAACTAAAATACTTAACTTCATGCAATGATTGTCAATAGTAAACAAATATATAAGTTCATGTTTATAATGATTATACAAATCATGGGGGTCTTCACTCATTAGGAGATATAAGAAGCCGTAGTCAGCTATTTACTATGATGATTGAAATCAAGGGTCAATATCTTTATTCAAGTCGATGGTTTTAGGTGTTTTTTCATCATTTTGTGCTTTTCTACCTCGAAAATTTATTAAGCGTTCAATATATTCCTGAAAAAACATATCGCGGTAAAAAATGGCATTCATTACCTATTGCTATGAACGTTTCATAATAATCCAACGTGTTCATTGAAAGTTTTATTCACTATACATCCAGTATCCTTAGAAAGAATATACCAGGAAACTTAGATGATTAACATTTATTTAAACTAGAATATCTTCTTTATGCGTGTTTCTATCAAAACCTCTTATACAAGACCTTATATTATTGGAACTAATTAGGTTTTCAATATTTGCAATCAATGTAGTAAATGTATTTAGAGTTTTCAACTTCATTCAAATTGAATATATCATAATCTTAAGTAAATATAAGAGTTAAACTTAGCATCTATTCTATTATAATTGTAAATGAAAAACTTATTTGGCTAAAAAGAATTTATATGTCGTATTATAGTCATTTAGAATGTATTTAAACTTTTTATTTATCGTGATAACTTAGAGAACTTGCTGGCGTAATATTATGTTTCTAGCTTCTATATTCTCAATGATCCATTGATAAAATTTTAGCTTGTCCAATAACTAATCAAAGAAGTCCATCCTTATTTTCGAATCTTTTTGGTATACCAATATTTGTCGCTGCCTAATGATGTTCTGGTCTGTATGATACTAGGAAAAATTGATATTGTACTCAAAATAACCTTTTCAAACCATTTAAATTTTGCGAAGCAACACGTAAATTCTCGGTTAGCCCAAAAAATCCTTATCGTGGCTAGTAAGGATATTAGGAAAAAAAACTATATATTTGGAAACTTAATCCTTATTAAACGGCAAGTATTAAAGAAGAGTCGCTTTGTTATGTCTGGGAGATTATGAAGTTTGCTGTAATACTTCTCATTATTACTTCTGATTTTCACGAAAATGGCAATGGCAACGCTATCCGTATCTACTATATACACGTTTTTAAAAAGAGACAATGTTTTATTAGTTCTAGGGCTCATTTGGTTCCGTAGGTAGAAAGTATTAGTAATCAAAGTAATTAAATCCAATAGAATTTATAGGGAAAACTAGTGGTTATACCAGTTATAAGTTCATGTATAAAACCGCCCCTTCTTATTATTAGGTTTAGTAATATTAAATAATCTATTAAAATTGAATATACAGGGGTATTCCATATATATTTCCGTATCGTTCATCAGAGTTTTACTGGTTTTAAGAGATTTTTATTGGGTATATTAAGGTTTTTGACAGTTTTAATAATCCTTTTGGTAAATATATTATTATTATTTTTTAACGATTCACAGATTTCAATGTTAGTCACATCTAAATTAACAAAGTCGTTTGTTTATATTAATGACATTGTCACATTAGAATAATTGGATGGGAGGTCTTGAAGAACTTATCTGGACTCGATTTTGAATAAAACCCTTTAAACGTGTATTGGAGCCTTAAGGGGCGCTATTGCTAACAATATCTTTATTTTTTTCTTCACGTATGTGTCAAAGGCTTTTTTGCATAGCTTACTTATAAAGTAATTCTGTCAAATTTCATTCCTTCGCTAGTTTATCTTGGAATGGAATTTCTTGTTTACGTAAATAAATTTTTAATCTCACCCCAACCGATTTTTATATTTCCTTCCATATTTTGAGGGACCAATATTTTTCAAAATCTGAAAACTCTTGAATGATATCGGGCTATAATTCAGTTTCTCAAGATTCACATAGAAAATAAAGTAGCCAATGTAGTATGTTAGATATTTTAGGGTAGAGTTTCGGTTAGTATTTGTTTTTCCAAAAATCGCATAAATCGTTGTTTAAGTATTTGATGAACGAAAATCAGGGGTTATTGAATAACGAAATAAATGGTGAGTTGTGAATGTATTTGTCAATAATAAGCAATGTTTAAATGATTGAATATAAAAAACGAAATTAATTTTAAGTTAATTCAATCGGCTTTTAATTTCTAGTGGTGAAATCTTTTATTAAATATCGTATTACTAGTTCAAATCTCACGTATTCATAAACATTATAAAATCATAATGAGAATTTTAATAAATCTACTAGTATTGGAAATAAAAACGGTCACAATGAAAATTGTGGGGAAATAAATTTAAAGATGAGATTGAAAGATACAACTCTTCAATCAATGAATAAATTTGTGAAATCATGGATCCAACAACAACATGAGCTATTAACTAACAGAAAAAACGCAATTTTAAATTCTAGTACATATGAAATGAGTCAGTGATAAATTAAACTTGAATTCAAATTTATGGGTGAAAATTATCATTAAATTTTAATTTTTCCAAAGGAATATTATATTTTATAAGCGAAGTTTAACCACCAAGTTTTCTTTAACTATAAAAATTGAAAGAGGGTCAATACTTCAAAAAACTGGGAAAAGCGCTTTGAAGAATTTGATTGATTTATTATGTATATAAAGAATTTGAATGACGGATTATGTAAAAGCAAAATTTGTAAAGAATATCACTCGTTTCAAAACCAGTTGATTAATCTATACTTATTATGAAACTTAAAGTGGAATCGAAAAGTTCTTCAAACTCATAATAGCGAAAACAAAACAAAAGAACGAAATAAATTGATTAAAATCGTTTGAACCTACTGATTCATTAATGAAAGACGTTAGTAAATTAGTTCTTTCGGTATGAGATACAAATTGAGAATCCGTGAAAAAAATCGGTTCAATATGCAATGAAATTTGATTAAAAAAGATTACGCGAAAATGGTTTAATATTGAAATACAGAAAGTATTTCGTTCAAAAACAGATTAAAAAGAAATCTTGGTATTTTACTCGTTTTTCACACAGTCGAAATAATAAAACACTCTATGGACTATTATAGAGTCCAATTACAAGGCAAGGTCAAACGTCATTAAGTTTATGAAGTAATGAAATTGATCTATAACCTAATTTATAGGTTTCAAGTAATTTTAACTTGAAAACTTATTGACACAATTTAAAGAGCTAAGTAAAAACCGTGACAAATATTTTAAATGAAGGTTGTTGAATTTCAATATTTTGGGATTTCATTTGTGTATTTTGTGATCAAGCTTTGAGACAGTCCTAGTTCATTTTATATTAAACTTTATATTATTTTAAAACAACTTCATCCATATTGTAGAATCCAATTCTTTTTCAATTATCAACGATTGCATACGAATTCACAAAACGGATTAACACCAACAGATAGAGTTTCATTCGAAAATTCCTGTAAAAAATTGTATTATTATAATAAAACCCTTATAATCCAAATCTAAAACGAAATATTACAAACTTCAACATTCAAATTTCATTGTTCTAAAATAAAGAATGTTGTGACATAAGTTTATTTTCGACTAGAAAGACATTCAACAGAATTAATAAAAAATTATTAGCTATTTTTATTGTTTTTATAAATGTATCATAGTTAAATGAAAATATAAAATATAAGTTATGGAGGAAATGTATTAAAATATCATACTTATTGTCTTGATATACAAAACCCATTCATATTCTTAATAGACAGCTTTTTTTATATTAATATTTACTAATTGATTAAATTTGAAGTACTATATAAGTTTACTGTGTTTTATTTGATAGAGACATAACGTGAATAATTTCTATTCACTATATGTAGATAATCATTCTCTTCTAGAAAGTTCATAAAAACCCACTTTTCTCATATTGGAACGTAGATATTAGCAGCTACGAATGAAAAAATACAAATTTCTGTTTATGTAACAACCTTTTTCTGTAATTGACTTCACTATCGAAATTTTTAGTAAATTGAGAAACTGATTACTTAGTAGAGTTAATTTCATGAATACAATCACTTGTGAACTCTCAATTGAATATGACAGGTTATAATGTATACATATTGATTTTTTCCTATTTTCAAAACGTTGTATGCACTATCACTATTAGTTCATTCGAACCTTGATTTCGTGTTCCTTTTTTTTTTTAGTTGAACATCATATATATATTCTTTCTTAATCAATTCACATTGCTTGTTTGGATATAACCTTGTATTTTTTGAGTAGCTCACTAGAATAGTGATTAAATACGAAAGAAAAATATATAATAATCGGTGAAAGCAGTGATTTAAGTGTATCATTAAGTGACAAATCACTAGGTTTCCATCATGAAATAAAATTAAAAACATTCGCATTTTGAAATTCCATTTTTCATCTATTATATGAATATTATTTGTGCTTCTTTCATTCTTGAGAATAAATTCTCAACTTTTATTAAATTAGACAACATATTTGTCCACACATAAAAGATGTTGACTAAAAGAATCTTAGTTTTCATAGAGGATTGCATTCGTTAAAGATATAATTGGTTGGCCCAGTTATATCGTAGCTTTCGGAAATGAATTTAAGAAATTATTTCATCGACGTTAATGTGAATTTGAAAAGCCAATAAATGATATACATATCATCTTCAATAGTTTTGTGCTGTTTTAAGTTACATTACAATTCTTAAAAACGATACATCAATAACATCTCATTCAGTTTAATTTGACGTTTAAGTGAAATTATTTCCTTCACACAGTTATATTTCAAATATTTTATTACTCAAATGGAAGGATTCAATCAAAATGATTTCTATCAAAGTAATTCTCATTTATATCTTCGAATGAAAATGAACGATTAAATGAACTGTAATTGTTAAACCTACATATATGGAGATAAAAACCCGAGCTCTAAATGATGTCAATACAAAAAAAATTCTGAAATAAACCATCAGAATATAGATTGGAAGTACAATATTGATAAAACCTATAAAGAATCGAAGAATCTAATATAAATATATCAACAAATCTTTAAAATACATCGGTTAGTATTATAGAACGTTGACATTATATTCAATTCAAAATACAATATATATTTTAACAATATAACTACATAATAATTGAAGAAAATCTTTTTGTGGATTTGATTCCCTATGAAACATAACTTACATATACGAAATTTTGATTTTGTAAACCCGTAAATACGGGTAACACTACCTTGAATATAAAATATATTTAATATGAGTTTTGTTTTCTTATGAACTAATTTCCATGAAATTCACAGTTTATAAACACAAAATATTAGGAATGAACGTATTCAAAAAGTGCTAATAACGTATTTCCAAAACCACGCTAGCTACAGCCTACCAAATACTAATCGAACAACAATTTTTTTATTAAAAACTAGATATCCACGCTATACAACTTGTTATAGAAATTCAGTCGATTAAATGAATTACTCCAACCAAGTTCAATTGTTATTCTTCAAGTTGTTTTCATATGGTACAAATTTACAATATAAAATATTCACCAATTAAATACAAATTGTAAATACAAAACTGAATATAATGAAATATATAAATTTCAACATCAATATTACATAAAACCCAAATTCAATCAAATTCCGAAAATTTACAACCTATTTCAAGTTCAATACAAAACAAATACACCAAATATATTGAAAGGTAACGTTTCAATATAATCTAACAATAAATTATTGGATTTTGATATTTGTTCCTATATTTTTCAATTTTCATATGAACTACAATTAGTCAAAGTTTTACCAAAATACCAAATTAATTTTGGAGGATTTCTTCATATGACAAACTACAAAATAATTACTCAAAAAACCTTCATAATATTTTACCAATGAATACTCACAATCTAAAAAAATACCTGAAGACATAATGATATAAATTACTAACAAAATAGATGAAAATTTTGATCAGTTATGTAAATTGATTCTGTATGAAGTAGTAAATTTCATATTTGTTTACTCAAAAGAAATTTTGTGGGTAATGTATTATTTTCTCCGTAAATAATGTGGGAAAACTATATAACCTTACTATATATATAACTTTTAGGCAAAGACATTTGACTTTACTCCAACTACATCCAAATTTATTCATTTCTATAGATTCAATTGCATAATCATGAAATTTTAACAGTGACTCTTCCGAGTCCTGATATTCAATACATCGATTAAAGCTACAATAAGTCTTCAACTTGCATATACATAATAAATCACTTTTTCTAACAAGTATTTCTAAAACTGAAAACAACGCAATCGATATTAATCTAGAATGATAATATTTTTATGTTATGGAAAACCTTGAAGATATTTTAAAACAACCTTTATCATAATATATATAAAATAATACTCCAATAATATTGAACTGATCATAACTAAATTTCATCTTATTTATTTTTACAATAAATTTTTTAGAGACGGAAACTGATACTATTAACATTTAAACTAATCCACCAACGGCTCGAATTTTATACCATATTACCGTACTAAATGAATCATAACCTTTTCATCATCATCCGAATATCAACATTATTAAATTACACTATAACAAAAATAAAAGCTTTATTATCGATGTATATTATAACACAAACATCCCAAATCTATAAAATAATAAGAAATAAACCGTTTTGTTGAAAGTCATTGGAAAATAGGTTTCGTAATCGAAAAACTCAAGAAAAACATTAGATATTTTATATTGAAAAAATGAGTCATAAACAAATACTAGAATTATAACTTTATTTATATATATATATATTCATGTTTAATACGAAAATAATAGAAATAACTATCGATATATGTACTATTGATATTTACTAGCCACTTTTCATTGACTAGTATAGTGGGTCTTCACTAAATAAATAAATGAGAACATAATACTAATCTTCTTTTGATATATCTTTTCATTATAAACATTATTCATTGATTTTCAATAGAAAATTTAGAATATTCCAAATGTTATAAAATACTGAATGCTTTAACTGGTTGAAAATAATAATTTATATTAAACTTCATTAAAATTACGTATATTGTATTTAAATCCTTATCATTTTATTTTTATTAGCTAGTATTAATTATCGATGTTAATCATGGTATAAAATCACTATATAATATTGAAACAGATATTTAAAACTCAACTTAGTACGTGAATAAAGTTAAGTTTAAGTTTCACTTTTGTTCTATAGTCTTTTGGTTACAAATTCTACTTTTGATCTCAAAAGTCATGACACCAATATATGGATTATGGTAGAGATATCCGTGCCTTACCGTGTAGTAATATATAGAATACTATGAAATTCTTATAATATAATAGAAATCAAGTGGAACAATTAAATTAGTTGATAGAAACAATAAAATTCCTATTATCTACTAAACTTTTATTTCTTGAAGAGCATTAGTTTAGTATGTAAAAAACAAGTTACATATAAAGTATTATCATGAATTCAGTATTCAATATGTTGAAGGTATTATCTATGTATTTGTATCGAACTTTGGCTTATTGTAATATCTATTATGGCCAAAGTCTATATATAATAAGAACAACCCAATAAGGAACTACTTATTCTCTATATTATTCTTCCTTCTTTATCAAATATTAAAACAACATTTAGCCCTTTACTATTGTATAATTTTCCTAATAAACCACCAATATTTCTATCTAAATACTATTCACTACATGAATCAACGTCGGTAGAATGTTAATGAAGAAAACTAATATTTTTAACTATTATATAACTTTCTCCTAACTACTTCGTAGAATCTTTTATCCGTGTATACTTTACCCTTAACTTTCGTATATTTTCACTTGCGATAAACTTTCTTGTCACCTCATTTCAACTTGAGTTCTAAGAACTATTGGCCTTCCTATGAACCTAACAAATGAATTAAATAATTGATAACTGTTGAATCAACAACAACGCAACGGACGAGCTTCTTCCTCTTTTCAAATTAAAATTGTTTTCGTTACTTTCTTTCGTTGTATTTAGCTTCCACTAAAACAATTTTTCACGACAAGAACCTTTTTTCATATTAAAAATCGCACAACTCTCTTGACGTTTCTCCTTAACTCCACAACAGTCTCCACTATTCGGCATGTCATCCTGTTTTCTATTCAATAAGGAAAAATGGAAATGAAATAATGAAAGCTTAAATATAAGTTAGCAACAGGAAAGAATACAATCAATGGATATGGAAATTTGTAACTAATGGAGTTACTTTAGTTGTTATATGAATTCTTCGTAATCATGACTTAAAAAGTATCTAGTAAAATTATTTACTACTAGCACCAAATAGTAACATATATGTATATTCATCTACCTCTAATTTGATATCAATTTACGAATTTGACCATTTACAGAAATTAAACTCCCGTTAAAAGTAATAAGTACACGTATCATAAAGAATACAAAATATCAATAAGAGTCAAAAGTAATGTAATAATCTTAAATTAGCGCTTAAATAGTTTTAACACCGGACTAGTAGTTGATTGACAATAGAAAGTAAATGGATAAACCTAAATTATACAAGTTACTAGCATAACTGGAATGACAGATGAATAATAAGATTGAAACAAGTGTCAAAATAACGAGTAAATATGCAAAAGCCTATTAGTGGGAGGTATAATGAAATTTAATATTGTAGGGTTATATGTTGATATATTCTTCATTATAACCAGAGGTTATATATAATAAATATGGAAAGCTACAGAGTTGCTTATTATTTGAAATTTTTTGCATTGTTTATCAAATATAAAAACAGCATTAGGCTTTCCATCAATGCATCTCATTTAATATAAGGACTTCCTAGAAATTTTTTTCAATTTTTTACGCTCTTACGTTCATGATTTGAATTGAACACAACTACTGTAATAAATTCTATTCTAGGCAATCATGTGAAAAAATAATACTGCTCAGGTATATATTTATGTTAGATATTTACAAAAGTGAAAACATAGTTTGTGTATGACCGAAAACATGTACATCAATATGTATATATATATATATATATATATATATATATTGTAAATTATTTCATGCGCGCTTTATAAACTTTTTCAAATATGATTATATATATAATTCTATTATTCTTAATTTATGATCAACATTGAGAACATAATAAACTCGTTGAAAGAAATATAGTTGTTTAATTAATAATAAAGAACATACCAATTTTTCTTAAATTATTATATTGTTGAATTATAATTTAATCTGGTGATTTTGAAATTCTTTTACCTGCGGTCGCATTAAATTGTTTCTTAACATGAATATTTAAAACCCTTTTTTTTTGGAATTACTCGAATTGATGAAACAAAATCGATTTAAATATTAATATTTATATTTATTCTTCTTGTTCAAATAAAACGCTTAGTTGCTATAACAATATTACATATCCAAGTTATGTTACTCAATAAAAATGAATATGTATGATTCTATAAATTTTCCGTAATTTCACAAAACATATTCATAATTGATAAATAATAATAAATGATTGAAACTATTGATAACAGATTAAAATTTCGTTCAAATCCCTATTAAACAAGAATCACCTAATAACAAGTAACAATATTTACTTTTATATCACAACTTTTGATTTAAATTGTAGCTGTTTACTCAAATTTTGGTTTTTTGGGTTAAACAAATCAACTAATACAATGATATTAATAATATATTCCCATAAATCCTCTTATCATCGTTCAAGTGATACACTACTAAAATACTGTTTTAACATATTATCAACTTAAATGAATTATGAAACACAACATTTTACAAACTTCAAAATATTAGAACTACTCTTTTGTTCATGATATTTTAATAGTGATTCAAGCTATCGGTTGATAATGTCAATGCAGATTGTAAAATATGTTGTATTCATTAATTATATGGAGAATGCACATTCATTTACTACAATATTTTTTATTTCTGGGTTTTCTTGACGATAACCTTTTTTTTTTTTTTTTTGCAAATAATGGTTTTTTTTTTTAATCTTTCATGGAGCTCACTTTGTTTGAAATAATAGAACTTTAATTCAAAATGATTGAATGAATTGTTGTAAATCTAGTTTGTTATGTAATATTATTTTTCTTCCGTACTAATTAAGAAACTAATTCTATGTAAATTTGAATTTTACTTTCTTAAAGATGTGGGTAAATAAAGTTGTGTTGTAAGAAAATAATTCTAAACGTTAAATTATGAAGTTCGTGAAAGATGAATAGTTGTATAAATAATTGGAATGAATTGTTTACTCTTATAGCGCTGGATTTTAAATATAAATCTTCTGTTAGTAGGTTTTTACCGTTGCAATATAGTTGATTCGAAATGTAGTCAAAGTAACTGTTATATTGCATTGAAAGTAGCGATTTATTACCTATATGTTTTGCCGACGGCTATCCTATTTCCACACTAATTTTTATAGGCCATTGCTTAGCCTGTATCTCATATTAAATTGGAAACTCTATTATCATTGACATGTAGTTAATACAATTAAAGTTTAGTTAATATAATCAAGTTATAACTAGTATAGTCGATTAGATTATATTACAATTGAGTATTGTTTTATTACTAGCGACTTTTCTTTGTACACGCGCTAGTATTGTTGATTATCAATTGAAGATAACTATTGAATTTCCTCTTATTTTTGTCGGCATTACTTTCACTAATCCCAGCTTGTTTTGAACTCAAATTGTACGTTTATTGGATTTTGCCACCTTATAGCTCTAAGTATTAACTTTATTCATTTCTGAATTTAAGTTTTTCTTTATGGACTTGTGAGTTAATAATTTTATACCTTGTACTAGCAGGTTTGTATACATTTTTTATGTATATTTCTTCTACAGAATTCCAGTTTAATAAGTTATCATAGTTTATTTTTGTTACGTGTCGGGAGTGCTGGCCGGCTTAAGTATTTCATAAAATGTTAAGTGAGTTTGTTTTCATTTATAGACCTTTTGAAGGAGCTATTAGGATTGACATTGGTTATCGTATTGACAGGGTTATCATTTCTATTAATTTATCTAAATTCATTCAGTTTTAGATCTACATATTTTTTTAAAAATGTTTATACGTTTATTATAAGACTTTTTCTATCAGTCTTTTCGATTTTGGCAACAGATTTATAAAGGTTTCTAGAGATAGTATGAACAACTACAGGTATTAGAGAAAGTTTCAACTATTTCGTGATGATTTTTAATATGCTATTAGTGAATACACCGATCAAATATGTTATTATTATAGCGTAAACTTTAGATGTCTATATATTTCGTGTAACCCGTTTACTGTGGATGAATATTTTTTGTATAAGGTTGTTATTGACGGTAAAATGATTATAGGATTCATTTTCGTCAACCAATGTTATAAGGAATCCAATCATGAAAAAAATGTGGGCCTGAATACTGATGAAACCGCCCGTTAAAGTTATCAATTTTGTCTTTACTAATTTTACTGGTATTATATCAATACCTTTGAACATATTACACAATTTTCTTGAAATACGTTTGTTAAACTCACCAAAATCGTTATTTTGCGGACTTTGAATTTATATAATAACCGATAAATTATAGAATTTGTAAGGTCAATATAATGTATCAATAAATGACTTTACAGCTTTATACATAAATTAACCCTACGATTTTACGTCATTGATCTTGTTCAGCTACATTAGGTTTATTATTTGTTCTTATAACGTATTTTTATATATATGGCATAGTAGTGTTTAATATTATCGATAAAGATTGAGGATTCAATTAAATCTAGTTTGGTATCATTACCTAACTTATGAATGAGTTTGTATTTTAAAAAGCCTAAATCTTCAAGAGCACGCTATTCCTTTGCAATAAATCTATGATTTCTTAAGAAAAGTATATAGTTAGTTTATATGTTAACGATGCTAAAGTTTTCATATTCCGTAATTACAAGGAATAAGTCAGATGTCGTAATAATTATGCTTAGTTTAAATTGAAAATGTTTTCAATAAGTCCAAAACTAATAGTGTCTATTTAAGCTAGCTTCCAAAGAGATTCATTATACCATATGAATTTTACTAGGAAATTCGTCTCGTAATTCTTTTGGTGATTTTAATGGTATAATCGTTTAAGATTGTCGATGAATTTCATATATATTTGCGTAATATTGCGAATTTTACAGGAAAATTTACTGCTTTTGCCAGTACTTCAAATGGTAGAGACTGCGACGATTTCTTGTTGACTGCTGTTTCTAATTGTAAGTGATCAAGTAAATATTTAGTTTTTACCTTTATCACTGTAAGCTTAAACTATTAACCTTAAATTTTAATACGACGCGTTTATGGTTTTTGTTTTAACATTATCTATTATGTCTAATTTTAATATTGTAACATTTTGTCTTTTACTTGATATCATTAATATAAGGTGAATTATACTGTTCATAAGTAGACTATCAATGTTTATTCGGTATTTTCTTCTGAAAAAGTTTTTTGTTGTGTTAATAATATTTTTAGCATGTAGTTTCACAGCTAGATTGTTGTTGAACTTTTTTGATTTGCGATATTTAGGCCAAAATATATATTCTCCTAGTGTTTTATTCTTATTACTTTCTTTTGTGTTGTATTTCCATATTTGTAGTCTTTGTTCTAACATCCGTTGTTTCATACGCTTATTAACGATTGGTTTAAGTCATTTCTGTGAGTTAATCCGTTCGTTGTAAACATTTTCATCAGACTTAAGGGTTTTTATACAGATTAACTTGTATAATATGAAAGCTAATAAAATCGTTGAAATTTTGATCATTACGTTTGGGTTTGTTATATTAAAAATTCTGTAGGGTTCATCTCATTCTCATGAATTTTTTCATGTAAGTACTTCGCATAAAATAAATACATCCGTTATTAATAGTCCATTTCTAGTATTAAAGATATTATTAATCCGGCGCCTTATTAATTCTTACCTTAATACCTTTAGGGTTTTGTTATATTACATGAATTTTTTTTGTTTCATTGGTGATGAAGGTAGTAAATCAATTTTATGTAGATACATATTAAATACTGGAAAATTTGATATTAGTTTGTTAGTATTAATAATATTGTTGAAGCATTTTACTACCATTTGCAGCATTTCCTCAATTCTCGTAATACTATTAATTTAAAATGTATGAATATTATAAACTTTATGTAAAAACTAATATACTCATTTAACTTTATTGATGCCTTACTAGGACTTAGTAACAACTTATTTATATTGAATACCTATCGATTTAGCATTAGTTTGGAATTCTGTTATGGCAAAATTAGTATTCATATTATTAATTACTACGTTTTGAGATTCCTGGTGCATGTCAATTTATAAAGTTCATAACTATTCCCAAATTGCTTTCATAATAATTATTTTCAAGAATTTAACGCTAAAACACGTTGTTATTGAGTTAACGACGTAAATTATATGTTTGTTGGCGAAGTAATATATATTTATAAAGACTTTAAAGACAAAGTCTAGTTTGTTTTTACGATATCAATTTAAACCTAAGGGGTATCTGACATTGTATATTTAATAATGGTGTCCATGCTTTTTTATTCCATTTACTGTAGAGAATTCTATATCTCCATAAAGAGTTGTACTTAAGATTTTGTACAGCTTATTAGCCGTGGAGTAATTAAACTTTTGGTATAGTTCAAGTCGTTTAAATTTTATCAAGTTTGGTATAGTTTATTTAGGTCTTTCTAAATGAAATTACTAATGTTACTATTTTAAATTAAGTTGGAACCTTTGACCGTTATCTTTAATTGATTCAATAGTTCAAACATTAATATTAACAATGAAGTTATTTATATATTCCAAGTGAAGAAGAAAGAAATCAAGTGATTTCAAAATGTGGAAAATGATAGGTTTAACAACTACAGTTACAATTGTTGACATAAATAAGGATAGTTCTTTTCTAAAGCTAAATTTAACTTGAGCTTTACCGGTATTAATATGGTTAATTTCTGTACAATATTAGTAGTGTTTCGTAATATAATGTATTACAAATAGGTTTTTATTAAGTTTGGCGGTCTCTTAGTATACAGTATAATACTTTCAACGATATAATTCTTGTGACGATCGTTAATGGTAAATAGATACATAGGTCTTGAGTTGTTATCGTCATAATTATAATAGCGTGTTTCACCTATTAGATGATATAAGAAGATATAGTCAACTAGTCATTACAACTTTTTGAAGCTAGAGATAGTATATTTATATTAGTCAATAGATTTAGGTATATTTTCATAAGGTTCCTGCCTCCTCAGCCTCGAAATTTATAACACGTTTTATGTATTTCTAATTAAATGAAAAAGTGTATTACTCATAGTACATTACTTGTTTTAATCGACATTGAGTTGTAGTATAATATACTAACCAGTAGATTTATTTTCTATAAATGAAAAAAAAAAAAATCAACGTTGTTTTTATAAGGCAACTTATAGGGTTAATTTGTATTTTAGTCAGAGTATCCTCTTTGCATATGTAACTGGTTAGAATTTTAATCTGAGTTTTTTTTTTCCCGAATTGTCTGGGTTTGTACTATTTGCGATCGATATATTTGATAAGTGCATGCTATTCATCGTTGTTACTATTGGAGAAATTATGGGTTTAAGGGTATATATTGGTCGTGTTTGGCACTCGTATTAATAAGGTCGTGATGCAGAAACGTTATTAGCTCAAAAGGTTTTTATGGGTCATTTTATTGTATTGCAAAGCTTATTCAAACTTTTTGTAGGCTGTGACAATCTGGTCATTTCGTTGGCATTGTATATCTTTTCTAGCTTTTATATTCTATGTTCAATATGGGTGAATAATTAATATTTAAGTGTTTAATTCAGGAGATTGATCGGGGTTTCCCATTATTTCATATTGTAATATATGTGATTACTCGATGATATTATCATTCGTATAATATTAAGTGAAGTTGATATTGTGTTTACACTAATATTTAAAGCTGTGGTAAATCTAGTTCATTAAAATATAATTCGTCAGATAATGGAGGTAGTAATTTTCAGCTCATCCAGTAAGGATGTTAGGAAATAGCTAGTGGTAACCTGATAATTTACTTCTTATGTAATGGTAAATGTTGAAGACTGGTTGTAACTTAATGATTTAAAGATTGTATAGTTTACTGTTCTACTTTTTCTTACTACCCTAAATTTTTAAAAAGGCACTGATTATTATATAATCCGTATTTACTATAGTAATATATGAAATGTGAAGATTGTTATATTAGTTGTATGATTTTTTTCAGTTTATAGATTAGAAGTGTTAGTAGGTAGAGTAGTTACTTTTGGTAGAGTTCGAAGGGGAAAAGCTAGTGGTTGTACTTATTATAGTTTCACGCGTAATGCTATTCCTTCTCAATTATTGGTAGGCTTAGTACTGTTTGTGAACCTGTTGGAACTAAACGTGTTGAGAGTGTTATGAGATTTTTTATGAATTTCTGTAGATTTGATAATCCTTTTATAGGTATTCATAAGTTTTTGGTGGGGTTTCTACTTCATTGATTGTAAATTTAAGAGTTTTCAACAACTAAATTAATTAAGTTTTCTGTTTTATTTGCAACAGTAGTATGCTAATACATTTAGGTAGAAGGATTTAAATAATTTATCTGAGTTTGGGTAGGACTTGGCGAATGTATGTAAGGGCATTGAGAAGCGTTATCGCTTATAATAAATTTTTATTTCGTTATTAAATTCTTCAGTTTCATACTTATAGTAGTATATGAGCAGAGGATATTAACCACGTTTATTAGCTTTTCAATCCTGTTGAGAATAAAAATATTATGGTTGCAAAGCTTATTTCTTAGGTTGTATTAGTTATTTTTGCTGGGTTTTCTCATATAATAAGAGATCAATTCTTAAAGTATTTGGTGAAATCGTAATAGGTGTGTATATTAATAATTATTCGTTAGTAATCTAATTCGAGGATGAATTAACCAATGTAGTTGGTTATATATTCTTCGATTACGTTTTTATTTGGATTTTTGTATGATAAGTTTTTATCATAGTATTTTGTAAAGATAGGTGCGAGCTTTTCTAAGGTGTTATTAACATTATTATCGATTATTCCAAGGTTTGTTTGCGTATTTAATTGAAGATTTTATAGTGAGAGAAAGATTAATATAGGAGATGTGGTGGAAATGTTTGGTTGTTTATCGTTTGGTGTTTTGACTTACTGGTGTTTTGACTTACTGGTTTTTGGTAGCCATTTGGCCGTCTGTTAACTTTGAGGTTCTGATAAGTTGGTGATTACTTTTTAACTTAAAGATTTTTGAGACTTTTTAGCAGTCAATTTCAACGTTTACATTTTAATAGTAGTTTAATCAAGATTTCTCAATATTCTAGCGATACTATCGTTACGTTTAAGTCTTTTTAAATGGTAGACGCATTCAGAAACTCTCGCTTCTACTACCTGTAAATAGTATATGTAGAGGCGGGCTTTTTCGGTAATAATTTTCCCTTTACTTTAATATTATTGTAAGGTGTAACCAGAAAATAGCTTCTTCTTTTACTTAGCTTATCTGTGTTTATCTTAATAAGCACTGATTAGTATTTGTAGGCTTGTATCGTTGTTAACGTAGTCGGTTTGAATTGTGGTTGAAGTAACTGGTGTATTGCATTGAAAGTGGTGATATGGTTACTTCTAAGTTTGGCAGAGCTTTAGCCGGTCTGCACACTAATCTGTATGTGCAACTGCTTGGCCCTTGCCCTAGTCTGAATTGGGCACTCCACTGCAATTGACTTGCAGTCAATACGGTCAACTTGCAGTTAATACAGTTGACTTGACTGCACTGCAATTGACTGCTGTTCCAACATTTCAAACACTATTTTCTACATGACGAATACATTAACATAAATATCATGCTATAATAAATGAAAACGAAATGTGTTCATTCATTAAAACGATCGTACTGAATCATATTGAAGAATTATAAATAATAAATTTATATGGTTTGAAATTAAATCATTGGATTTGTTGGAACAGCAGTCAATTGCAGTACAGCCAGGACAACTGTACTGACTGTAAGTTGATTGTACCGACTGTAAGTTGATTGTACTGACTGTAAGTTGATTGTACTGACTGCAAGTTGACGATATTGGCTGCAAGCCAAGTGCCGAATTCAATGTGAGGCACCGGCCAAGCAGTTGCCCATACAGATTAGTGCACAGACCGGCTAGCGGTCTGCCAAACTTAGAAGTAACCACATCACCACTTTCAATGCAATACACCAGTTACTTTGACCATGATTCAAATCGACTACATTGCAACGATAAATGCCTAACAACAGGATTAATATTAAAATGGTTATATAGTTGTGAACATTATGATATTATTATGAAGTAATAAATGAATTTGTTTTAAATTGCGTTCAAAAACATCGATATATCTATTATGTATAAATGTTATATTGCTTTCGATAACTTTTCTTTGTATTTATATTGTAACTATAAATACTTTCTTAAGGTGGTGTTTTTAAAAATTAAAACTATGAATTAATGGGTTTCCCTATATGTTATATCAAAATAAGTTGACTTATTCAGCCGAAATAAAAAATTAAACAACGTAGACAATCGAAATTGAAAACGATAAATTCGAATATAAATCTCCTCCATAAAACATTTGTTGAAGGTGTTTACAATTCCTTTTGCTAAGTACTTCTTTCATT
Organism: Anisogramma anomala; assembly: GCA_038502455.1. Classification (NCBI taxonomy): domain Eukaryota; kingdom Fungi; phylum Ascomycota; class Sordariomycetes; order Diaporthales; family Gnomoniaceae; genus Anisogramma; species Anisogramma anomala. The sequence continues at coordinate 4,992,433 of JASMMZ010000008.1, read as the reverse complement.
TTTTAGCTTAACCTCATAAATATTCATTCAAAGTTTTGGCTTTTTTTAGTTTAATATTTAAAATAATAATTTCAGTTGATACCAAAACAAAAATCATCCTAACTCCATACACCCTTTAATTATATTTCATTATTCACGTTGTACCTTTCACAACTGTTAATATCAATTTTTTCCCCAAAAATGTCGTGATAATATTATGCTTTAAAGTTGAATATTTTCGTTTTTTACGGTTCAATGAATTTGGTTCACAAGTTTTCAAAACAGCATTATATAGTTGTAATGGCATAAGTATAAAACTGTACAAGAGTTTGTCAGTTAGTTTTATTAATCATTTGAATGGAAATCATTAGTGTGCAACAGGAAACGACAGGAATCTTGTAATATAAACAATGCAAGTATTATCATGACAACCGAAAACAATAGAGGAAAAAATATGTAACTTGGGACGGATCTTCATTTATCAATACATACCCCAAAGAGGCATATACAGCCATATTTCTAATCCTAAGTACAAGTATCAAGGGGGCCGCGCCACTACTTCCGACAGACTCGTCAACATCAGCGGCTCGTATGTCGTCGCCCTCGCCACCATACCGCATCCTTGCGCTGTGTGCAACCAGCCGGCTGGTGAGGACGCGTGTCTACAGGATACTGTCAATGCCGAGCCTCCATCTGCACTCGCCCACGTCCGACTGCGATCAAACAAACCTTAGTGACAGTACAGTACGTGCCGATGTGATATAGCCCTCCCGGGCCATTAGGAGCTAGATCCACCCTTGGTTGCGCTTCCGGTGCAACGTTGTCGAGGGCTGGCTGGCGCAACTCGAAATGCATCGGCGATGTGATGGGCGGGACAACACCGCAAAGCCAAGAAACTGGCGAGGCAGCCGACTGCCGAGCAGAGACACGAAGGCCTCGTGGCCACGCTTTGCCCATAGATTATGTATTAATTCTAAATTAAACCGTCGAATCGCCGGTAGCGTCATTGAGGGTTCACCTCGTGCAGGCCTACCTATAGCCATGGGGCAGCTGGATGGTCCTGGTCGCTACAGAACCGGAGGCGACAGGCAAGACGGAGTCAGCGGGCGTCGGATGGGACTCGCTGAATTGCACGGAATAGATTCCTCACGCCTCCCGATTTCCATGTCCAGGTTCGTGCACAGCAGATCACGAGTCGTGTCCTTGGTGCCGTTGCTTTGACTACTCTCCTACATCCGCCTTCGCCCTCGGGTCACTTGTACTATTAAGTGAGGATTTGTTCAGAGTGGTCTTGGCAATGTAATTTCAAGGCACAGGAACCGGCGTGTAAACAAGCCATGAATCTACCTTCCTCAATCTGCAACATGCTCGTGTCACACCCACAGCGGCGCCGGTTATGCAACCGAACAAGTCCGGCCGCGATGGCTTCGAGGCAGCGCATCTCTGCTTCTAAACTTGGAAATCGATCCCCTGCGTCCTGTGTATGAATAGATATACAACACCGAACAGCGAACGTTCCCACGAGCATGTCATGTGCCTATTTGGTTTCACGGCCCACAAACTTCCCGCGCCACTTGGCAGGGTAGGTAAAGGCTGCGAGTTTGAGAAGCTATATACTTCCCGCGCCGCTTGGCAGAGCAAGCGGCAGCCTCTGAGAGTTTGTGCGAGAAGGAGTTCCTTGGTCGCCAAAGGCTGTCTGTTTGTCACCCAGCCTTTCTCCAACCAGCAGAGTTTGACCTGATGTCGGGCACTTGACCACGCCGAATCGCATCCTCTTCCCCGGCGGCGCCTGCTCCCCTTCCCGCCGCCGCAGCCGGCGAGATTTCGGTTCTTTTGCATTTTTGACTTCCGGGCCCCTTTCCCTTACTCAACCGCTGTCAGCTCGTCCGAAGTCCACCGAAGCCCGCCGGCTGCATGATTTTCAGTCCCGGTAGATGTCGCCCAGACTGGACCAAACGAAGCTGGGCCACGTTTGATTCGGGGGCCAGCTCAGTGTACTACAATGGTATGAGCCGAAATAACAGACCCCCTGTCATGTACCAGTGGAACCCATCCGTGCGCCCGCCTAACTAATTTGGGCAACATCAACACAAATTTTTTCACAGACAACTTTTCGCATGCGTCGCGTGTCCCTAATTTGGTTAGCGTAGTATACCCTTGGCTGTGGGGACGACCTGTCCAGGGCCTGTTATTTACCACGGGACATAGTATGGTATTGTACTAATTGGGATGCTCCCCTGTCAAGTTTCTTTTGGTAGAGGCTAGCGTTCTTGGCGAGTGTGGCGCACGGACCAAACACCTGACCAGCATGCATTCTACTACCCATGCCACCATAGTACATAATAGTAACATGTTGTGGATGAAAGACGGGTGTGGATCCGGAAACCTACGCCGGATCCGGGATACCGGGTCCCGGATGCGCACACAAAGAAAATTCTCAACCCTGCAAATCCTTGTATATGTCATCATATCCACAGTCCAATCGTTTAAATATTTCCCATAATATATCCCGTTCAAACAACTTAAAAGATTTATCACTACTATACAAGTGATCTGAATCCTAAACTTTAAATCAATAGACACTGAAAATACGTATTCGTATGAAGTAAACATTCATGTATTTATAGAGATTTATCTTAACTAAACATGGATGTATTTATAGCGATATATCTTAAATGTTGGAATAGCGTTTAAGAGCAGTGCAGTCAAAGCTGACTGCACTACTGCAAGTCAAAATTGCAGTAGGGTGCCCAATTCAATGTGGGGCACGCCAGGCAATTGCCCATATAGGGTAGTATGTAAATAGGCTAGCGGTTTGTCAAACTTAGAAGTAACCATTCACTACTTAACTACGTAATACCATTATTACTTCAACTACGACTCGAATCGATAACGTTGAAACGTTTCATGGTCTATAAACATTAATCAATACTAATTAAATTAAACAACGACGAATAACGTGAAATAATAACTTTTTGGTTACATTTTATAAATTATCAAAGTAAAGGGAAACTCTTTCGAAAGGTCTTTTCTAGCTATATCGGTTTTTACGGTAATAAGTAGAAAAGATTTTGAAATTACGTCTTTTTTTATGGTAGTTAAAAGGTAGCGACAGTATTGTTATTACAAATACCAAGAAAATTTTATTAACTAAATTTAAAACAACGTTAAAATTGACTATTCAAATCTCTAATCACTAAAAAGTGATCATCAAGTTGCTATTATAATTGCAAATCGTTAAGTTTAAACCTCTACAATAATTAATCACAACTTTAATAATATATAATCTTTAATTTATAACACTAAACCGTATCTCCTTTATTAATCATTTCCTTTTACATTAGAGGATTGTTAATAAGATACGTTATTCAGTAAATTGAAATCGTTACTTTAAATAAGAACACCAAAAATCATTAAATCGTATTAAACAACTACATTACACTACTTCTAAATCATTAAGTCTTTACTCTATTGAAACTAACATTAACTAGCTTAAAATATCCGTAAGAACCACTAATTAAAGGTAATGAAAAATCTTAGATGTCTTTTCATTAGATATTACAACAAAGAATTTAAAGGTAAAAATATTGACGAAATGTTTATAAAAATATTTAATCTATTTTATCAGCTAGTATATCGTTGAGTTGGACATTAGCGAAAAGTTTGACTAGGATACCTACACTCTCAAAGACTTTTGTGAATTCTTTACCGATTCGATTATTAATATACAAAAGCCGATTGAATAAGAAGTTAAGGCTAGGTTAAAAACAAAACTTTGTAGGCGTAAAATTTTGATTCTAAACAAGATCACAAACAAATAGACAAAAACATTTTTCGAACCAATACAACTAGAAGATTATCCTCCACATCTATAACTTGAAAAATCCTGAAGAAAATCAAAATATATTGTTAACGACTATCATCGCCCCATATATGTTTTAAAAGCCTACACACTAATCCAAAATTAATTTAAACCTTTTACCTTCTCCTTAATTATTCTTTATACTCTGACGATACGGAATCTATTAATCTACTAGACAGTCTAACTCGTGTTTCTACCCATAGTAATACGGAATACGCGTTCGTCAAAGGCAGAACACGTAAATTAACGGTTGTTAACGCAATAAAAGAAATTAATATCGATGTTATCTAACGGTTAATTGAGGAAAATCATCAGAATCGTAAGATATTCTTTAAGATAAAGCTTCTTATGGCGCGATTACGCAAAATCCAGAAAGGTAGGGTTATATATGCGAATCTAGTACAATCTTTATTACAGAACTTCATCCCAAAAGCTATGCCACTAGAAATTACCCTAACTACTGCGATTTTAAAGACTAGAAACTTAAATTAATTTCAATAAACAATATAAACAAGTGGAACGACTATTGTAACCTATTGTTTGAGCTGGTAAAACAGTTAATATTGACTATAAACTCTTTACAAACTTGGCTAAAATTGGAAATAATATGGAGAAGGAAAAACGGAAACCTTAAAATTTGCTTAATGCAAATATAATGTTATATCTTAACATTTGTAAGTAAATGATGGTTTCACCTTCATGATTTCACTTACTATATTCAGAAATCCTTACAGATTATGCCAGGCATTATTACTTAATCTTTTGAAGAAAAACATGTACTTTCCCGAAAATTTGTAACAGAATAAATAGTTAATATGAATATAATATCTACCTTACACAATTCTATACGCACTAAGCTATGATATTGTAAATAACGCCAATAACTAAAAATGAAGAAGAATAAATACCTGTAAATATCCTTAATCAAATATTTCATAAGTTGAGGGTTTTCCGGTAAAAAAATAGGGAAGGTAAACGTTCATGAAGTTGTATTTCGTAAAAATGCCTAGACAGATATAATTAGTATTCACGAGTTTGAATACGTTGTATAACGTCTGAATACTACTTATAAAAGTTTTGTTGGAGCTCATTGAGGTTTTTTTTCACGATTATAATAACATATAAGTTAAGTCAAATTAATATATTCAGCTAAATTAACAATTTCCATGACTATAACCATAAACACCTCTTAATTACACATTACATCCATCAGAAATACGATAAATTTACGTACTTATGATTCGGTGTAAAACCTGTAAATTGAAAGCTACATTTACGTTAACAATATAAAACCAGTAAATTGAAAGCTACATTCACGTTAACAATGTAACTAATAATTAAGCTAATATGGTTACCACATCCATTATCGTGATGATAGTAATAAAATATTGGATTTATAACAGGTAAGGTTTTTAATTAAATCGTAACACCGCTACTAAATGCTATAAATAGTAAGTAATATACTACACCTAATACTTAACTACTTTCAAAAGGAATTATTTAGACCATGTCCTGAACTATAATGACAAAAACGCGTTAAACATTAAAAATAACCATTAAAAAAATCATGTGATATAAAGATACTATTTAGAGAGAGAAAACTTAATAACTAGTCGACCATGTCTTTTTATACCGCCTAAATAAAAATCCCCACCTTCGCCATAACGACCAAAACTTTAACTATTTATATACATTTAATCTTAACAATTATAAAACAAAACACACGTTTTCATGAAACATATTGAATATGGAGGTAGTAAGAAATATTATACGAGGATATTCTTAATATATCGCTTTAAAATAGGAAAATATTATCATTACAAGGATTAATCTTTAAGATATCGGCAAAATCAAAGTTGGCTTCAGCCCAAATTAAAAAAACCATTGGTATGGAAATCAACAACTATACAAACAATAATCAAACCGATTATCTTTTACATCCTTAAATCAATTATCTTATTCCTCTTACACTTGCATCATATATAAATACACGCTATTAACTTTAATATCAACGTTGATAATATGGTTAAAAATGGTTAGAGATTTCTTTTCGCCTTTTTATGGTGACAATTATAATTACCTTTTCAAGGGATAAAAGTGACGATAATGAATTTGATGGGGTTTCAAATATATCAAATACATACACGTTTCAATTACCCAACCATTGATAAGATATACAAAGATTTGAAGTCTATAGTGCATAAAAATGGGGAATACTCCGCATTTAAATCTAATTAAAAATTTGATACTATTTCAATACCCACACCCAAGTACCCAAAATATTAAAATTCACTTTAAAAAGATAAATATATTAATTGTAAAATCTTTACTAATGGGTTTTATTTAGATAATGACACATTCAATACATTGTAAGTTAAGAAACATTTTTTCAAAGCATTAAATTCTGTAAGTCTCTGTCAACTAAAAATATTCCAAAGACGTTAGAAATTCCATGGATTAATACGTACTTGTAGCTATTAAATTTCATTGTCCAAAACATCAACACTAACTTTGTTACAGTGAATTCTTAAGCTAATGTCAAGATAATGAGAGGTTAATATAAAGAAATACCTATTAACGTACATTAAAATATTAGGAAATGAGAAAATATGTACAAGATGATTTGAATAGCTTATAATATTTTTACGTTGGAGATTAAAATCTTGATGAAATAGAACGCATATTTTTATATAACAGTGAAAGGCCTTAATAATACTGTGGATCCTAATAGCATAATAATAACTTTATTAGTATTCTAAGTATATCCTCGCCTGAATAATAAATCTCTTTTATTAGGAAACAATTAGAAAAAGGCTACAGCGTACAGTAAGGCCTTGAAAATACGGAAAGTTTGTTAGGCGCCAAATTAGTAACGATTTCAATATCAACAACAATCCCATGATGATTAACATATTAACTTTGCTATTGCAAAACGAAGTCTTTGTGTGACAAAGGATAGGAAAATGGGATAACCCATTGAAGATCTTAAATATTATTAAGCGAAAAGTAATTATTAAAACTGTTAATAGTTTGGCGATATTTCTTATAACCTAATTTCAATCTTATATTAGTGTAAATGGAAATAAAGATCCTGAAAACAAGTGAATAAATTCATATATCCCTTCTCTCTTCGCACCTAATCAGCTGATAAAGCGTCGGCAATTAAAGTAAATGTTGAAAATGAGAAATACTAATAATGAAAATAAGGAATGAATAATGAAGCGCATATATACGATTATTTAGGTTGTCAAGAAAGAAAAAGATAATTAAAAATTAGTTATTCAACCTCGTATATAAGGAATTATCAAAACCCTAGGAAACTTAATTAAGAAAAGCAATAAAGTAGAAATTAATTAATTACTTATAATAGGAATTGTATATAATTTGTTCAAATATAACTTTAACCTTCACAACTCTTATATTATCGTTTTTAAGTTGAGAACCTTTTACGAAATGAAAACAAGAATTATGGTTAAACTGTAATGAAATTCGCGTTTATTAACTTAAAAGTATTGTCATGAGAATAAGAACTAAAATTTTACGTAATAGACACTAATTTCAAGAAATAATTAACTTTTAATCATTACATTATCAATAATTTTTATAGCACATACTGATGAGAAATTTACCATTATTCACCGTAATATTACTCAAACTAACACGTAATCAAAGACTGATTTATAAAGGTTTATCTCACTGAATCTATCTTAAGAATTCCACATCAAATTCTTATGAAAAATAGTGATATGATACGTTAAACTATTATACAAATGAGCTGAAATATGTTTTTACTAATTATTAATCTACGAATCGTATTTTGAATCGAAAATAGGTATGTAATCTTTTTTTTATCTGTTGGAACTATTAACTACACAAAAGGATAAATATTTTGGTATGTTGTATATAGAAATTAACAATTTCATTTCGTTAAAACTACTAACTTTGTAGCAGTAGAGTAACTTGCAATTAAAACCTCGTAGTTTTGAAATTACAAATCGATCACAACTTGAACTACAAAATATACATTTGGATACCAATGGATCGTCAATCTGTATACACAATGTTAACAACGTTAATATCAAATGCTCTTGTTTCCGAACTGCGGATAAAATTAGATAACTAACTTTCAAACCCGTTTCTATAACTTAATGGAGGTGTAATAACGACTAAACACTATCTTCAACTACAAAACTCTTGATATTAATAAACAGGCTAACAAATAAGTTTTAAATTATTTACATCCTTTTATTCTTGACATTTAATTCAACTAAAATAGTTTACCTCCCAGTTATCAACTGGTATTCAATTATGAAGATACTACGATTCCTGGTATCAACTCGGTTTTTATAAAATATCACTATTATGTTGACTTTATTTAACCAATCTAACTTTAATTTTCCTAAATGAAAAACCGAACGCAAAATTTCAAGATTTTATTCCATGTATTTGTAATGTAACAAACTTAATGTAGACTATGATAACAATTACTTAACAAAGTATTAATGAGCTGTTGATAAATATTGTTTGCAATTCAAACGTTTTAAAGTCGGGGATGACATTTAATTTTTTCACTAAAAATATAAGATAAACTAATTTTCAAAAATATTCGCTGAGATTGATGATATGTACCGAATTACGCTTGTTATAAATATTGATATCTATTTAATATTCTAAACAGAAATTATTTTCGTTTTTTATATTGATTAGCTCATTCAAATGATTATGGATCATTTCCCCAGCTAATAGGTTCGTAATTACTAACTGTTTGCCATCGACATTTTCGGCAACGACGTCAAAATTAAATCTAAATATTACGTCGAAACCATTTTGAAAACTTAAACTAAACTTTGAATAGATTCTGTTAAAACCGAAAACCCTTTAAAATAATAAGCAATTGTTAAATGAATGAGTTATGTCAAATCAACTTAAAACCAGCTTTTAGAAAATCTTGATACCATAATATTTAACGTTTTTGAGTCTTTTCATAATTTTACAGAACAAAAAAACCATTTCGCTTGGTCCGTCGACGAACTCGTAATTAAGACGTTTATTCAAACATGTGTTCGCTTAATTAAATTTGTCATTCGTTTATCGAGCCTCTCTTAAGCGGCTACTTTGCCGTTACTAAGTACAATAGACATATCTCATCATTTCTTCTATATCCATAAAAGCATTACTTTATACTTTACTTTATCATGTCCTCGTCATCTTTAATGACTTTATCAAAATTTACGTTCAATCTTTCATTTACCAGATTTTTTTATCTAATTTTATATATTTATTTGAGTTTTTATCGATACGCTGAACAACTTTGAAAATTTATCTATATCTTTTAGGTTAACTTATAAACACCTTATTAACTATTATATTAACTTTTTTCCTTAACACGCTTCTATTTAACTGACTTTCACTCTTCTCATTTAATATATGGATGTCGCGACAACTATACGACTGAATAAACACCTAAGAAGCCGCACTATCTTTACTACGTGTATCAATTTTTCGTCATATTGTGAAACAAAGGCTAATATACTTCTTAGAGATATCTGCCTAATTATATACTTTATTAAATTATTATTTCATAAGGACTCAACAGCTTGGGGACGAGGTTACTTTCTTCTGTTTATGGCGTTGAATGCGGGCCCAGACCTAGATAACCACCTAATAACCTAGTTAATTTTCGGGGTCAGGTTCAAAAGAATGTGTATATAACCTGAGTTCTTGCCTGTCGCATTAACGATATTGAGTCAATATTCAATATCATTATTCACGTCGCTAACGAGTAAGTAATACATTATTATAAAATATTTAAAACGCGTTTACTACTAATATTTAAGTAAAAATAATAAATATTATACTTTATATAGTAAACATATTTAAAACAAGTTTATTCGTATGTATTATTTGGGAAGACATTTATACGCCTAATATATATTAATTAGTTTCTTGTTAATAGAGGTTGAATGGTTTCAAAGTTTGAATTTACATCGAAAATAGCCTCTTTGACCGTAAAAGTAATTTTAAAGTTTATATCATTTATATTAAAACTATATAAAAAAGAGGGGATGGGGAGGTAGAAAGATGGCAGGTTCACCAATTTTTTTTTTTTCAAAAAAAAGGGGAAACCAATAGGCAGTGGATTATTATTGTAAAAAGAAATGGTTATCGAATATTAAGCACGTGGAGAAGGGACATTTTATAGGAGAAAAGCGAAGTTAGCTCCATTACTAACGGCAGGAACACTGGTTCTTTTTACAATATGCTAGAGTATTCTGCATTAATGGCAGGAATGCCGCCGCCTTTAACATCACCTCAGCGCATTTTATATTGACAACTAGTGGACTGGGTGTGATTTCAAAGGATATTGTTTACCCTAGTAGTCGCTAGGGATTCAACGTTAGCGATTATCATACGCTTGAGATAAACCTACTCTGTTTCGGAGTATATCTAAACCATGTGAAAACTTATATAACTAGGCCAGACTATGTTACTAACTTTATGATAGCTCCATAGCACGGGCTTATCTTTCCTTGCTATCGAGGATTTTGGACAGTATCCGACCACTTTGAGTGGCAGCCTCCACCCAGTCCCTTTACAATTATCGGTTTTTTTATACAATCAATTAAATAAGAGGCACCTTTTCGTGAAGTAATTTGGTCAAAAGTTACGTTCGAACATCTTAAACTCGTGTTTCTCGCGAAACATGTCTGGGCTTAATCAAATCACTAATAAGAACCCTCTGTAAAAGTTGATCATTTCAGATAAACGTTAAGTGACTGTTTGTTTTAACACAATAAGTAAAGAGTTTTACACCCTATAATATATTTCTACAGTAGATCAATTCCCGCTAAATCAAATTCTAAATTTTATATAAAGAAAAGTTTCAAATTGATAACCTACTTGAAAAATTTGAATATAGAGTGATGTGGTATAGCCACTCCATTTGCTATTCTTATGAATTATACAAATTAAAAAAATACTCATAATGACAAAATGACTCTCTGAAAAATAGTATATTAATTCAAACAAGTTTTCCAATTGCGTTTCCAATTATTTTATAATAAGGAAGCGAATTATATACTACTTGACGACTTATGACGAATAAACCAGAACATATATAAAACACTTTCCGACCCCTATTTCTAAGACTAAAGTTGTAACTTATCAGCTCCAAATAACTAAATAACTCCTCGTTTCTAACTTTCTATACATTACACCTTACTATTGCCAATGAATCTATTTAATAGAACTCTGAGGTTTTCATAAAGTTTTTTTGAAACAAATAACTGGAATATTGCTATTACCTAGGATGCTACTTATTCTCATGTAATATTTATAATATGCATGAGTAAGTACATCATCCCTATGAATCATCTCGTTATTAAAAACAAAACATTTAGAGTATTTATTTCAAATATATCATGAATGATAATCAAATCTTACGGTATTGCAATCGAAATTAGATGCTTACTTATAAATCGCTTACTATCGAGATAATTTGAATCAAGTACAATGTATCTATCTCTATCCACCCATACCGAGACGTTATTATAGCCGTACTTTTATAAACGTATTTTAACTCAGATGACATCATATTATATAGCGGGTTTACCGAAACTATAATGTTTCGAGTCGGAAGACTAATTAAAGTAACGTAACAAAGAATATTTTAAATATTTATCGATTTCTAATAGGCTTTAAAACTAGCTATCCGTCGACTTTATAATCAACATCTTGAAAATCGGATTGATAACCCGCATTACTCAATAATTATTATGGATCTCTTAACTAAATCAGTTACTTCGAAAGTTCCAAAGATCGTAAAAACTAAAATGTACGTAGAACAATTCATAACTTTCCATCAATGGTTTTTTATTTTTTTTTATATAATTATTCCCAACTGTGGCTTGAATTTAACCGCTGGTTTTTTATAACGCTTTTATATATGAACAGGCATAAAACAACCATTAAATACTGCCTTTCATAACAGAAGGAATAACTTTATACAATAGGTTTACTAATAAATACTAACTTCCCTGAATCCCTTGATAATTAACAATGAAATCAATTTAAATATTTTAGTTAATATGTATTTAGTACCATTAAATAACAAGATCATTACAATTTTCTATATTAACATATTTTCATGACATATGATGATCGTTTAATTTTTTTTAAGAAATAGAACGTTTAATTACCCCAATTACAAAATGACGTTCAAGCGTTTCAAACTTTATAGAACGTATTTGAAAACTGGTGAGTTTTGTATTAACCACAAAAAAGGTTATGCATTCAAATATAATGAAAACCGCTAATAAATATTGTTTTATATCAGACTGGCTCAAAGTTGAAAACAACGTTCAATTTATATGTAAAAACTGCGTAACAAATGAATATTTGAAAAAAAAAACAGTATAAATTTATAAAAGGTATCAAATAATGCGCGGTATTTACTTTTATATCATGAAATATAATATTGCGGGCTAAAACTATCCCTAATTCAATATTATGCCACTCGTCCAAATAGATATCGACTTACTTACTTCACAAAAAAATCGTAATTACCAACCGTTAACTATCGAGATTATTAACGATAATAATGAAATTAAACCCTCATATTATATCGAAAGCATTGAATAAGTTGAGTTTAAATAATTTAAAAGCCGCTTGAAATTTTCCAGTTCACCGCTACACTTAACGCATTCAGATCCCGATATAACTTAACTCCGGAATACGACGGCCTTATTTGACCGATTTGAGAACGAACCAAAACCGCCTAAATATTCCTTTCCTAAATCTAATGCTTAACATAAAACAATTGAAAAGTCAATCACTTATTACTTCACAATTTATTTTCTATACATTTTGAATGTTTTACATTCAATTACCTTAATTGGCTCTCCACAAAATTTATCTAAAGCTTTATTACGCTTGAAAAGCTTGATCATTAAATTTACAAACAATTCATCTTGGTTAAGTCGAAAATATTTTTACCGATTGGGAAATTTATTTACAGGTTGGTTTTACCATCGTTACAACAACAGCTGGTAATATGGGAATGGTTAATGCACCGACATATTTTACTTCAACCTTACTCCAAACCTTGCTCCCTATATAAAGGGTACTTTTACCGGTGGGTAAATAAACTTTAAATATTTGTACCTGCCTATTAATTACAATATTATCGCTTTAAAATATTACTTCTATCGTAATCATATAGATTGAAATCCTAACAAAATTTGGATAATATAGTAATAAGGTTTCAAATATTGGCTTATAAGATTAATGAGTAAAAATATAATTACTGAGGTTTTTCATGAATATATTATACACATAATAATAATAACGTTATCCTTGGTTTAAGTAATTCGTTCATAATTTACAAGTAATTTCAAAAGTTTTAATCAATTACTTATTGATTACATCTATATGAGATAAACTGAGATAAACGATTCTACGCGCTAGGTATTCCAAACTTATATGCTCAAAAATTCTACTTCCATGAATGAAGTGTAGTTGAAAGTACTAAAAACTTAATAATTAGATTGAAATCACTTGAAAGCGTATTACACTCCTTAAGAATAATATGATAGATTATTCAATTAAGGTTATAATAAGTAACGTTTATATTTCTAATAAAAGGGGAGCTGTTAAGAGTGAGGAAAAATGGGGAAAAGTTGATATGAAAATAATAATGAAAAAAGGGTTGAGGTAGTTTGTTAATAAGAAAAATCGTCATCAAAGAAACTATTTGTAATACATTAAGCGGAAAAGTAAAAGCTTTTTATAGAGAAGGTGACTAAGGGAAATATCACATTTTTATATTACATGATGAACAGTAAAAGCGCTGGTTCCTCTATTCAATAATAAATGATAATAAAGTCAGCTCAGAGAACGGGAAAGCCAGAGGTAATATGACTAACCGTTTACTGCCTTAGTGGTCGCCAGGAAATTAACTCTAGCGATTAATATACTACTACGATACTCCTACCATACTCCATTATATGTCTACACTATGTAACTAGTCATATGATTAGGATTTGCCACACACATTATATTAGCTTCATAACAGCTCCATAGCAGAGGCTTAGCATCTTTCAGTATATTTATTGAGGATTATGAACAGTATGCGAAATCTTTGAGCAATGGTTTTAGTTCAGTTTCTTCTGTTTGATATTCATTAGAAATATTACTTTTGATGAAAACCAAACACATAGTGTGTAAAATCATGAATGTATTTACAAGTTAAAGCGTCTACCGTTTGAACCTTTTCAATTCTTGAATAAATATCGAAAAATATTCATTTGTATTGGATTTTCATTATCTTAATATTTGTTGAAAAATATACTATGAGAAAGTTGATTCAAGTATTATGAGTGATGATATTTGTTGCTTTATGATACTTTACGATTTATAATATGCGCAATACATTTTTTGTATCTTTTGCTGATCATATGTTAAGAAACTTCATATTTTAAGACGGTGTGATTACGCTTAAAACATAAAGACTTGGATTGATATTTAAATAAAAGAGATCAATAAAAACTTGAATATTAATTTTCATCTCGTTTCTGAAACTGAATTCAAACGTATATGTCGCTTGTATATTAATTTAGCCATAGGGGTACAGGTGACGCATTGCCTATAACCTAAACTATTTTATAAATTAATATCAAGTAGTTTAAAAGTCTCCATGCAACTTACAAACCGTGGAGTAATAACAATTTATTTTTGTAGACCTTTATTATTGCAATATAGTTGAGTTGAATTTCCAGTCAAAATAACGGCTATTTCATTGAAAGTATTGATGTTGTTCCATTTAAGCTGAATAGACAGTTAGCTGGTCTACAAACTAATCTGTATAGGCAACTGCTTATCTTGTACTCTATATTAAACTGGAAATTCTATTCAAATTGAATTGCAGTTAATACAGTTAATTTATAGTAAGTATAATTAACTTGTAGTCAGTATAGTTGACTTGACTGTATTTTAATTGACAGTTGTTTTAATACTGGCCACTTTTAGTTTTGCGCTTAGGCGCGAGTGTCGTTTATTACCAATTCAATGTAGTTGTTGAATTTACTTCTATCCATACCGGTATTACTTTACTAATCACAACCTGTTTTTTATTAAATTTCAATTTAATTACAGTTGTTTATCCTGTAGGTGTAGGCTTCGAATTTTTTTTATTTTTACACTTGCGTTTTAGATCTTCAACCTATGCAGTACGAATATTGTTTCTTTTTCTAGTAGGTTTGTGTATCTTTTTTGTTCACATTACCCTAACATTTTTGTGGTTTGTCAGAATGTTTTTGTTTTTCTTGATTATGTATCAAGAGTGCTAGTCGGTTTACATATCTCTTAATCTGTATAGTAAGTTTATTGCTGTTCATGAATCTTTTTATGGCGTTGTTTGGAATGACTTTGGTTATGTGTCGATGGGATTATATTAGCTGATAATCAATCTCGATTCGTTAATTTCTCGAGTTTCGTATTCTTTTCTCAATGTTATTATATTTATTATTAGACGTTTTCTATTGGTTGCTTCGAGCTTGGAGAGGCATCCTTAGACGTTTTGCGTTTGAGTATCGACACCTACAGGTTTTGACGGCAGTTCCAGATATTTGGTAATAATTCCTAGTGTATAGTTATTTAGTATGAGAATGTTAAATCCTCATATATTACCGTAGATTATAAATATTAATACACTTTGTGTTATGTATTTATATTTGATGGATGTCCATTTTTCGATGTTGCTAGTGATTATGAATTGTTTGTAAGATTTAATTTTATTTAACGGGTATTTGAACGAATTTGATATAGAAGATGAACTTGGCGTTGTTTGTAAAAGAGACGCCTGTAAGTATTATTTCATCCATCGCCGTTTGGTGTATCGGTATTTTGCTGATGTTTTCATTCGAGTTATCAATTTATTATTGTACGTGTCTTTCTAATTTGGCGAAGTTTTCAAATTGTATATTTTGAACTTGTATTATAACTAATAGATGGTTAAATGTGTTTGGTTGCTATAATTAGGCGATGTTCGCCGCGCGAGACTTTTGTTGAAGGTAATTTAACAACTTTATATCTTCAACTTTGGCAATTTTTGTTAGGTTTGTGACTTTTTTTCCCCCTATGTTTAGATATGTGTTACGGTTAGTTCTGAAATTTATAGATATGGTTATAAATTTTGCTGAAATTTAGTTGTTCTTCTTTAACAAGTGTTTAATTTAATTGTATTTTGAAAGATATAATTCTCAATTGTAAGTTTTTCCGTTATTCTACGTTGAAGGATATGTTGATAAAATGTTTTGTTAATTAGAAAATTAATTTCATGGAAGTTTTTACTTCACGAACGGAGTAAATATAGTTTCAATATTTATTTTTTGATGTTTAGTTAGGTTTTGAAATGTATTTGATATTTGAAGAACTAATAAATATCCGATTTAGTAAGTTGATAAAGAGGTTTTATATATCGTATGAATATTCTAGTAAGAAACTTATCCCAAAATTATTTTGGTAGTTTTAGTAGTATAATCCGTTCAAAATCAGTAGCGGATTACATTTGTATTTGCGTAATATCGTGACTACCAAGGATGAACTTACAGTTTTTGTCAGCAGTTAAATTGGTAGAAATTGCGACGATGAAACGTTGTTTCATTCTTTGAATTGTAGGCGATTAAGTGAGGATTCAGGTTTTGCTTTTATTATCGCATATTTAAGCGCTTAGATTTGATTTATCACAAGGTTGATTTGTGGTTATTTTTTCAATTTTTCGGATTTTTTTCGATTCTAAGATTGTAAAGTTTTTCAGTTAGGTTTTTGTTAATGTTTGAAGTTGATTTTCGCTACGGGTGAACAGTTTATCAATTTCAATCCGCTCTTTTTTTGACAATTTTTTCCCATTGTGTTGATGTTGCTTTTAGTATATAGTTGGACGTTTAGTTCGCTGTTTGAATTTTTTTTTTTACAATACTTAGGATATGATATTTGTTTTTTCAGAATTTTATTCCTTATTGTAATCCTTCTTCTCATTACATATAGATTTTTTGGTTAGTTATTTTTGTCGTCATCGTTATATAAGTTCATTAAAAATTGGTTCGTTAGAGTTGTATTATATTTAGGTTGTCTGAAGGAATTTTATTAGATTTTATGTTTTTTTTTCATATGGTTCTATTTTTATAATGCGAAACATAATTAGATCATTAGATATTTTAATCATTACATATATATTTATAATACTTACGACTTTGTAAGATGTATTGGAGTTTCCTAACTCTTTTCACCTAAAAATTTGTTTTGAAATATTAAAGATAGCGTATCTATTGTCAACGGACTATTTTTGGTATTAATAGTATTATTGATATGGCGCCTTTTTATTTATGGTTTAACCTTATTTCGTAGTTTGATGTATGCCTTACCCTCTTTTTGGTATTCGATAATGGTAGTGATTTGGTTATTATGCGCGGATACGCATTCAATATCAATGAAGTTGGTATTAGATTATGAGTATTAATAATATTGTTCAGGAATTTCATTTTCATTCTTAATTTTTCCCCTAGATTTGTATAGTTTTTAATTTTTGACGTAAGAATATGGTTGATTCTATGTGAAAGCGTATATTACTTTCAAATCTTATAAATATTTTGGTAGGGATTGATAAAGACCTGTTTACACATTTTTGATTAATTTATTGTTAATTTGAAACTTTATCCTGGTAAAATTGTTTTTTATGTGGTTAATTGGTACGTTGGAAGGTGTTAGATACATTTTAGTTTATATTCACTTCAACGTTTTTCATTTTTATTTCTTTACAATTGTTTTGAAGAATTCAGTGCCCTAAAATACTATTATTGAGTTGACGACATTGAGCCTAAATTTTTCGTACAATTAAAATACGTAGATAAAGATTTTGAAATTGAAGTTTTGATCTTTTTTATCGTGAATTTGAACTTAAGGAGTGTTTCGGAATGCGTTTGGTAATGGTGGTAAAGTTTCTCGATTTCTTTAGATATGAGTCAGTTTATATTTCTACAACTCGTTCATATAAGGCTTGTTAGAGCACTAAGTTTCGGGGTAGTTGCAGTTTTAGTGTAATTATTAAAGTTCTGATTTCCTTGTATTGAGTACTATAGCCTCGGGATCCTAAAGATGAAACTATAAATATTTTAATTTAAATCAAGTAGAAAGTTTCAGTTATCACTTTAATGAGTTATTTAGTTTCAAATTCAAAGTTAATTTAGTTTTCTTTCCGTTATTAAGGTAAAGAAAGAATTAAGTGGGGGATTCTAATATATGGAAAATAATAGGTTTAACGATTATAGTTAAAATTTACTGAACTAAGTAATAAGAGTTTTTTTTCCAGAACATAATCTAACTTTAGCTTTATTAGAATCTGGATAATGAAGTTTAGTAAAGACTTTCGTGTTTTTTTATAGTGCAAAGTATTGCTAATATCGCTTTATTAAGTATTACATTACTACAGTATCCGGTACGATACCATGAAAGATGTTTTTCGCGTAAAATTTGCGAATGATAAATAAATAAGTAAGTTTGGAGTCGTTATCGTTATAATGATAATAAAGGTTTTTACTTGTTGGGCGATAAAGAAAGACGTAGTCGGCAGATAACTATAATGTATCAGGATTAAGACCAAAATTTTCATATTAAGTAATAACTTGAGGCAATTGTTTCTCATTTTTTCCTTAGTATCTATAGAGTTTGTAACGCGTTTAATGTGCTTTCAATTGAATTTAAGAAATTATTAAGTATAATATATTGTTTTCTTCGATTTGCATTTGACCGAAGTGTAACGTATTTATTGATTTCTTTCGTCTTTTTTAGATTCAAACGTTTTAAACGTTTCATTTTAATAAAGAAAGCTGTGGGGTTAATTTGGATTTGAACTAAAATATTTCTTTCATGTGGTTCATCATTCAGGATTTTAGTTCGAAGTTTCTTATTAGTCGAATTGTTAAGGTTTTCTATATTTATCATCAATATAATTCATAAATACGGTGCTTTTGTTATTGTTTTAATTGGTGAAGATGTAGACTTAGGGATACAGATAATTTAAGCTTGTAATCCGTGTTATTACGGTTGTAAAATAAGAACATATTCAGTTAAAAAGGGTTTGCAGGTAGTGTTAAGATACTATATAGCGTGTTAAAAATTTTATTCACAGTGATAACTTACGAACTTACTTGTATAATCTTTTTGAAAAGTTTTTATATTCCCCGTTTATTGTAAGTAAGGTATTAGATTGTTTGGTATAAATTAGAGTGATATATCTTCATTTCCGATTTGGTTTTATATTTTAACATATGTCATCACTCGATAATGTTTCTGTTTTCATAGTATTAATCGAGGTTGATATTGTGATTGAATTAACCTTTAAAATTATCGTAAATTTCACGAAAAGATTTGTTATTAGGTTGGTATGAAAGGTAATAGTCATTGGTTTATCTGGTAGGAATGATATGAAATATCGAATAAAAGTCCGATAGTATAATTTCTATAGAATGATTAGTGTTAACAATAGTCGTAACTGAATATTTAGGAGGTTTTGTAACTTACCACTATACGTTTATCATTGCCACAAATCTTTAAGAAAATCCTGATCTTTATGTAAATTGTATTTGTCATAGTTATATTTGGAGGGGAGAAAATATCATATAAGTTGTATGTTTTTTTGGGATTTTCAATTGGAAATGATTATAGGTGGAGTAGTTGCTTTTGGTAGAGTTTGGATGTCAAAAGCTAGTGGTTATACCTTATATTTGTTCACGCATGAAATAGATTCTTTTGTATTATTGGGTTTGTTTTTATTTCACCATCACTATGCAGTACTATTCATGAAGTGTAATACATGTTGCTATAAAAAAACCCTGTAGATACCAACGGGAGGAATCGTAACCCGGGTTCCCCACAGATCTTTGTAGGCTCCAAGGAAACCAATTTATCCTTCCAATAAAGACCTTAGGGTGCACTACAGTTTAGAAACATGTAGGCGTATGAATTAAAGCCCTGATCTGGCTGAAAAAAGGCACTTATTCAGTCATTACCCAACATTTACTTGTTTTAGGAATGCGATTTTACGGGCTTTTGAGTAGAAAGTTTTGTAAAGTATAAATGTAGAAAAATTACCCGTGAAAAGGGCGAAAGTGAAACGTGTTGCGGTCACGTATACCGTAAAAAGACCGTAAAATATTGTTCGAGGGGGGGGGAGAGACTACTATTTGTATGGTGGCTTATTTATCACGGGTTTAAAGCGAAATGAATAAAGGATGAACCCTATTAATAAAAAACCCATTTATAAAAGTTTCCTATATAT
The DNA here is from genome assembly GCA_038502455.1 of Anisogramma anomala. NCBI lineage: Eukaryota > Fungi > Ascomycota > Sordariomycetes > Diaporthales > Gnomoniaceae > Anisogramma > Anisogramma anomala. The sequence continues at coordinate 4,972,259 of JASMMZ010000008.1, read as the reverse complement.
TACCAAAATTAATCGCTTTTCATCAGTAAGTACTTTTTATGTCATATAATTGATAATAAGAGTCTTTATGTTAAAGAGAATAGTAGTGTTTTTATATAAGATTAGATCTTTACAAACTATACGCTATCGTGTTCAGGCTTGTGTATCGAACCTTAAAGTTTTCAAAAGAGCCATACGCAAACACGCTTCCCCCTTTTGCGAATCCTTTTCCCCCACCTCCCATTTTTCCGCCTTAGTTAATACGACCCCTTTTAGTCCCGTTTTGCTTCATAGGATTTAGCTCTATACGAGTTATATACGTTTTTTGTAGGGGTAAAAGAAAGGATTTATTTAAACAAGGGTGTAGCAAACGTTAAATACGATTGTATGTTTATAAATATTCTATTGGTTTTAGTATTACATAAAGGGATTCGATGTTGATGAATGGTAGAAATAAAACCTTAAGGTGGGTATATTTTAATCATCGTTATTACTGCCAAGCCTTTAGCCGTTCTTATATCACTCTCGCCGCGTAGGCGTTTAACTGCCTTATAGTAGCCTTTTTATATGGTTGTCGAAGCGTTAAAAGATAACACAGCTTAATCTACGGCTGCGATGATGTTGGTAGGTAATGGAGCGGTATTGGAGCGACGGGTGTTTTTCCCTTACCGAAGGCGGTATTAATGGCTGAGACGATAATAATAGCTGTAGCAAAATATATTTGATAGAAAATAGACCTATTGCTGATGATTTCGTCGCTATCTTTACTATCCCTTTTTTTCACCGAGTCCACCATCATTTCTCGCTCTTTAGCAAACTTTTCGTTTTATTAATAAATGAGGTATGTGTGGGAAGTGGTGTTTGTAAAAGTTTTAGTAGCGGTCGAGTTGAACTTATTAAATGAATAAGGCTCATAATGATGGTTTATAATTAGTTGGTGCACGTAAAACGCGAATATTGCCAACGGATGACGAACGTAATTGTTATCTATATGTGGTAAACATTAGTTTATTTGAGCCGCAGTTTAATCATTATTTATTTTAAAAAACTACTCCGTAACGTGGATAAAATCCCGGGTTTTTTTCGGGCTCAAAGAAACCCTTCGTATAAAGGTTGTAGAACTTGTTTCTTTGTAATATTTCGAGGAGGATAACGCAAAATCTTTTAGACTTTGAAAGAGGTCGGGCAATGTACTAAGTACAAGATGCCTCGTCTTTTTTCGCATCATACGTAACGTCCGTCCGTTTAAAAAGTTTCGAACGCTGATAAAATAACTTAAAATATTTATGATTATATTTTATCAGGAAAAAATAATAAACATAATGGAATAGTCAAAGCGGTGGGTAGAAACGGCTTAAATGCTAGTTTTTCTTTGAATTTCAACCCGGTTTTAATTGAGTACGTAAGTCTTTATCATTTATATATGGGTGATAACTTGTTTCATTTCTATAAGTATGTTTTTATTTCCTTTAACTGCACCCAGATTATTGATTTTATTTGGTTAGTAAAGAAATAGTTGTTATCATATAGGCGGGAATAAATTTCTACATCGGAGTTTACTATTGTACACACGATTTCGTTTTCGTTAATATTAATATATGTAAAATTTCATTTTACCTTTATAAAACCAAACGATTTCTCAGCGATGGCGAGAAATATATTTAATTGACATTAGGATAAAGTTGTAATGTCGCTGTTAAGACTCTAAATTACGAAGATACTATCAACGTAGACTGTAGTGTTTTTTGGACTGAGTATAGCCGTTTTTAGGAATCAAAACACTATAATAACCTTTATATCCAAAATATGCATAATAAGTAAAAAATAGTTAAACACTTTAACGATAACCGAGCCGTTACTAAAAATCGCGTATCTATACCTTACATATTTTTATTTATCATTAAACTATTAGGATTCATTAGTAAAACTCGTAGTATTATTTACATCGAGATTTGAGAATTAACGTTCATAGGTAAAAGTAGTTTTCTTTTGTTTTACCTCCCTATAAAGATTTGAAGAAAATTTGGGGAAAACCCGTGACGATATAAGTAAAATTTGTATAAAAGTTGGAAATTCTTCCTATATTATCAATCATCGTGATATATGGTAAATCGCTGAAAACCTTATGCAAGTAACTTGTAATAGGTTGAATTTGTCAAAATCAATATACAAAAATGTTGCCACTATCTCCTGGAGACGTACGAACTATTTAGGTACAGGCATATGATAAATAGTCCCGATAGCTCTGGGTTTCAAATCTTTAGGGTTCCGTTGAGTAATTATTGGAGATAAGGCATATAACTACTCTATAATACTGCAGATTAATGGACAATTAGCATTAATAGCCTTTAAATAAAACACGAATCGAAGACTTTATTAGTTTTAAATGACTTTTCTGAAGCGTAGGTTCACGTTTTTAAAGATAAAAATGTTGGATGTAGTTTTGTATGACAAATCAATCGCTTTCGCGGCCATAATTAATAGACCCATAACCTATTTTTAAAGAAATTATAGGCGCGGCCTGTATACCAATTTTCAGTGTAGTAAGTAAGTATGATAATGATAATAGCGGTAAAAGTTATCCAGAAAGGTTTGGCGGAGATCCGTGTTCAGTACAAGAGTCTTTTGTAATGTCACGAGATCTTTAAGGCTTCAGTTATACGTTTTTCGATATAGACCAATTTTAATATAATCTGGTTGAACTCAAAACTAAGTTAATGTAAATCAAAGACTTCAATATTTTTAAAAGGGTTAATAACATGATGTACTGGTTTTATGCCACATGAAAAAGATGTGTTTTTACGTTTTTAAAAGTGAATCGGATGCCGGTGATTAATAATATATAGGAGTTTAGATTTTTCAAAAACGAAAATCAATTTGTTATCGTTTATTTATCTGTTACCCTTCTATAGGTCGTTTTTCAGTTTCAAAAAGTAGGTTTCTAGGTAATCTGTGGATATGATTAGATATTACTATAGCTCGAAAGTGTAGGAGACTACGTTGGAAGAGTGCATAATAGCATGTTACACTGCAGAAAGCACTCTTGCAGAGTATATAATAGCGTGTCACACTATAGAAGGCACTCTTGCAGAGTGTATGATAGCGTGTCACGCTGTAGAAGGTACTTTTGCAGAGTCTATGATAGTGTGACACGCTCTAAGAGGGATGCTAGTAGAGTATATGGTAAAGTGCCACGCTCCGGGTAAAAGCTTATAAGCTCTCACCTGAGGCGTGCGCTCTCTGAATACCTCTTGTTCCTTTTACATTTAATAACTGACTACTTGAATACTTCAAATATTATATTGTATTTTTTTACATTAACGTACAATGACGTTACCAATGATAATTAGTCGTCGATTCTGTAGATTACTAATAGCCAAGGGAAAAATTACAAATTTTAGTTAAATACCTATAATGGGATGTTGTTACGGTCTTAACTATTTCGTATTCTAATATTACGATTTATAAGAAATATACAGGAGTGTGAAAAGATTGTGAAACCCGAAATTACTTTGAAAAGGATAAATTTAGTACGATATTATTAATTCGGTTAGTGTTTCCGAACTATTGAAAGCCTCGTTACATTTTCCGTCAATACGGTTAGCGTTTTGAACGTATCTAAATACTTTGAAAAGCGTCATATTACGCATCGATTACGCAAATCATTAAAGTTTCGGAACCCTTCGTTAGGACCTATCCAGAAGTAATTTTTGAAGCATATTAGAAAATTTGGAGAGCGCCTAAAACAACTTTTGTAGTATTTGGGCAAACTGAGAGAACGCCTAATACAGCTTTCAAAGCGCTCCTACACTTACCCCAATCCTCTGAAGCAATTTTCAAAACTCTTAACTAAATATAAACCAAGCGCCTAAAACTCATTTTGAAGCGCTTCGGAATATTGAGCGAGCGCCTAAAACAATATTCGAAATGTATATATACTAGAAGCGTACAAAGTAACACCAGACATTCCAATACTATTTTAACTCGCTCTCAAACACTATCTCAACCCTTAAAAACCGATTCCCTACTTCGAACACCCGGTTTTTCTCTATTTTATCCTATTTTATTTGCCTTGATATATATTATTTGTTCAAGTTATTATTTACGACGCTTAGGTTTACTAGTCACTTTATTATTATAGGGTTTGTAAACATTGAACAATTTGTTCGGAATATCTTATTAGCTTATAGTCACGTTCTATTTAAATTTCATTTAAATCAATAATCCTTCAAAGCCTTATTTGGAATGCTTTGATACATTTTATCTATATTTTATTTATTAATTATACGATATTTTTTTACGTTTTTCTTCGAACCCCCTTTGAATTAATTATTCTCAACGTATGGAAAACCCTATTATTATATTTCTCTGTATCTGCCCTTGTGTATGATAACTTCGATCCTATAGAACTACTGATAACTAGCTCAACAGGTTTGTAGAGTATATAGCCTTTTTGTTCTAATATATAACGTTTCGAGAAATCGTTTTACAAATGATTTACCCAAGTCTATAGGATAATATTATCGAAGTTCCGGTAAATTCTTCGATCCTTGTATAGTAAATACGTATATTACCTATGTCAATTCTTGCTATTGGGAAAAAAGGCCTATAAACAGGGCACATTCAATAATTTCTGAGATGAATTTTCAAATTGAACGTTGGAAATATAGTATACGGTGTATAACTTGATCTTTCATATATTACGGGCATAGTTACGGAGCGGAAGAATTAATACTTTACGTGGTAGAAACGGCCGTATTGAAGAAGCCTTGCTTTTACGGCTTAATTTAGCGAAATATTAGACTGGGATGATAAAGACGTATTATAGGTGAATTGTGTAAAAGGAGGTTGGTTGGAAAAATACAGGAAACAGATTGTTAAATAAATGCAGAAGAAGCCTTAGAGTGGAAACACTTTACGTACATAAAGCGTAACACGTTTTAAAAATTGACCGCGACCAGTGAGAGGTAAACATAACTCAAGTAATCGATAGAAAAGGAGGAAGAATTGTAAAGGCTATCCGCTACTCGGGTTAAATACAGACCCTTTCTAACAAACGTCTTTAAAGAGAGACATAGACTAGACTACTTCCCAAACATATTTTACGTCCTTTACGACCGTTGTAAGAACGCTTGAATAGAGAAGACGGCGTTCTTAGAAGAAATAAAAAAGTTGACTAATGATCATACAAGCTTTACGGCCCAATGTTTATATATTAAGATCCATACTCCCACCATTTATGATACTGGCTTCCTATTAATAGGAGAAATGTTATAAAACTTACGAAGTTTTCTAAATTGTGGAATGAGAACGAAGATTAAGGTGGTAAGCCCTACGATATCTTAAATAAAAAAATCTGTATAATACAACAAATTAACAAGAGATTTGATATTAAGCTCTGTTACATTTATGTAAGTTTACTCGGTATTTTAACTCGACAAATTTAAAAGTGGTATATGTAGTAGATATATTGGTAACTCATTATAACCGTTTCAAGACGCATTTCAGTATATAAATTCATCACGAATTTTATGATGGGAATTGGACGGGTATTATACGAGAGTGTATTAGAAATTACTGTAATAATATAGATAAGATATTGTAAAATGTATTTGTTACCCTGTTAACAAAGTTTAGAAATGTTGAGGTAGTGTTTGGATAGAAGTATAAAAGGAATAAACTATTTATTTAAGTAATTACAAAAGTATATCGTGGAAATCCCAACTTTGACTTTGTATTATTTATGTCGGGAAATGATTTCAAATATTTTTTTGTGCGAGTTTCAAAACGTTTTTTGAGACTTCGATACGCCAAAAAATGTGTTTTCAATCAGCTTTTCCAGCCTGGAAGGTAAATTACGAGAGTTAACAAATTACAAATGTGGACCTTGCCAAAACAATTCACCATATTTTGGATCGGCGATTGAAAGTGTATCCGATATAAAATGACTATGAAAAACATAAAAACAGATATAGAGGCGATAGATACTAAGGAGGAAGCCCCGGAAATATTGAATAAAACGTATATAAGTGAGAGTACCCCTATGTTAAGTAAGAAGCCTACTATATATATTTCAATACTTATAAAAACATACGAGGTTTCTCAGATCCTTTCAAAAGATGTATTATATGTAATAAGGTTGGTTATTAGTCGGTTAAATATTCTGTATACGAGTAGATTTACGTTAATCATTTATTACAGGCTGATTCCCCGCTTGAATATTAGATATAAGATAATTTCGTAATGTATATAGCAAATTACGAAGGCGTAAATTTTTTTTTTAACGTTTACTAGTAAGAATATATTTTGAGGGAAGATAACTCAGAGGAAAATGAGAGTTACATAACGAGTGAGAATAAGGATATGGAGCAGCAGATATTTGTAGGTTTTTAATATACCTTATTTTTATATAAAGTAGGTTCGAATGGTAAAAGTGGCTGATTAATAGTTTACATGGCGGTGTAATTTATGTTATTCAATAGGTATTGTTGTTGGTTTCAAATTATTATGACAGATATCATCGCGATAAATTTTTTGACCATTAAGAACAGTAATTCGACATTTTCGCGGCGAAATTTCCCAAGTGTCTATTTGATCGGACAAGAGAATACCGGAAAGTTTTATTTGTTAAAGGTAAAACGTCGTTCATTGGTATCATAGTAATAAATATACGATTTAAACCAATTGAGTTTTATATAATAAACTTTTGAAATACTATTTCTGTTTTCGTTACTTAATATTAATATGTTCGGAAGTAAGGTATGGAATACGATAAATCAATTCGTCCGCGTTTAGAATAGTGTATCTGTATTACTCCATCCAAAGTTTGAATACCTATGGTTCTTCCCGAAATTATATAAAATCGAAGCCGCCTATTAAATATAGCCAAAATTACGTATATTATACTAATGGCTCGAGTACCCGGTTACGAACCGTTTCTTTCAGATACTGTAGGAAGGGCTCTAATATGTTAACGTTGTAACAATAAAATAGTAATCGTAAAGATTGGTGTTTGTATTGAAGTAGATAGTAAGATAGAAGGAAAGGTATCCGGAGAGTGCACGCCTTAGGTGAGAGCTTATAAGCTTTCACTCAGAGAGTATCACTCTACCATGCACTTTGCTAATCCTCATTTTAAGCAATGACATAAAAGTTGTATCTTACAGCATAACATATTATTATGTACTTTGCAAGAGTTTACTATACAGCTTGCAAAACGGTACCTACGTATATTAATTATAGTAATTAATAATAATATCTACGTGAGTAATATTTTTTTGTGTGCAACCCGTATTTTTAATTTTCTAATGTCAGTTTCATTTGTATCATGGTCTATATATGTAATTTGTAATAATAGTGCTATATAATATTGGTTTAGAAAAAACTTCTTTTTTATAGGTAAAAAAAAAGGCGTTGCGATTTAGTTTACATGACCTTTTTAGTAACGTTGTTCAAGGTAATAGTAGTGGCTTGTGTTTCGAATACGTAATTTGAAGCGTTCGGTATGGGTAAAAGCGTTTCTAATACAATTTTTGGAGTACCTTATTTTCGTAAAGACTATAATTGCCAAAGTGCGTAATATATTAGGGCGTTTAGAATGTTATTTTTTGGCCGTTCGATTTGATTATGGCGTTGTTTGGCTTAGAATATGCGTTTGGTCAGCTGTTCAATTATTGATTTTAAGGTGTGGTTTTGTTGTAGAAGCGTTCCAAAAGTTGTGTCTTAGCCGTTATTGAAATCTGTAAGAGGTTTGGATGATGAGTTTTAGCCGTTATCGGGTATATATAAGCGGTTTGAATATTATATTTAGAGGGGATATCATTAACAATTTTTTTTAGCTATTTCCACAACTAAAAAAGTTGACTTATAAACTGTTTATATTATTTATAAACGTCGAATCGCTTCAAAAGTTGTTCCCGGACAAATTTTCAATAACGGGTTCCTAATTTTAATAACTTATTTATCCGATATATGATGAAACTCTTTTTAAAAAGAAACTGGATACGTTAAAAGGCTAACAAAGTTAATCATGACATAAAAGGGTTTTAAGTAGTTGAAGAGCATTAACTGAGTTAATAGTTTCGTATTAAAGTAGTACTTTTTAAAGTTACTTTACTTTTACACTTTTTATAAATTCCCGTGTAATTAGTGTAAAAGCGTAGTATTCAAGCACGGATAATTAGGACCTTTATAGTATTCAGCTATAGGTATTTAACTTAGGCTTATCTTTTTTCCCTAAAATGTTTGTATTCGATCGAGTCGACTACTAATTAGTATAGGAAATGTTTTTATTATACCAGGTACGAGAGAAAAGTAATTATAAATATTGGTGTTGTATTGAAATAGATAGCAAGATAAAAGGAGAGGTATCCGGAGATTGCACGCCTTACGTGGGAGCTTATAAACTCTCACTCAGAGAGTGGTACTCTATCATACAATTTGCTCATCTCTCTTTTAATTAGTAGCATAAAGGGTGTATCTTGTAGCGTGACACTTTATTATTCACTTTGTTGGAGTTTACCTCATAGCTTGTAAAGTGGTTCTTACGTATATTAATTATAGTGGTATATAGTAATATTTACATGAGTGATATTTTTTTCTTTATACAATCCGATTTTTAATTTAGTAATGATAGTTTTATTTGTACTATAGTCTTTATCTGTAATTTCATAATAACTATGGTATATAATATCGGTTTAGGTAAAACTTATTTTTTCTTTTTGCAGGTAAAAAAATAGGTGTTACAATTTAAGTTATATGATCCTTTTAATAGCGTTGCTAAAGGTAATAGTAGTGTCATTTGTTTAGAATATATAGTTGAAAGCACTCTGTGTAGGTAAAAGCGTTTTTAATACGCTTTCTAAAGTGCCTTATTTCTGTAGGAGCTATAATGACGAAAGTGCGTAATATATCGAGGCGTTTCAAATGTTGTTTTTTGGCCGCTGGATGTGATTGTGGCGTTATTTGGCTTGCGGTGTACGTTTGGTAGGTGGTTTAATTATTGCCTTAAGGCGTAGTTTGGTTATCAAAGTGTTTTAAAAGTTGTGTCCTAGTTGCTCTTAAAGTTTATAAGCGGTTTGGATGTTGTGTTTTAGCCGCTTCCAGTGTATATAAGCGGTTTGGATACTTTATTGAAATCCGATTTTATCAACATTTTATGTTAGCTATTGTCAGTACTAAAATAAAGTTGACTTATGATTTTTTTGTATTATTTACAAACGTCGGATCACTTCGAAATTATTTTTGGATGAATCCTAATAAGAGGTTTCGAATTTTGATAGCTTACGTGGCCGATAAATGATAAAACACTATTTAAAAAGTATCCGGATACGTCAAATCGTTAATCGAGTTGATCATAGTGTAACGTGGCTTTTTGTAGTTAAAGGGTACTAATCGAGTTGATAATTTCGTATTAAAGTAATTCATTTTAATGTCACTTTTCTTTCACAGTCTTTATATACTTCTGTGTATTTCTTATAAAAGAGTAGTATTAAAGAACCAATAGTTAAGCCCTTTAAAATATCCCGCTATAGGTGTTTAACTTAGGTTTGTCTTTTCTTTTCTAGGCGGTTAATAGGCGATCGAGTCGGCTACCAATTAGTGTAGAAAAGGTCTTTATTATACCAGATACATTAAAATAGTAATTATAAAGATTGGTGTTTGCATTAAAGTAGATAGTAAGATAGAAGGAGAGGCATCCAGAGAGTGTACGCCTTAGATGAGAGCTTATAAGCTCTCACTCAGAGCATAGTACTCTACCATGCATTTCGCTAATCTGTCTTTTAAGCAGTGGCATAAAGAATGCATTCTGCAGCGTGATACGTTATTATGCACTCTGCAGAAGTGTACTTTGAAGCTTACAAAGTGGTTCCTACGTATGCCAACTATAGTGATATATAATAATATTTACAGTTACTTTACTTAATATGCTATACGAATGTAAGAAAAGAAACTCTAAAGACTATAGAAAAATTATTCCACAGGAGCCAGCTATATTTACAAGCCCTAAAATAATTCTAATTCCACCTCTAAGATAAAGTGAACTTTAATTTCAAGGTTATTATAGATATTATATACTTAAACGGATAGTCTGTCCTCAACGCTTTCACCATTATAACGTTATTTGAGGTTGCAAAATTTATACAAAACGCTTTCGCAACGGATTTCTAGGATACTTTGGTTAATTTCTTAGAAAATGTCTATTTAGTACCTCCAGATTAAATTACCCACGATATACGTACTAATTTCGACTTGATTAAATGGCGAATTCGGGCTAAAATAGCCGGAAGCTAGTATAGGTTAATACGGTAAAAGCGTTTCAAGATATTGAACAGTGCGAACGGTATTACGAAACATTGAAAAAAGCGTATAAGGACTTTTAAAAGGAACTAAGAGAAATAAACACAAAGAAATAAATGCTACAAATAGCTGTAAACACTATTAACAACACTTTTCATCCAAGTACACTAATCTCTATACTCTTTATATTCGGCTTTTACTCTAGAGTCTATACGGATTCCATACCATTATAAGCTTCCATATAAAATAAATACGTTATAATGAAATCTATAACAACTTGAGGTTTGTTACGGGCTGGAAAAATGGTTTAAGAGTATTTTTAACAAGGAATAGCCCGCGGAAAACAAACGTTTTAAAATTATCGTTACAATTTAAAGTCTAGATTATGAAAACAAAGATAAAGTAGAATAGATCTTGGAAGATAAACGGTATTAGAAAATACGATGTGATTGTTAAATTATCAAAACAAACGAGTTTATTTATTCAAACGATAATACAAGAGTATAAAAAAGAAAAAAAAAGCCAGTAAAGCCCTAAAATTTTAATCCGTTAATAACACTAACCAAGCTACTTGTAAAATAACCTAAATAACCCTATCGCTAAATTCATATACCATTTTATAATCATTTACATCTTCTTAAACGAATACTTTATATAAAACAAACTGGTACTACGCCGATAAAGGCGTCTGTTTGTTTCGAAAAACAAAATATGTTTGTGAACCTTTATTCCAAACTTCTTTTATGACTAAAAGGAAACGGCGAACAATAAGTTAATTATAATATTCCACCAGAAACGCGTTATTATAACTTTGGGTAACCCTTTTAAGGAATCAATTTATAAATAAATCTCTTCATTAATCGTGTAAGGTTTTTTTCTTCTTGAAAAGATTTCATTCAATAATTTACAACAACCATAAAATCTTTCCTACCCAATTAATTTACAACGTATCAACTGAGACCGGAAAGCCTTATTAAAATAGTCGTTTTGTAGTTAAGAGGTACGATAATGTTGAAAAGAAGACATTATAACCTAATCGCTTATTTTATAATGAGTAAGCTACCGTTCAATATAAGCCTTACCATCTCCTCAAGTACTTTCCACAACCTTTATTTCAAACTTCATAATATGACGTAAATTTATACATAATTACAACAGAACTTGCAACAATACATTTGCGCCTACATAAGTATAAAATTACATAAATAATATTAACTAAAAATGATCTTACGTATCCTAAAGCTGTATTACGTCCTCGTTAAAACTAGTATAAACTGGTTGAAAACCTATTGATGGTTTTATAAAAAGAGCGCTGATATACCTAATTAATCTTTCAAACCTTACCCACTGGTTTTAAAACATATTTCAAAGGTTTTACACTTATTGAAATATAAATTAATTATACACTTATATTATGTAATAAGTCGTTTTTCGAGACAAAAGAAACGAAGCTTCAAAAGGCGAATTGAAAGGCGAAGCCAAAGGTTGAACTGGCGGAAAGCCACCTCAAAAACTTTCAAGCTATAAAGATGACGCTTCGAGAAAACAATTTAAAAATTTATAGAAAAGGGAAAATTGGATAAAGTTTCATTTATTAATTTGATAAGCATCAAACGAGTTAACAAGTATAAATGTTAACACATACCAAATATCTAGGTTATATCGATCGTGAAACTGAAAACGACGTTTAACCTCTTTATAGTCACGTAATGTTAAATAAACTCATCGGATAATATATGTAAGTTGTTAAATAAACGTTTAGAGTAACAAAATAAAAATTGAAAACGCAACCTCCGCTTTATATTACTAGATATAAATATAGTAAAACTATTTGTTCTTACTAATAGTATTATATAAATGATACTGAATATAACTTGTTAATTTGATTAATATTTATGATCGGCAACGAAACACCAATCCGAAACGAATTTACCCTTCATCATTACTTTATTTGTTGGAACCTAACTAAATACAAACGGGTAACCCAGCACGTTCTCACCTTCGAAATTTATAATATAATTAAAGGATTCCACTCCGGAATTACTAAAACGATAACGGTCCCTATATTTATTTCGTACCTTTTTTAAAAACCTATTCTTTCAGTAGTTTATACTAAAAATTTTCCCCTTTATAATTGCCTTGTTCAACTAGGTATAACCAAAGACAAACGCCTTATAATAAATATTATAGCTTTATAAAAATCGTACAAACGTCATGAAATTAAGTAAATAAGATGGATCGATGGGATATCGAATCCTAAGAATATCATAACCAAAATCATCCTAAATAAGATCTTTAAAACACTTATATGTATAAGTACTCTTTTTGTTAACGTTACTAAAAGATATGGCGACCTAAAATTACATAAGTTTATTTCTTCTCGCCAATTTTATTTTACGTTTAGTATTTCTTGCTTACCCTTGAAATATATTATTTACCATCTCGCTAATTTATTATCACTTTTTACATTTGTTATTTACCCTTTTTTTAATATACTATCACTTATGATACTACCAATGTAGCATTTAACTAATATATTATCAATTCTTACGGCTATAATTCATTCTTCATAATATTAGTATCATTATAAATATAATTTTATTCTTATGCAGGTAATTATACAAAATTTGGTTCAAGTCAACAAATGTGAAAAATGATAATTATTAACTTTCAATAATAGAGGGAGAAGCGGAGGCTATATAGTAATCAATTTTCGTCCTCGTCCTCACCGCTTTCGTCTTTGCCGTCATCGTCATCGCCATAAACACTACCGCTGCAGTCAACACCTTTATCGTCGTTGAAGTTAGGAAGAGAGCTGAGCGCCCCCTGCATTTTACAATATAAACCCTTTAGTAGGAGGCGAAGGACGTATTCGACCTCCTTACAACCATATGTAATAACTTCGTCAAACTTACCGATACAATATAAATATAGGCCTGCCCTCTAGGAGGTGAATACGGTTGCCATCTATTTCTGCCAATGGTTAACGCTTACTGAAATATTACTCTCGACTTTATTTTACGTATTAAAAAGTATTTGTCATTGAGAAGAACCTCGATAAAGGAGTTGGAAATGTAAATGATAAATGGCCGAACCCGAGATCACATTTTAAAAACAACAAGTAATTTATTCTAGAAACTGAGAGTGCATAATAAGGCCTTAGTTTGAGATCCTAACAATATTAGAACGAAAGCGTACCTATTACCGCTCCATTCGTAACGGTGGCAACTGGACAAAACACCCTCTCTTTGACGATAATCGCTAATGAACTTACCCGCGACAACGAACGTAACGCACGACACGCATAATGTATCTTTTTATGACCCGGGAATACTAACCCGGGTGCGTTTCTCCAATGCTTTATGTGTTGAAAATCTACGCACCCTCATAAGTTGCGCCTTCAAGGCCTGCGCCCGCTCTGCTATTCCCGCCTTATTTAATAAATATTAATATAATACTGTTCAAAAAGATGATTATAAAATACCACGTTGCAACTCCGCGATATTATGTTTACGGTGGTGGGTAGCCGTTACGAGGAAATGGCTTTTCACCCGTAGCGAAAAGGTAAAGTCTATGACCTTTAAAAAACCCGCTTTTTCTCCTAAAGAATGGGAAACAGAGGAGGGGCAGGAAAAGGGGAGAGGAAAAAGGGTGGTGGCGTCTTACTCGATAATAAGCAGAAGGTGGAAGATAAAGTCGGGAATTAAAGATATACTACCGGTGTTAACAGGGCTGATGTTAGGAGGGCAACGTGTTGCAGTTGTAGAGGCCTCTTCTCGACAATGTTATCGCGCCTAATAACGACTTTAGGAATTATTTTTACGGGGAATCTATATTAAAAACGATTAGGACATAGCAATAATTATGTGATGAATCTATGTAAAAGCACCTAATAACTAATTGGAAACGGGTCTTTTAGGCGTGCCAATGACAAAAACCTCATTAGGGGTTTATCTTAAAGGTGAAGGAACGTTGTTTAAGAAAAAGAAAAGAAGTTATATGTAAACCAATACCTATACATCTTTTATACTAACTTCAAAACACGTAAAATCGATAATCAAACCTTTACACTCACACTGTTATAGGAATCAACAATCCTCCTATACAACCCATCAAAGCCTATACTATTATTATTACCAAAACAGTTGATCAAAATTTTTAACAGACTATATAACTATCATTACCAAGACAACTGATCAAGACTTTGAAAGAATTATATCATCATTCTTGAACGTCTGATTAAGGTTTTAAACAAATTACAATATCATTACTAGATTATGAATACGGAACTCTCTAAAAAAAGATTGCCTGTGTATTATAATTAGATATCACCATAGCTAGCAAGTGTATGATACAACGTTTAAGGAGTGCATAATAGCATATAACGCTGCAAAATGCACTCTTACAGAGTGTATGATATCATATCACGCTGTAGAAGAAACTTTTGCACAGTACATAATAGCGTGACATGCCCCATGAGGGATGTTGTCAGAGTATAGGATAGAGTGCCACGCTCCGAGTGAGAGATTATAAGCTTTCACCTGAGGCGTACACTTTTCGGATGACTCTTCTCCCTCTTTCATTCAATAGCTTACTACTTTACTACTTAAAATACTATACTTTATTATTTTTTCGTTGACATATAGAGACCTTACCGACGGAATCCAATATTTTAAGAAATACAACGTGATTAGCGTATAAAGATGAAGCCAAGGTAAAAGTTAACGAGGTTCGTTTTATAAATTTTATATAATACTGGTAAAAGGTGAGAGCTTTCTAGGATTTCATAATAAAGGTTTGTAAACTCTATGGTCGTTATTTGGTGTCGAATCTTTATGATCCTCTTTTATAAAAAGATTTTGATTAAGGTCAGTAATCTTCGATAAACCCTTCAAATTCAAATCTTTTGTATAGAGTAGTTACTTAAAAGGGAGTTAAAATCTTTTTATATATCGCGGGAAATAATGAACATGATCTTACCTTTTTTTATGCATCGGATTTGATATTATAAGTAAAGAACATTATAATGTCTCAAGTAGATATCTTAGACGTTCTTTCGATATTATGGTTATGAATTGAGTTTAAAGTAATGAAAGTGTACAATAATTTGCAAGTTACGATAAGTTTTTACTCTTTACAGTTAATCGAAATTCACGAGATGGTCTATTACGAATGAGGTTAAAATAAATGTAAATTACTTAATTTTAGTATGATTGATAATTTGGATTATACTTATTCCTAAAACAAAGCCTAACTGCGGATTTTTTTGTAAGAAATCAGAAAGTGTTTTACAATAGATTTATAATATCCGTTCAGTAAATGAATCAATATACCGCCTGGTGAAGTCAATATATTTCATACTTCAATCATATTACGATTAAATTTTTCGTTAAAGGCAACAGTACCTCAAAAGATAACATATTCAGAGTCGTTCCAATCGTTAAGGGTTTTTTTTGCGATTGAAGTATTACTTCAAAATGAATTGAAAATATTTTCATGGAGAATTTGTGTTTGTTAGCAAATATAAAGAAAAAAGTATATTTTTACTTAGAATCAAAGGGTTTGTAAAGGAAAATATGATTTTCGTTAACTAATTATTACATGAAACTTTATAAGGAAAATTAGCTGATTTAGTTTTACTTTTTATGAATCGCCACAAGCCTTTCCTTATTTCATAAAAAATATTCTACGTTCGCCGGATCCAACTCCACATAGGTAAAATGTGTTTTCTTTAATTATATTATAACATAACCTTTTTATATGCAATAAAGAAACCAATCGAGTTTTATAGTCCACAACTTAGCAATCTAAACATAAGTTGTAACGGGTTTACCGATTATATATAAAGCATTGGCGTATAGTTGAATACAAACATTTACTTAAGCATATATAACTTCCACGTCTGTAGTATTGATTACGGGTGGTAAAAAGGTTTTTTTTAGTTATGATTAAGTCATAAATCCTCGGGAGGTCAATTTTCACTACACTAATATACGCGACTGGCGTAGAAGGGGACTCATGAGTTAAAACGGTGGTTGATTATATTTCATAGTCTGTATCATTATTAAAATTCAGTCCTATCAATATGAACACGTTATTAATATTAGTAAAATATTATATTTAAAATCGATTTTTTCCAATATATAAAAACTCTTATTTAATCATTAAAATGGTGACCCGTTACAAAAGCCTAACTATCCACAATATTTTCTCATAATATGTTACTTAAAATTATTTTTATGAAATTGTATATGAAGTTTAACTTTTTACTAATCATGTTTTAAAATTCGGGTCTTTAATTAAAAATTCTCGTTGATATTTCATCGGTCAATTGATCTCAGCATACGTTTATTACGTTAATTTCGTTGAAACGAAATTATAAGAAATCCGCTCCAAGATTCGGTCGTGTTTATATTACGGTAAGAGAAACCATTTTACTAATGTAGGAAAAATCCCGGCGCCTTGTTACAAGAAATAATTTACGTCAAGACTCTTATGTGAGATTGGATACACCCTAATTTCGGACGGGGAAAAAAATATCGTAAATAAAATACTATTATATTAAACTTGAAGAGTTATTATTATCACTGTACCAAGGTTTTGATACGTTAATGAAGCCAACCTGTTCATTCAAATACTTGTAAATAAAGCTCAGCATATAACAGTTATATTTTTAATATTTGTTGAAGTAATGTTGAACCCTGTATTTATTTGCGATATTTGATAAACTCCTCATCAGTTCATGTTTATTCGACGTAGGGATACCTAGTATTCTAGGATAATAGTATTTGTTGACTCCGAATAAATAGCAAAGTGTGAATTTATTACACCGTTTGAATTTAAGGAAAATTTAAAAACTTATCAATTGGTAAAACCGATTTTAAGGGGGGCTAAATCGGATATAAACGTAGCCGATTTTGTCATCAGAACGGCTTTATTATATAAGGCTTTGGTCTAGACGGCTAAAACTGGCTATAACTCAGTTATGTGGGTTTTTAAAGTTCTTGAGTTTACCTTAATAACCTCAATAGTTTTATCACTCGTTATACTAATTTAGAACTTCATACTCGTTTTTCCCTTCATATAAATATCTGCTTCATCCGATACAACGGATTTTATATAAACTTAAGAAACGATGGATTTCTCCATGTGTAAAATGGGGTTTCCAGCGTTAAAGCCTAGTATATCCGTCGTTCTTCTAACATTAATAACTTCTTCTATAACTTTAGTAGCGCGTCATAACGTGAGGTTTTTATACGTTATAGTTGGTTTAATATACGTTGTTATAAAACCGGAGGGTGCAGAAATACAAGCGGGAAGTATGAGTCGTGCCGCGTTTTTATTGGCGAAGTATTAGCATATACTGGTATAATATAGCTCGGTATCGCGGCCCTTTTTGGTCGGACGGGCATTTTGAAAAGTGGGGGTAATGATTATAACATATTTAGCCAAGGCTTCTACCACTACGTTTATATTTGAAAAAATATTGTCGAAGGCTTTAATACGTTTCAACTAACGCACTCAAAGTCGAATATATTTCCTATCCTTCCTTGTAAAAGCCGTTAAATCATCAGTGTATATGAAGGGGCAACATATAAAACAATTATTAAATTCAATCGTTGATTCATATGGTTATGGAGCGTAATATGTTACCGGAACCTCGTAGTTGGGGTACTGGATCAGCCGTACATAACGTAAATTAATATAACATTTTAAATAAACGTTAATATGGAATTGAAACTAATATCGTTTATTGACCGCTTTCGATCCATCATTATTACTCAATAGATGAAAATAATTAACTGGTTTCAAAACCTAAGCGACTTAAGTCGTTCAACTCGAAAAATATTTAATCTGTTTGTTAATAGATATATATCAATCGACGTGATTTTACCCTAAATTGTAATTTGGCCGTTACTTTATATACCTTCATCGGGATTTTTTAGAAAGCGTATCTATTATATAAGGAATCTGATTTATATCGAAAATATATTATAATTAGAAAATAGTGACGAAAGTTCCCTTGAATAAGTCGAAAAGAATTTGTAACATTTTTTAAAATAGTGTTTGTTTTTAACGGCAATATCGGTGTAATGGATCTAAAATTTCGTGAAGATGTTTCTTATCTATTTAATAAAAAACTAGTTTAATTGTACGTGTTTAACGACATTATACTAGAGAAATGAGCTTTCTATCTTAGGTTGAAAACCCTTCAAAACCCTGATGAAAACCCGTAGATCCATCTTTTTGGACGCCTTTCAAAGGGCGGTACATTTGAAGGGATAAAGTTTCGAACGGTCGTGGGCGGAGCCTTATAATCCACGCGCTAATAGCGAGAGTTTTTACTATATTAAAGAAACTAGTTTCTAATTATTACCTGTTACAATAACTTACGTGATTCTTTGTATTACTTGGGTATGGGGGAGAGGTTCGAGGTAACGTAAAAAAAGGGAGGTAATCCGGTTTAAAAGGGTCGATAGATTAAACGGGGAAGTCAGTATCCTCAAGTAATTTAAAACGGATATAGATGGTAAGCGAAAGGTCTCTCTATTTTTTCCCCTTTATGTCATAGAAGGTCTTTTCAATTAAGAGCTTGGACCTTGTCTGCGATGTTATTAGTAACGTATACCGCGATATGTAACGTCAGGGTACATTGTTTGGTAAATTTAGGTCTATTGAAATAAGTGACGAAAGCGTCAATAGTTTGTTTATAAACCGGGTATACGAACTTTCGAATTTCTAGGTCGTACTTTTACGCATCGAAGGCCTTGTAAAGGGTCTTAATGCTAAAGTGTTAGGGTTGGTGTGTAATTGTGTTCTTTTCCGCTGGGGACGGTCTAGGTGCCTAGTGCTTTTACTGATGCCTTTAATCTTTTTGTAAATATCGAACGTCTTTTGCAAGCGCGGTGAGTGCGCCCGACGCCGATTTGTCTCTTTAATGTTAGCTATGGGAGAAGCTATTCGAAGAGTTTTTCGGCGATATTATGAGATCGTATACAATTCTGGTAACAGCACTAACAAATGTAGGAGCAGCCCATGAATGTATCGGGAAGGATAGGTTTGGTGTTGTTAGCAAACCAATTGTAATTCAATGAGCTTAAAGTTTTAGAGGTGTTAAAGAACCTGTCAAGGATATACGTAGGTTTGGTTGTACTTTTTATAGTGTTATGGGATTCCTCGGTAGGGTCTCAATTCAATCGATCGGTCGATTTGAATACGTACTATATTTTATTAATTGAAACCTTGTCTTTGTTTTTGAAGATAGTAGTGCTTTTGAGTATTTATGCAGAATGATTTAAGGACTTTGTGTAAGTTTGGGAAGAATTTTGAGAACGTGCGTATAGATGTTGAGGAACGTTGTTATTAGCAATACCTGTACCCTTGATGTTACGTATCTATTAAGGTTTTTGATTCGTGGTATTTTCATAAAGTATTTTGGTAAGATTTATTTCCTTCCACAATTTGCCTGGTAGTAAAATGTTGGGTTTTTATAAGTCGACTTTTAGTTCTATTTTGACCGATTTTTTATCTATTTCTATAAATTTGGTGATTAATTTCGGAAGAAATTAGCGATTCTATCAAGGGTTTTGATGCTTTACTTCAGTTTGTTATAGATTATTTGGATGATGAAGTGTACCATGTAATTAGTTACGTACCCCGTGGTCAAGGCTTGGTTGATTTTTATATGTAATAAGTCGTTGTTAGACAGCTTGGTAAATAGAAACCCGAGGTTTTGAATGTTTCTTCTTCTGCATAATCAGTAACGATGAAGATTGAGGCGTTTTCGAATACTATTTTTTTATTTTTTTTTTAAGATTTTATCAAATACTAAATTTACTTGTTTTCAATCGAAGTATAGATTGATATAGGAGTCAAAGTTTAGGTTTGTTTGTTTTCCATTCACGTAATTGTTTACCAAATATTTTGGCATTCGGCGGTATGAAATTCAAAGTAGCGATGCGGCCGTTGACTCACATTAGAGGTTTGAATAAGTTGGTGATGGCTTCATGACTTAACGATTTCACGATTTCATAAATTTAAGAATTTTTGTTTGTAAATATTAAGTTTTGTTTTTCGATACGGTTTGAATCAATATATTTCAATGGTTTAGCGATACTGTTACTACTTATAAATTACTGCGAATAGCTGATGTAGTTCATAATATTTCCCTATTCACTACCGCAAATAACCAACGCAGTTAATAAGTATATTTCCCAATAATCTTCCCTTCACCTTACGTAATTATAAAACGTAACTAGAAAGTAACTTTCTTTTCTACTTAGCTTATTTTCATTCAACTTAATAATTATTGAGTAGTATTGGTAGGCCTTTATCGTTGCAACGTACTCAATTCGAATCTATGGTCAAAGTAACTGCTATTTCATTGAAAGTGGTGGTGTGGTTACTTCTAAGTTTGGCAGACCACTAGCCGGTGTGCGCATTCATCTGTATAGACAACTGCTTGGCCCATGCCCCACATTGAATTCAGTACTCAACTACAATTTACTTGTAGTTAATACTATCAACTTGCAGTCAGTACAATCAACTTATAGTCAATACAGTTGTTATAGACACAGGTTATTGGCCATTGAGCCTATAGGTTACGTGAATGTGCACATAACAGGATAGGCAGTACCCGGTCCGGGCGCGGTCCGTGTACGGCACGTGTGAAGGCACGTGATGGGTTGGGCATTGGCCATGCCCATAGGTCCTACACGGTGGGCCACGGTAGCCTCTTCTAATCTTCCGCTGTACCTCAATAGTAAACTCTATTTGGCACCTACTTGGCTTACCATCGTAGGTCGGACTATAACAACAGTTAATTTGACTGTACTGTTTAACTACTGTTCCAACAATATCGGTATAATTACCGCAGTTCTGATTTCGTGTTTTGGACTCAGGTCATTGGCCATTGAGACTATAGGTTACGTCACTATGCACGTAACGAGATATGCAGTACCTGACCCGGGTCTGGTCTAGGCGCGGTCCGCATACAGCACGTGCGAGGGCACGTAACGGGCTGGACACCGGCTATGCCTATAAGCCCTATATGAAGGACCACTTTAACCTCTTTCAGTTGTCCACCTATACCTAAATAGAAAACTTCACCTGATACCTACTTAGCTTACCATCGTAGGTTAAATTAAAATATACTATCTAGGTTTTCTTTCATTTTTTCGAAAAAAAAAATATTATCTATAATAAACGAATCGATAACAAATATTAATAATTTGGGATGGTAGTTTAACGTTATTGGCGAAAATAGGCCGTCGGCGAATACCAATCCTCCAGCTTTATAAATATACCTCCTACCCCCTCAGAACCAACCTAAACCGATATATTTCTCTTATAAGATATTATTAGCTGTCTCGAGTCTGCCGTTGAATAAATGTAATAGCCTAGTTAATCGACTTTTACTTTTGACCCTATATTCGATTTCGCTTAAACCGTATTTAAAATCTAATAATTCGAAACCGATTTAACGGCAATTCGTACTAGTCTTCTAATATTTAAGCGTAGTTGAAACCGATATAACCAATCGCAATTCAATGGATTTACCATCATGTTGGTGGCGACGAGTTAAACGATCGAATTTATATTCAATGCGGATAAAATATAAATAAGATCAGGTTGGTATATGTTTTTTTATGTAAAAGATTCTTCTATACCGACAGTAAAGTAAGTCATTGCGATATATTACGAAGCTGGTCGATACGAATGTATATACGATATAAATAAGTTTTTCCATTATATTATATTTACATCTAATAACCTTTATCACGCGAATAAAGTTTCAATAGAACTAAAATGATTATTTATAAACGATAAAAACCGATGGATATCGTTTAAGATTAGGTTCGAATGGCTATCAATTTAAACTGGTAGATTAAACTAATTTTCGGCTATAAAATATAATTACTTACGTTTTCGCGTATCCCTACGTATCCGCAACAAATCAATTATGGCAGGCATTAGCCGTATCGACTATATCGTAGCTTTGGCAAAGTATTGCGAACTCGCTGACGAATTAAAGTTTTTAAATTGAAAACGACGTTTTAGTCTATAATTATTGAAACACGTACAAATATAACTTCCGTATAAAGATATAATTATAACGGAAATTGATACTTTTCAGATATCCTCATCAAAGACATATGGTAATCGTGGTTAATTATCTTGGTTAGCCCATTTAATATACGTTTGAAATTAAGGATGTAAGGTGCCGTAGATAACGGCGAAGGAACGCTGGGTTCGGTAAGTTACGAGGCGTTACTTATATTATAGTTCGACGGACTATTAGGAACGTGGTTTCGGACTTCGCCCGGCGTTACCTTTAATACAGGTGTATACGATCCAAGTTGAAAAACTAAATGAAGGTTTTCTATTAATGGTGACGAGAGAAACCTAACTCAATACAATTTCGTTGAAAAATTATGTAACCTTAATGATATGATAGTGAAATCGAGTAAAACGAATTTTGATTTAATTGAAATACGTATAAACGAGGATCTATTCCTTATTTCTATGCTTTTTCATGATAGTTACTTTTTGGATATTTAAATCGATATCAATGGTAAATATTATTGTATTATAAATAAGTCTTTGGCATAACTGTTAGAGATAAAGTCAATTCGGTTATTATAAACTCGAAATTTGGGTTCGATATTAGGATTAAAGCGGAATACGCGTATTACCTAAATAGCAAAATTTTATAGGATCATTAATAAGTAGTCGAATCCTATATTAATATATATTATTTCCGGAATGATACGAAATATAATCTTTAAAATACCATGGATACGATATTGATAGGTATTGTAAAACGTTAGCTGTAATCGTTCAATCACATGTAATTAAGGAGGATTAGTTATCGATATAATCATAATATACTTTGAGTCAGGATTTATATAATACGTTATAAGATCAGTTTTAATCAATTTGGTAACCCTATTTTAGCGGATAATATAACGTATGAGGGATCAAATGTATTTAGCTTTCACTGTAAGTTTTTGTGAGATAACGCGAATTTTACAATATACGGAGCCGATTACTGTAAAAAAAGGAGGATTAGTTACGTTTTTTACCCGAATTACCAAAGTTCCGCGCCCTATATAATAAGTAAAAGGTAATAGCTTTATCATTATATAATGGAAAAATCGACTACTATATTTATATTAAACCAAAAGAAAAGAAAGTTTGATTAAGAAGATAAAGGGATTACTATATTCGATGTTACGGGATTAATATGTCGAGTTTAATGTTAAGTTACAAAGTTAATAAATAAGGGTTAGGTTCCTGCAAGTTTTTTACTAGTTGCAACGCCGGTATTAGTAATTTTCAAACCGTAAGATGGATGACAATTCTATATCGATTACCGGATATTAAATAAAAATACCGAATAAAATTGTTTTCATTTATTTTTGATTTATAAAGCCCTACGCGTATGATCGAATTCGACGTAATTTATAAAGTTAAATATTCGAACGGTTTTTTTCCGCATCCGGATCATACACGAATAGAAACAGTTAACGGCTTTTCGTATACGTTTTGGATTATTTAGATAGTTCATTACCCCCTTTAAGCTAACGAATACGCCGGTGATATCTTAACGGTATATTAATTATATAATTGCGATTTTTTCTCACAACCTCTTTAAATGATCTTTTATTCTTTCATTTTGGTACTATGTGAAATTATTTTATAAAAGCTTACGTAGTCTTGAAATACCTTCACCATATTATGTTAAACCTATATTTAAAGAAATGTAATTTCGTAATTAATGAGGTAAAATATCTTAGTTTTATCGTAACAATTGACGTAAGAATTCGGGCCGACTTCAAAAAAGTCATGGTGATATGCGAATAGTAGGTTTTACATATTATTCGAAGGAGGCGAATTTATTTAGGTTTCATTAATTTTTATCGAGATATCATTAATGATTTGTTTAATTAATCCTATTATTTCATTCGATTTAAAACGTAGGAAATTCTTTAGGTTTAAATAAATTGAAACAAATATCTATTTTAAAATTGAAAAAATACCTTCATTATGGCTTCGATTTCACGATCTTAAAATTCAAATCGGCTAACAATATTTAAACCCGATTATTTGAAGGATAATATTGATAGTTTGTTTATTGTAAAAGGAAGAAAATTATATTTCAAAGTTTAATAGCTCTTTATTCTGTAGGATTAACGGTTGCTAAACATAATTATATTATTTACTATAGGAAGTTCTTCGCGGTGGTATTTTATTTATAAACGTGGTATTAAGAATTACGCAACGTTCGTACCTTGTTTATAATTTTGACGAATTACAAAGGATTGAAGTATTTTCCTTTGATATATTTAATTTCGGAACGTGAAGTTTAAGCGGCCGCAGATTTTTTTACTTTTCTAATAATACTAGCTTTAACTGCCCGCGATTACCAATATTAGTTCAAATATGTTAACCCATAAATTAAAGTAAAAGGCTAAAGTTTAACAACATTACGTTCGAGTCTTTCAACCTATTTATATTACGATATTAAATGTAATAATAATAAATTGATACATTATGAGAACTTATATAATAACGGAATATACGGATAAATCCTTTGAACCGATGGCTTACTTATAAAATCGCGAAAATATATACCCCGGGAGAAAGTTGACAAATCCCGGGGTATTAACGTTAACGAAATTGCTTTGGGTACAGTCCGCGTCCACGTCGCGAACTATAATTGCGCCGGAAGATATCGGGACGTCAGCGATTAAAATACCGTTATAGGCCCGGCTCGCATTAAGACCGTAAATTTTATTAAAGCCGAACGGTTATTTATTTCTGGATTGAATACTTTGGCGGAGTTATAAAATTAAAAAGTGACAAACGATCCGTTATATAAAATTCGCTCATTAACGGTTCACGAAGTTATTAAACGTTTTCCGGTTGGGGTAGGATATTCAGCATAAATTACAGATTATAAAATCGATTTAAAGTATATATTACGTTATTATAACTGATTATGATGCCTGAATTGAAGATTATTAACGACGAAAATATTATAATAAACCTACTAGTCGCCTATTATTTTTATGGACTCAGGCCGTTGGTCATTGAGCTTATAGGTTACGTAACTTTGCATGTAATGGGATGGGCAACACCCGGCCTAGGCGCGGTCCGGGCGCGAACAGAGTACGGTCCGGGTACAGGCCGGATACGGTCTGTACACAAATAGAGTACGGTTCGTATACGGCACGTATAAGGGCACGTAACGAGCTAGGTACTGGCTCTGACTAAGGGATCTGTACGTTGGGCTACAGTAACCTTTTCTAGTTTTCCTTCATATCTTAATAGTAAGTCTCATTTAATACTTACTTTGTTTACCATCGTAAGTCGGACCATAATATATCATTAAGTTTTTTTTTTTCTTCATTTTTTCGAAAAAATATTTCATATAATAGTCGAATTGATAGCGAAAGTTAATAATTTTACGTTATACTCTAACGTTATCAGAGAGGATAAGCTATCGGCGAATACCTAATTCTTTACTTTTATAAATATACTTTCAGCTCTTACAGGACCGATTTAAGTTGATATCTTTTAATTATAAAATATCGTAAGCTATATCGCGTCGGCTATTAAATAGATGTAATAACCGGATTAATCGACTTTAACTATCAACCCTATTTTCGATTTCATTTCAGTTGTCGCAAACATCCAGCATTTCGAAACCGAATTGACCGCGACTCGCGTTAGGTTTTCATCGGTTTAGGGTGAACGAAAACAACATAACCAACCGCAATTTGACGGATTTGCTTTTATGTAGGCGGCGACGTGTTAAACGATTGAATTTATACTAAAAACGGATAAATATAAATCGGAAAAGATCGGTACACGTTTTTTTACGTATAAGGATGTTGTAAGATAGGGGTAAAACAAACGGTTACAGCTTATTATTAAGCCGGAGAACATAAAGGTAGGAACGATATAAGGAATTTTTTCGATTACATCGAAACACCTTTCGACGACCCTTATCACGTGGATAAAGTATTAGTCGAATTCGAGGATTTGATTATAAATAATAAAAACTTATAAATACCATTCGCTATTAGGTTCGAAACACTTTTAGCTTAAATAAACAGCTTAAATTGACCTTCGACCATAAAGTATAATTATTTACGCTCCCGCGTATCGCCACGTATTCGTGACAAGTTTATTACAATAGGTATTAACCGGGTAGATTATATCATAACCCTGGAAAAGCAATGCGAATTCGCTGACAAGTTAAAATCTTTAGATTTAAAACGGCGTTTTAGTCGTTAATTAAGTGGACCCGTCCAAAATTAACAGCCAAATAGTAATATGGTTATAATAGAAGTTTACGCCTTTTAAACGCCTTCGTTAAAGAGCTCTAGTAATTACGGCTAGTCTTTTGAATATTAAAATTAATTATCCTAATAAACCCGCTTGATAGGTACTTGAAACTAAGTACGTAAAGCAAAGTAAATGATAATGAACGAACTTTAAATTAGATTGACTTAGAAGCGTTACTTACGTTGTAATTTACTAAACTACTTTTAACTTAGTTACGACCTTCGTCCGGTATTATTTCTTATGTAGGTGTATACGATTAAACTTAAAGAGGTAAAGAAAGGTTCCTTATTAACGGTGACGGGGGAGGCCTAACTTCGGATATAGTCTCGTTTAAAAGTCATATAACCTTAATGACGTAATTATAAAATCGAATAAAAAAAATTAATTATATTGAAAAATGTATGAAGAAAAAACTATTTCTTATCTCTGTATTTTTTAATAAAACCTACTTTTTAAATACTTAAATCGATTTTAACCATAATTGTAATTATATTATACACGAGGTTTCAAAATAACATTTAAAGTTAAAGTAAATTCTGCAGTTATATTCGCGAAATTTTAATACGATATAAAGGTTACAGTAAAACAGGCCTATGACATAAAAAATTAAAATTTGTATAAATATAAATATATAATCCAAACCGATATTAGTATATATTATTTCCGAAATAACGCGGGATATAATTTATGGAATACCTTAAATACGATATTAATCAGTATCCTTAAACGCCACCGATGACCGTTTAGTAGTTTAAAGTTAGAAAATGTTGGTTATCAACGTAATATCGATACTCTTTAAAACGGAAGATATATAAAACGTAATAAATTCGGTTTTCTTCAGGTTAACGTATGGGGGATCTGTCTCGGATAACTTGTATTACATACTTCAACGAAATAACGCGGAATTTATAAATAACGACGACGATTACTATTAAAGAAAAAATTGATTAGTCGCATTTTTTACCGAAACTAATTATATTTCACAATCTAATCGACACGGATAAAGCTATAACTTTACCTTTATATAAGAAGAAACTCGACTATTATATTTACATTAAATTGAACGAAAATAAATCTTTACTAAAACGAGTTTTAAAGCCGTTATATTCGATATTACGAAATTAACGTTTTAAGTTCCGACGACAGTTTACGAATTTGATAAATAAGGGTTAGGTATGTGCGAACTTTTTATCGGCTGCGACGCCGGTATTATTAATTCGTAAACCGGGGGGGGGGGATAATGGTTTTATATCGATTATTGGATATTAAACAAAATTATAAAGTAAAACCGCTTTTTTTTACTTTTAATCAAGAAAACCCTACGGGCGTTATTAAAATTGATATAACTTAAGAAATTAGATATTTTAACAATATTTTACCGTATTCAAATAATACCCGAGTAAAAGGAATTAAAAGCGTTTAATACATAATTCGGGTTATTTAAATCGCTAGTTACTCTTTTTAAGTTAACGGGAACGCCGGTAACGTTTTAATGATATATTAATTATTTAATGATAAATATGTTCAATTATTTCGTTAAAACTTATTTAAACGAACTTTTGGTTTTTTGAAGTATTGAATAAGACTATATAACGAAAGTTCGCGTAGTTTTAAAATGTCTTCACGGTAGGAAACTTAATCTAGATTTAAAAAAGTACGACTTTATAATTGAAAAGTTAAAATACTTAGGTTTTATTATAACGGTTAAAGTAGGTATTCCGGCCGATCCCGAAAAAGTCTGGGCAATTCGCGAGTAGAAATCACTACGTACGGTCCGAAAGGTTCGAAGTTTTCTAGGTTTTGCCCAATTTTATCGTAATTTCATTTGTATTTTTTCAAAGCTGACAAATTAAGTCATTTGCCTAACGAAATAAATCATTCGTTAAATGTAAATGAAACGGAAAAAATATACATTTTAAACCTTAAAAAATGCGTTTATTATAACTTCGATTTTGGTATATTGGAATTTATACCGGTTGATAATATTCAAAATTAATTATTAGAAAATGGCGTTAAAAGGGTATTTACCATAATGGGATAAAGATAGAATTTTAAATTTAATAACTTATCACTTCGTACTATTAACAGATACGAAACGTAATTATACTATATACAATAAGGAACTATTCACGGTAATATCATATTTAAAAACGTAATCTTTCAAACTACGTAATATCCGTATACCTTTTACGATTTTAATAAACTATAAGAAATTAAAATATTTTTGTTTACTACGATTAATTTCGGAACGCCAGGCTATATAGACTGAGGTCCTTTCTATTCTTCAATATTACTTATGGTATAGGCTCGTAACTTAAGGAGCTCTCTCGGATACGTTAACTCGTAAGCTATAAAATAAGTCTGAGGTTAAGAAACGTCGCGCGTGGATCTTTTAGACTATTTTTATTATTATATTAAACGTGGTATGAATAAACTTATGTATTAAAGGTATATAAATTACGGCGGGTTAGGTAAAAGAGTTTGGCGAGACGGAGGCCTAGATATTTAATTACGACGATATATATTTTAAAAGGGAGTTGAAGGCTTTTAAGGGGCCGTTAAAAACTGTACCGCTCCAGGCTGGGCCTTCGCTCGAGTCGTTATCGAAGATAACGTTAGCGGATTTTAATATGGCGCCGCCGACGGTACCACCGCGGGTTCGACTCGCGTTAAACCCGTTGGTAACGTTAACGCCCAGTGGTTTCCTTATTTTCGGCTTGGGTAAGTTAACGGAATTGTAAAACTAGAGCATAGCGAACGACCTTTTATATAAGGTTCTCCTTTTAACGGGTTTAAAAGGCGTTAAGCGCTTTTTAACTAAAGTAAGATAATTTATATAAATTACAAACTACGGTATTCATCCGTAAGGAGCATTATGTTACTATAATTGTTTGTAATTATCTAATGGAAAATTATTAATAACGAAAATATCATAATAAACTTACGACTCGCCTATTATAAGTTATCAGGGGAAAAATAATTTATTTCGCGTTTTACAACGAAATTACTTTTAAAGAAGGATAATCGTAAATATTCGACGTTTATATCGAATATATACGTAATATAACGGGACGAAACCTCGTTGTACTTTACGATAAAGTTTATTTTAACCTCTCCCTATTTTCGACCAGTATTAAACGTATATTTCGGTTAACTTTATAGTCGACCTACCAATTACTAATAACAGCTCTCAATATTCATTAGTTATTACGAATCGCTTTTCCAAGTTTATCAATTAAAAGATATATAGTTTATAATCATAAATACGTATACGGAACGTTTTCGGCATATATAGTGGCAATTTTATAGGTTTTTAACTTTTATCATTAATAATTGCGGTTCGAATTAAGTAATCGTATTTTGAACTATATTTCATTACCTAATAAATGTAGAGTAAATTTTATTTACGGAGTACTACTCATAAATAGATAACGGTATTAAACGGGTGAATTAGAACGTTTAAAAATACTTGCGTGTTATAGTTGCCTTTTCGTAATATAATTGGGCTTTATATTTACCTGTTTCTTAATTTACGTTGAATAACCGAAATTTAATGGTTACCAGGTTTAATGCGAGCCGTTTAGCAAATAGGTACGAAATATTATCTATTATAAAGGTAAACGTGGATACGAAGTCTTTAACTAATGGAACGGGATAAGCTATTACGTTTTTAATTTATTTACGTAAGGGGACTAAACTAGACTAGGCGGCAATAGTTTATATTTAATAATCAATAGAAACGACGGCGAATCGTAAACGACGTTTAACGAAGCGATATAAAGTATGGAATTGGGTTTGACTAAGTTTTCGTAACATTAAGACTAACCGCTCGAATAAAAAGCTCGACTAACTTTATAATCAGTATCAGATAATTGGTATTCTGAACTCGTTAAATATCGTATTAAATATCCTGAATGAATATCGGGTATTTTATGTAAATTTCAATAAACGTACGTTTTCGAACCCTTTACCTTCGTAAATATTATCCGATATTCGCCCGAGACAAATTTTTGTAACAAACGATAAAGGGAACAGTAAATACGAGAAATTTAAAGTACAAAATATATTTACGAAAAAAAACGGAAAACGACAGAGTTCATTACGTATTAGGTAAGTAGAAAGGTTTTAATACGCTGGAATGGGAATTACTAGAGAATTATTAGCATATTATAACCCTAAATAAATTCGAAAAGAAATAGAGAGATATTCGGGTTTACCATAATCCGGTATTTATATGACAATGTTAAACTTCTACTAAATGAAAGGCGCAAGTCAAATCGTTTATACCCCTGAAATAATGATTTATTTATAGATGAAAAGGAAAATTTATTATTAGACGAGGCTATAATACCGCAAGTAAGGCCGAGTAAATACTATCTGATTATTTCGGATATATATTCGACTGTAAAACGACTTTTATTACATTTTAACAAAGGTTTACCTACTTATTATTATTATCTATATTTAGATTCAGTAAATACCAACGTTACTAATGTTGGAAGCCCTATTACGACTGGCTCCGAGATTTAAGAGATAATAGGGGAGGGGGGTGGTGAAAGGCATGGCGAAAACCGGTGGGTGCCGAGGAGGGGGGTTAGTAAAAGACGGAGTATATATAAGGCGATGTTAAGGAGGGCGGATAACGCGAGGAGAGGCGGGCGCTAAAAAAGGCCGATGGTGGATAATATGAAAAAGGACGGACGCTAAAGGAGGTCAACGATGGAGGATAAGGTTGAGAGAGACGTGTATTAAATAAAGCCAATGATAGAAATTAACAAAGAGTAAGGCGAAGTACGGTGCGGAGGGGATAACCCTTTAAAAGAGTTACTAAAGATTATAATATGTTAATTTAAGCCCGGATAACGCGATCTTCCTGATTACGATTTTACACCGGCTTATAGTTGGCCCGATTAGCTTGTTTTTATAAAAATTTAGTAAATGCGATACGGACGAAATTGGGGATGGTATAAATAAACTTTAAACATCGTTCGTAAGATTCTATAAGTCGTAACTTATATAGACTATAAGAAATATAGCCTGGGTAGCTATATTATTCTAGCCCCTTAGGCTAAAATCATGGGAGGATATTTAATGGTAGTTAAAAGGAGCCTGAGCGAAAACGTTACGCGTTAAAGTTCGGTTAGTCGAAGGCGTCCTTTCTTTATAAATATGCTATATAATGGAAGGCTATAAAAGGGTTCAGAGTAAATACGAATTAAGAAGGAGATGGAGACGTAGGCGTGTAGCCAAAAGAGTAACAGTTTATACGGCCGGTATAATAGGAACTCTCTACGCCCGAAAGACATTACAGAACCGGGTAAACTAATTAACTAACTTAAAAAAAGCGAGAGTAAAAACGGGTTTATAACTCGTGATACCTCCTTAACGTTTACGCGCGGGGGATAGGATATAATCCAGATCCTTTGTCGTAATAACCAATTAACATAAAAGGAAACGTAAACCAAGTAAGGCCGCAAATAAATTGATCTCCTTAATATATTACGAAAAGGAATTAATTAGCTGTTAGCCTTTTATAAAGCTTTTTTATAAGCTTACGTTCATATAAAACTTTTAATATACGCGATACTTTTATATCCGATAAACTCGAACGTAGGATAAAGGAATGCTAAAATTTAAAAGTTATTCAATATACGATATATAAAGGTTGTTAACCTATAATAAAAAAGCTTATTTTAATCCTTATAATTTCCGAAGATAAAAATATCTCCTATAATTTAAAAGGGTTATAACAGGTAGTTAATAACAGGGTATTAATATATAATAAGGTAATATACCTTACAAAAAGACTTGTCGTCCCTTTCGGGGGAGTCGGAAATAACGTAACTAAGGCTAAAACCGTTACATACGTCGGTAACAATAATAATTTAAAAGAAAAAAATTAAAATATGTTAACGCGAATGACTGGTTAGTATAAATAAAGTAAAGTTAAAAGGGTCACGAAGATAGTAACGAACGAAAAGGGGGGGCGATAGCATAAAAAGGAAAAGGAAAAAGTTTTAAAAACCACGTAAAAGCGTTCGTATTAATAAGGATTAACGGACCGGATTCGGAAAAGGTTACGTATTATATGAGGTACATTATTCGACGTTAAAATTAAAAGCGTAACTTTAGACGATATGTTAACAGATGCGTTATACGGCGCCGGCGACAAAAAGGATACTTTATACGACGTGTTAACAAGTATATTATATAACGTCGGCGGTAAAAGAAAATGCCTTATTAGACGCGTTAGCGGATACGTTATACGATGCCGATGACAAAAATAATACCCTATAC
This sequence comes from Anisogramma anomala, assembly GCA_038502455.1. Classification (NCBI taxonomy): domain Eukaryota; kingdom Fungi; phylum Ascomycota; class Sordariomycetes; order Diaporthales; family Gnomoniaceae; genus Anisogramma; species Anisogramma anomala. The sequence continues at coordinate 4,939,328 of JASMMZ010000008.1, read as the reverse complement.
GACACGTTAAAAAGTATATTATACGGCGCCGATAATAAAAAAGATACTTTATATGGCGCGTTAGCGAATACGTTATACGACGCCGGCAATATAAGATAAACCGGATGAAACGTTATGCGACGTATGAGACGTAATATTACCGGTTTATACCTGACCCGCGTATTAGGTGGACACGGCCCACGTCCGGTATTTATCCAAAAGATCGTCGTGACCCTTACAATATTCGGGGAGAAGGGAGTATGTTATAAACTGAAGCCATTGGCTATTAAGCCTATAGGTTAAGTAACTATACACGTAACGTGATGGGTAACGCCCAGCCTAATCCCGACCCGGAGGCAAATAGGGCATGGTTTGGGTATAAGCCAGATACGGTCTGTATCCAGACAGGGCACGGTCCGTGTACAGCATGTGTAAGGGCACATAACGGGCTGAGAACTGGCCCTGCCCAAGGGCTATGTACCTTGGGATATGGTAGCCTCTTCTACTTTTCCTCCGCACCTCAATAATAAATCATATTTGGTACTACTTGGCTTACCATCGTAAGTTGAACAATAACAATTACAAATTATCCGGGTAAAAACTCTTTATTTAAAATCTTTTTATAAAACTATTATTAAAGTGAATAATTGCATATACTTAACTTTTATATTAAATATATATGTAGTATAATGGTACGAAGTTTAGTTGTACTTTACGAGAAAACCTCCTTTATCCTCTTTCTATTTTAATTCGTTATTCTTATTATATTTTTATCGACTTTATAATTTAAGTACCAATTATCAACGGCGGTTTTCGGTATTTGTTACTTTTTACACACCGTTTATGTATGTTTATCTAATTTGAGGCTATATGGTTTATTACTGCCGAAACCTATACAGAGCTCTTTTGTGATATATAATGGCGATTTTATGAATTCCCGGCTTTTATTATTGACGACTATGGCTTTGATTAGGTAAATGTATTTTAAACAACCCTATATTTTTAATAGAAATTAAACAACTTGAATTGACTGCGTACTACTTATGAACGGATAATGATATCGAATAAATAAACTAAAAGGTTTAAAAGTACCTACGAATTATTGTCACCTTTTCGTAATATAATTAAGTATTATATCTCCTCGTTTATGAATTTGTATTAAATGACTAAAAGTTGACGGTTACCGGGTTTGATATAAATCGAATAATTAATAAGTACGAAACATCCCTCATTCCTAACGTAAACGAGAACATAAAGTTATCGACCAATTCTGCGGGATAAGCTTTCGCATTTTCAATACACTTATGCAAAGGTGCGGAGCTAATCTAAACGGCGATAATATATATTAAAGAAGAAATAAAGATAATAATGAATCGTCAACAACATCTGCCGAAACGGTATAAGGTAAACAATTAAATTTAGCTTAATTTACATAATATTAAAACAAATATTCCTAGTAAAAAACTCGACTAATTATATAATTAATACTGGGTTATCGATTTTTCGAATCTGTTAAATATCGTTTTTAATATTTTTTGAAAACACTTCATATTTTATATGAATCTAGTGAAGCCTATAATTACGAACGCTTTTCTCTCATAAAGTTTATCCGATATTAGTTCTAAACTAATCTTCATGATTAGCTATACGGGGAACGGTATATATAAAGAATTAAAAGTTTAGGATATTTTCGTTATGAAATTAGAGTTGAATAGTAATCGTTATATATTAGTTAAGTAAAAAAGGTATAATAATTCGAAGCAAAAGTTATTCAAATACTATTAGTATATGGTAGCTTTAAATAAATTTGAAGTGGAATAGGGGGACACCTGGCTTTATGATAATCCGGTATTTCGACGTCAAAATCGAATACATCCTAAGCAACTTACTTTAGTCGAATCGCCTATAATTCAGTAATAATACAATATTAATGAGGAAAATGGAAAATCTATTATTAATATAGTATAATACGATATATAGGGTCAGATATACGTTTCCCGGCGTCCTCAGATAAATATCCGACTGCGAAACGGTTTTTAATACGATTTATTGAACTTTACCTACTAATTATCATTATATTTATCTGGGGGTTTTCAATAGTAACGCTATTAACGTTAAAACCTTATTACAATTAACCTATGATATTAGAAAAGGCCGGTAAAAGTGAGCAACGTAAGATGGAGCAGTTATTAATTAACGTTGACAAAAGCGGCTAATGAAGGGTGAGGTGGGTATTAGACGAAGTTGACCATACTGAGTAACGTTAAGCGGGACAAATATTAGGCGAGGCCAACAACGGCGGATAACGCGGAGCGAGGCGAGGAAATCGACGCTTGAAACGATATACTAAAAATTATAATATATTAATTTAAACCTCAATGATGCGGTCGATTTAAACGCGATCGTTAGCCTGTTTAGGATCGGCTCAGTAAACTTGTTTCTTATAAAGGGTTGTAAATAAAATCCGAGTGAATAAAAACAATTATGATTAAGCTTTAAATGTTGTTCGCGAAGTTTAATAAACCTTAACCCATATTTGTTAAGAAAGATATAACGTATAAAATTTCATTATTTGTAATATTCGGGTTAAACCTACAAAAAAATATACAACAAGTATTGAAAATGACCGGAGTATATACGTTTTTTATTAATACTCTCTTAGTCAAAGGATTCCTGTTGCGATAGATAAGAGAAACGGTTGATAATGACGGGGGAGTCCTAGAAAGTAACGGGTTAGGAAAAGGAAAACGATAAAAACGTATAACTAAATGTATAGAAATTTATATTACCGAAACGGTAGATACATCCTAAATTGAGGTAATATCGTAAAACCTGATAAACTTATTAAATAATTCAGAAGACGAAAAAGTAAAAAAGGATTTATAACCTGGAATATCCATTTACTGTTTATGTGCGGGAAACATAATATAGTTACCGTTTTCGAAAATTACTATTGATTACCTTAATAGTATGTAAACTAAACAGAATTATAAGTGAATTTGTCCGTTAAAAAAATATTTAAAAGGGTGAATACGCGATCGGGTTTTCTATAAACTTAATTTTTTTAATGTACTCTATTATACACCTTTTAATAGACACAATATCATTAGACGTGATAAAGGCGTATATAAATAAGGGATACACAAAACTAAAAAAAACGATTAATATAAAATATACAGGTATTTTTTACTCATCAAGGTAGAAATTTACTTTCGTCCTTATTAGTGTCAAGGATAAAAAGGTAGTTTGTAACGCGAAAGGATTATGAAATATAATTCACGATAATATATTTAAATTTAAAGAGGTAGTTAATTTTGCTAGACAGCTCATTATTAGTATTAGGAACTCTAATAGTAATACAACCTAAGCTAAAAATGCTATAAATATGAATTATATCGATAAAAGGGAAGATAATAAGATACGAAACTCTAATGGGTAAATGAGGGCTACAAAATCTAAAAATAATAATTGTAAATAAGATTATTATAAAAGGTACAATGCAAACGGGTAGTATAGAGGGGGGATAAGCGAAGTGGTAAAAAAAGGGAAAAAAGTTTTAAAAGTTACGGGAAAGGCCGTATTTATAGGTATAATCGAACTGGAATCGATAAGGGTTAAACGTTATACGGTACGTTAAAGGACGCTTTATACAGTATCAACAACTTAAGGTTAAAACAACCGATACACTATACGATACGGTAAAAGGGCGCATTATACGACGTTAACAGCCCGGGGCCAGAACGGCCGATACGTTATACAGTACGTTAAGGGAATACGTTATACGACGCCAATGGTTAAAGGATCAAACCGGTCGATAAGTTATATAATACGTTAAGGGAGCGCATTATACGACGTTGATGATTTGTGGTTAAACCTGTTTAAGCGTTATACAGTACATTAAAGGGCGCATTGTACGGCGTCGATAATCTAAGGTGAAACCGACCGATGCGTTATACAATATATTAAGAGGTTAGTTTTAAGCCCGCGTCCGGCTCGCGTCTGGCACGCGTATCAGGCGTGCACGGCCCACGCCTTACATTTTACCAACGAAATAACGCGGCTTTTACGATGTTTAATAAAAGGGGAACATATTATAAATTTAGGCTATTAGCTATTAAATTTCTAGGTTACGTAATTATATACGTAATGAGATATATAATACTTGGTCCGGGCCCGGTCCGAGCGCGGTTCGCATATAATACGTACAAGGGTACGTAACAGGCTAGGCACTGGCCATACCTATAAGCCCTGTACAAAAGACCACTGTAGCCTCTTCTAGTCTTCCGCCTGTATTTAAATAGTAAACTTCATTTGGAACTTACTTGGTTAACCATCGTAGGTTGGACTATAACATTTTGTGAAACTTATTAGCCTTTTCGTAGTCATTAAATATAAAATTAGAAGTATATTGATTTGGAGAGAAAGATGAACTTTCAGCAATTACTTTGATTTTTATTTTGGAATTAAAGTCGTTGTTAACGCTAGGTTTCTTAATATCTTTAACATAATGAGGAATTAGAGGACATCATTTTAAAATATTTAAAATAATTCAAGTAACCAAGATCAATAAAATCATCGAATCAGGTAAAAAAAATTATTTCATTGAGTCGAATTCAATTTTCGCTTTATTGATGTTCTTATAATGAATTTTTATAACTGTCATATGATACCTCCGTAATATCATATTTTTTAAGTAGCCTTGAGTAAAATTTGTTATTATCCACGATTCTGATATAAGTTCCTAAAAGTTTTTCTTGACGTAACAATCATAAAAGATGAACAAAGACATAAATACATGGTTTTAATAACGATAATATATGTTTTACCGATTTAATGATAAATCAAAGCATATTTAGGTAGTTATTTTGTCGTTATTAATCAGGTCGAGAAACTTTTATATCATGTAATCGCCCTAATTGTTGACAACTTGTATTTATCTTTTTTATCTTTCCTTATCATATTTCCTAACTTATTTAATATCTTGAAATCTTAGAATATCATAGTAATAAATGTAATACATTTCATGTCGCTTTTAGTGTTGTGTAGTGACATAAAGTCATTACCAATAGACAGATTTTCCGCAGATTTAGCATCTTTTATTTGCATGTTATTGAGGATACTTACGTTATCCACTCAAGTTAACATTTTACTTCCAATGATATTACTATTTTGGATTGTAATCCCAAGCTTTTTATAATGATCCGGACTTTTGGAATCCCTTTTTTCCTATTAAAATATTACGTAAAGAATAAAGTTTATAAGATTCCATCAACAAGGATTGCGACTTTGGAGAACTGCAAATTTTTCAACTTCTAGAAATATATTACTCGAGTTTGACATCCGTATTATTGCATCTGTAGATGAGAATTTTCACTAGTTAATAAAATGTTAACAAATGTTATCTGGGAATTGAAAAACTTATCAGGATTTTTAATACTTATTATACCTATATGTACTAGCCTATGTAATTTTGCCTTCTTCAAATATACTCTCCTTATTTTTTTATAAGAAAATTGTTGGTTTTTTAAATATTTTATTAGGAAACTTTATTTTTATTTCCTCATTTTTTTCAATTATCTTCTTCGTTTTGCATGTTATTCCTTGTTTTTTTGTGATATTTTGTGAGGTGGATATTTTAGTAGAAGTGGGTTATATATAATTATATATGTAATAGAAGATATATGTTTGAATTCGCAACATTAACTAGTAACTTTGTGTTTGTTACGTGAGGATTCCCGGAAAAGAGAAACCAAAAACGGACTATTAACCTTACATTTATGGTCGAGTGTTCATAAATAGTATCATTCCAATTTTCATTAAATGTAAGGGTTGTCAATCATAATCTATTATCCCAAAATTCCGCTAAATATAAAACGATCCTGTAATTTACAGAATTATTTGTATTTATCTGGTAAATAAAATGCAATTAGGGTTTTCAGGGTGAAAAATATTGAATTTAAATATTTAATATATCAATGATATCTTTAAATAATTTGTATCAGCAGTTAATTCCTTCTATGAGCTTGAAAATAAGTTCGTATATAGATATATATATGTATATATTATTTTATTAATTATACTAACTATCGATAATTTGCATGATTTTCAAAGATTTTTTCAATTTGTCTTTCAAACGTCATGCTATTGCTACCTAATGTTATTTTACACAAATCTTTCCCTAATGAGTTGCTAAATAAATAGTGAAATAACGCGTTTCAAATTTTAGTTTAGCAGGCGCACTACCTGCAATTACTTCTTATATATCTATATTTTCTAAACAGCGCTCGTTTTTATCTCTTGAAAGTTGAAATTCTTTTTTCATTTCTCTCGCATTCCGCTAACTTATCTTTTGAGAACCATTGAAAATTAGGTTGGTGAATCGTAACTTTTATTCTTACGTTTACACAACTAAAGTTGGGTTTTGTGAATATGTATTACGTCTTGAGTCTTCTTCGCTTATAATATCTTTACACTTATTTTTATCACTTCATCAAAACTTGTTTTCAATCATAATACAATCATAATGGATATCTACCGAACGCTTTCCCTTTACAATAACGATATATATACCTTTTTATTAACTTTGGGTTTTAACTTAGTTTTAATATTCACATTAAACCGATCTTACATTCAATTTTTTCAATCGTTGAAAAATTAGAACGGGTAGTTGAAGATAATATTACAAAAGTTCTCAGTATTTTTTACAATAAGTAAATAAGTAATAAAATTTGTCGGATAATTTCATTAAATATTATAGTATTGAAGTCAGTTAATCAATCGTCCGTTATACAGCGAAAAATGGTTTTTATAATTCGCACAAAGTGATGTTATCTGCTTAAATACCGTTATATTTTCCAAATATTGACTGTGAATAGTAGGATATTTGAAATTCATCACACGTTAAATCTTAGATTATTTGTTTCGTTTGGATAGGGCTCATTTGACATATATGAAGACTTCAAAGTTACTCTCATGACATGAAAATTGTTGAAGTTTCTAGGTTTTAATATTTGAAAAAGATATAGTAGGGATTACTAACATTTTGAATTTTGCAGGAACAACAATGAATTTTAATAGTTCATTGACATAACGTTGTCAAACTTTGTAAATATTTTACACGTATTTTTAAATAAAACAAATCAGTCATTTCAATGACAATTACTTAATCAAGCTATATTTGTTTTCTTTACTTTTATCATATTTGTGTAGCCTTAGCCAAGTATTAATTGGTGTTGGCCAGTTTTTAAATGGATATAATTATCAACTGGCATTGTTAGTTAAGATTAAAATTTATATATAATTAAAACTAAATATGGTTCAAATATAAGGTCAACAAACCGCTGACCAGTTTTCCTACTAAATTTGATAGTTCTATACTTGTCGGGTAATCAAGATAAAACTGGGTAGTTCAATTGCTTGCACACAATACAATTTGTCAAGACCACTCATGGGTAAAGCCTTTTAAATTATTAATGGAAAAGTACCTTGTTCCGTTCAGAAACGAAGAAAAAATGACAATTTAATTTGGCTTCCTGCTAACAATTCCACAATAAAGCCGTTATTATGCGTGATTTTCTAATTTTTATAAAACCAATATATTCATTTATTAACATTTATCGCTTACTAACTCGATACATTGATATAACGCAAAGCTAGTAAATAACTTTAATTTCAATTCCCCGGACAGTTGTCATGGTTCGATTGGTTTTTTTATTTCAATACTTCATAAAATTAAAATATATTTAATACGATGGTATTCAGAATATCTAAGTTGTCTTTCAAAATATAGTTCTTTGGAATATAATAATTTTTGGAAATGTTTGGTGTTCCAAAATTTAATATGAAATGAGTGATAATGCGAATGAAACAAATCGTTGACTCAGGATTGAAGGTATTTGATTAAAAGAAGCTAGATGAATAAAAAAAAGATACAAATTCAGTGAAACGAGGGGTAAGCAAAACGTCAACTCTTATGGCTAATAGAACAAACATTTTTATAGAATACCCATAAATATAAAATTTATTTAACATCATTGAACTACTATTTTATAAGCACAAGTAAAAAGAACTTTGTTATCTCCGGTCACCCATATTAATGCTGAGATAACACCATACCAATCTGTGGGGAAAAAGTTGAATACTATTGGTAAGCCTTTATTATTGCGACGTAGTCGATTCAAATTATTTTGATCAAAGTAACTGGTGCTGTATTGAAACTGGTTGCGGTTAAGTTCTAAGTTCTAAGTTTGGCAGACCGCTTGCTAGTCTGCACGCTAATTTATATGGCTAAAGGCTTTGGCTTGTACCTACTTTGAAGTATGCACCTACTGTACTACTCCTGCAGTACAGTCCCACAAACTGTAGCTAATTTTTAGTTAGTATAATTAACTAAACTGATAGTTTAATCGACTTTACTTTACTGTATTTGACTGCTATTCTAACACTGACGGCTTTTTTTTCTGTGCTTGCATGTTAGCGTAACCTTCCCTCAATTGGTAACAACCTCTGAAATCTTCTTTTAATCTATAAGCTAATAAAAATTCAAACATCTGTTAATTCTGATATCTGTACTATAATTGACATTAATTACGGCCATTTATTTCACATATGCGAGCCCTTCGTTTCTCAACTCCTTTATATAAGTTTTTCGCTACAAACTTATACGTATCATGTATTTCACTACTTACGTACCTTTTACCAGTAGTTTAACCTACTGCTATTACCAATATTGCCTTTGTTACCATTACCATCAATATAACTACCCTGGCAGTCATTAAATTTACCAAGGCATCATTATACCTCCAAATTACGTGCTGGGCGGTCTATGTAGCCCTTAATTCGTACGGTCAACGTATTACTATCGATAAACCTTTCCCAGCTGCTATTAGGTGTGACCTTAGTTATAGCGTTAGCGGGGTTATCTTTTACATCAATCCACCAGAACTTATCGATTTTCCGGGTTTCGTATACCTCCCTTAGAACCATTACGTTTATTATTAGGTATTTTTCATTGGTTATGCCCAATTTTGATACGTATTCATAAAGTTTTCGGAAGTCTGTATATACTATAACAGGTATAGGAGGCAATTCTAACTATTTGGTAATAATCCTTAACGTGCTGTTAATTACCATACCAATATTAAAACTTACCATTTTACCGTAAGTTTTTCCATATAATCCACTTCGTGTCACACGTTTATACTGAACGAATGCTCAATATACGAGGTTTTCGGTAATTGTAACTTTTCCTTTAAATATTTTCTCGTTAACGAGTATTATCAGGAACCCGATTTACGATATAGAATTATCATTGTTGGAAAATAACCCATCCGTAAAGATCATTAACTTTGCCTTTATTAGGTTTACTGAAATTATATTAATTTTTTTTAAGTATTTCAAATATTATCAAAATATTTCATTTAACCGATTAAATTTTTAATGTTATAGAACTTTTATCTATACCATAATAGACAGTTAGAATGATTCTTTCGGATGGCATAGCGTTTCAATATAAACGATATGTTTCCTTTATTCCAGGTATGTTTGTAATTGTGCTTCGTTGGCCTCATCGATAGTCATTAGGCTGGAAACTTGCCTTTTTTACGTAGGATAATATAAATGCAGTTTTTAACATTAATACTATAAATACGGATTGAAGATTTATTAAAGTTAAGTTATATGTCTCCAGCTAACGCTTAGATTAGATTATACTTCAAAATTCCTAAATATTTTGATATCATGCTATTTCAATGTTATAAACACAGTACCTTCGAAAAAAGGGTATTGTTAATTTGCATACCTATAATACTAAAGTTTTTACCCTCCGTAATTAATAGGCACTGGTTTATCGTTAAAATATTTATATTTAGCTTGTTTTTAAAGTACGTTTGGTACGTGAAGAACTAATAAGCACCTGTTTTAGCTAAAATATATGAAGTTTGATAAAACGTAACACCTTGCCGGCCGGAAGCTTATCCATTATTATTTTCGGCAATTTCAGAGGTATAATCTGGTAAAGATCAATGGAAAATAACGTGTAAATTGACGTTATATCCTTGTCATTAAATATAAATCAACCTCTTACGCCAATATTCAAATTGTCAGTAATTTCGACAATGAAACACCAGCTAATTTTTTGGATTGTAAACGATTAAGTAAGAATTTCATCCTTATTTTTATTACCGTATCTTGAAGTGATTAGCTGTAACGTTTCATACAGCCGGTGCATGATTTACCTTTTAGCCTCGTAAGTTTTCTTTGATTTGTAGATAATGATGTTTTGGCTTTGAAACTATGTTAACGGCATAAGTTAAATAATAACTTGCGTAAAAAAGCCCTTAATTTCCATCCTTGCGTTTTCTTTAAAGAGCCTACCCGATATATTAATAATGCCTTCAACAAGCAACTAAAATACAAGTTTTCCGTTAGAATTCTCTTTTTTAGACACTCAAATTATTATATATATCGTTCTAGTGTTTTTAATCCCTATCACCGTCCCCATCTTTATTATATATCCTCCTTTTGGGTGGTATTTTACGTTGTCGACATTCTATTAGCTTTTTAACGATCGATTCTTGAGGATTGCATTCGCTGATTTGATCGGCTTGGAGGTTATTAACGTCAGGATCTTCATTAGACTAAAAGAGTCTTTTATATGGTTTAACCTATATCATATTAAAAGTAATAAGGCTGTTAGTAGTTTTAACTACTATGTTTAGGCTAGTAATATTTAAGATCTTTGACGGCCTATTCTATTTGCCTAGCTTTCGCCGCATAAAGACTTTACTTTAAAGGGATAGGGACAATACGTTTATTGTTACGATCTGTTTTTGGTATTAATGATGTCGTTAACCTGACGGTATACCAATTCCTTTTCTAATTCTTTTAGGGCTCTACCATAAACCTAAACGCGATTTTGTGTATTTAGCGATACTGATAACTTATTAATTATATGTAAGAAGGTCTAAAATACCATCAAAGTTATTATAATATTATTAAGGCTAAGAATATTGTTAAGAAACTTTACCGCTACTTAAAGCCGTCCTTTCAAACCTATAAAACGTTCGATTTCTAACTTAAAAATATCGTAAGACTTTTGTAAAAAAACGTAAACGTTTTCAACCTTACTAATACTTTAGTAAGCTTTAACAGAAACCTATTTGTATTAAATCACTATCGATTTGGCATTAACTTAAACCTTTATCGTAATGAAGTTGGTATTGGCGTCGTCAATTAACACGTTTGATAGTCTAAGATACGTGTTAATTTTCAAAGTACGTAATAACTCCCACGTTTCCCTCGCTGTTATCGGTTCGAGGAACTTAGCGCCATAAAAAGCCGTAGCGAAGTTTATAACATAAAATCCTAGCTTATTAGTCAGGTAAAACACGTTTACTAAAACCTTAAAATTGAAGTTTGAATATTCTTTTAATGTAAAATTAAAGTTAAACAGGGTTTGAAAGTGTATTTAACAGTGATAGCAAAGTCTTTTAATTGTCTTTAACGCCGGTAAATCCTCCATTTTGTAACTATTTACCTTAAAAACCTTATAAAGCCTATTAGTTACAAGATGATGAAACCTACAATAGAATTAACGAAGTTCTAATTTCATTATATTAACACCACTAATACTAACCTTGAAAGGTAAAACCATAAATACCCACATTTAAAGAAAAGTGAAAACTTCTCACCTCCTTTAATCTTAATTGATTTATTGACTTAAACGTTAACGTAAAAACCGAGGTTTCTCATGTTTTCAAGGTAAAAGAAAAGAGAGGTTGAGAATTCTAAAATGTGGAGAATAACAGGGCTAATAACAATAATAATAATCGTTAATCCCAGTAAAAATGGTTCTTTTCTAATGCTAAAGCCGATCTTAACTTTATCAGTATCCGTATGATTAAGTTCTATAGCCATATTGGTGTCGCTTCTTAACTCGACGAATTACGAATAACCTTCTGTTAAGTATCGTATTGCCCTAATATCTAGCATAATACCCTAAAAGACCTATTTTGCATAATGATTTTAAATAGTAAAAAGGTACGTAAAGCTAGGGTCTTTATCGTTATGTCAGAGATAAGAGTCTTTGTCTATTAAACAGTACAACAAGGTGTAGTTGATGAGTTATTACGTTATTTTTAAGTTAATATCAGTATCCTTATGCCAACAGATAGCCTTTGGCCAATTTTCCTCCTTTTTTACTTTATTACCTTTAAATTTTGTAACGCGTAACATATAATTTCAGTGAAAAGTAAATAAAAAGTATGCATTACATATTTTCCGTTGTAATTGGCGTTCAACTATAGTTTGGCGTATTAATTAGCATTCTTGTTTGCCATAAATCTAATATTTCGGGCGTTTAAGTTAAAAGTAAACTTGTTTGACGAGCTGAAAAATCTTAAAAATAAAAATAACTTTCTCTATACGTTGTTTGGTTAAATCCCCAAGCCCAGGCTTTCGGTTAACCGTACTTACCGGGCCTTCCATACTTACGGTCGATGTAATACGTATAGAATGTGTTTTCTTCATCGTCGTTAAACTTTAGACCTTAAAAATATATTAGTTGAACTTAAAACTCGAGTTGTTACAGTTGTTAATAAGGAATGTAACTATTTAAAAACACTTTTGTAAGTAACATTAAGCTATTAAAAGGTGCATTTTTACTCCTTATAATCTGTAACGATTTTCTGGACCTATTGGCATAAAGTATCTTCGCTAGTTCTTATGTTTCCCATTACTTATTAGTAAAGTATAAACTTATAAAATATTAAATAAAGAAGGTCTGTTTAAATTTTGGTTTCCTTTTTATTATACAACATATAACATTACTTAGTAATATTCCAGTAGGTAGAATACTAGGTAATGATAATATTGTATTGGAAGTAGCCTTTAAGGCTATCGGAAATTTCGCGAAAGGAAAAATAATTCATCAGGTATCAGAGGTAGTAATTTTCGGTTTAGTTGGTAAGAATATTAGGAAATAATGAGTAAAACCCTGGCAATTCAACTTTTATTTAGCGGTAGATGTTGAAAAACGGATGTAATTTAACGTTGAAAAGATTATACAGCGTACTGCTATACTTCTCTTTTCCCTCCCAAATCTCAAAAAATATGGTAATTTCCGCGTAATTCGCATCTATTATAGGGATATGTTCAAGGGGAAAGGTAATTTACTGGTTATGGAGACCTTTTGAATCCCTCGAATGGTATTAGGTCTGTTGTTAATAGGTAGGACAGTTACCTTTAGCTAAGTTTAAAGGGAAAAAGCCAGTACTCGTGCCTATAATAGGCTCGCGTGTAAAGCAGATCCTTCCTTCATTTGGCTATTAAAACTAGACATATTGAGGGGTTTGAGTGAAAATCAATTGAATGTTTTCACTACGGAGGATTTGATTAAACTTTTCTTAAAGTTGAGGGGTATGTCGAGGTTTCTACTTAATCAACTAGAGGATTTGGGTCCTACGACGTGTAGGTTAATCCATTTTGTATGACCGATAATATTGAACCGTTAATCCTATTTGAAGAGGTTTGAAAAACTTATCTAAGCTTATACAAAGCCTTGTGAACGCGTATAAAGACGTTGAAGAATACTGTCGCTAGCAATATATTTGCTCTTAGGTGTATTCTATTATGGGTCTTAATATGTTATGTATTCGTAAAGTACGTTCTCCCAATTGCCTTTCTTCTTTTTATTTGTATGGAGTTCAACTTCTCGGTAGTGCAACTTAGTTTTTACTCTTATCTTAGCTTATTTATCTATATTTTTTACATATTTAAATTTTAGTTACTAAATTATTTTCTCAAAATCGTTGAGTACGATAGGTCCTTAGTTAGTTTTTGTATGGTTTGAGTCGAGAATGAAACGGCCGATTACGTTGGTAAAGTGTTTAGTTAGGGAGTCTTCGTTAGCGTTCGTATACCAAAAACCGTTGGTAAAATGCTTGATAAACGTAGGCCTGAGATTTTCAATTGCTTTTCTTTTAGATGGACCTTCAACGATGTTTATATTGTCGGTTTCGGTAGCTATTTTGGTATTTTTGCCAGTGAAAGGCTTGATAGTGTACTTCGTGATTAATAAGTATGAGAGCTTAGTGTTTTGGCATAAAGATATACTACATAGCTTCCTTAGCGCGATTGTGCAATTTTCAGTATTTATTGCTAAAAGTAACGATCCTAACGATTGAATTGACGTAGGGAGGGAAAAAAAAAATATAGTATAGGGAAAACTTCATGTAAAAGGGTAGGTCATAGGTTCGCCATTAAAGTTGGTATAGTTCAAGATCGTAGGACTTAGTCGTTTTTGAGATTTGAAATTTTTAGTAGTACTACCTTCAGTAGTAGTTACCATAATAATACTGATTTAGCTGTTTGTTAATTTGCCAACTTGGTAATGTTTAAGACTCTGAGGGGGTTAATTTTTACGCCCTAAAAAGAATTAATGATCATTACTTGGTGTTTTCAGTAGAGATACTGTCGATTACATATAAGCTTCCGCGAACAATTACTTCAATTATAAGGCTTCACTAGTTGCTACCGCGAAAAATTTATAGCGTATAAGGGCTTTTCACAAGAATATTTTCTTTACCTTGCCGAAAAAAAGCGTAACAACTGGAAAGTAGCTTTTTCTTCTATTTACCCAATCTTTGCTTAACCTATTAAGAACTGATTTGTGTTGGTAGGCTTTTATCATTGCAACGTAGTCGATTCGAATCACTGTATTCGAAGTAACTGGTGATGCATTAAAATTGGTTGTGGTTGAGTTCTAAGTTTTAAGTTAGGCAGAACGTTAGCCGGTCTGTACGCTAATTTCATGGTCGAATGCTTTGGCCGGTTCCCAACTTTAAAGTGGGCACTTATTGTACTGCACTTGAAGTGTAGTCCCAGAAACTGCAAACAATTTGCAGTTAATACAATCAAATAACCTGATAGTTTAGTTGACTTCACTTTATTTCATTTGACTGCTATTACCACAAATACAGATTTTTTTACAATTATTTATACGTGAGAGTTTTGTTAAAAATATTAACGATATCGTTCATAACGTTGTAATTTTGAAAAAATATGGAGTAGGTAAGTAAATAATTGTTGGAATAGCTTTCAAGTGCAGTGTGGTCAAAGTCAATTGCAGTGCTTCAAGTTAATTGCAGTAGAGTGCCCAATTCAACGTGGGGCACGTATCAAGCGATGTATCATACAAACAGGTATGTAGACCAGCTAGCAGTCAAACAAACTTGAAAGAAACAATCAATATACCACTAGACCATCAAAATACTACTATTAATTCGATCATACTTCGAATATACAACGTTATAATATCTAAAGACCTATCAACATTAACCAGTACTTATTAAGTTATGTATAAATTAGCTATATAAAAGAAGAAGCTACTTTCTAGATACACTTTAAATTGTATTACAAGGTAAAGAAATGATTCTTATGAAAACTTTTTACAAACTACAACGGTTTTTGCGGCAAAAGTAAGGAAAGATATCTAAATTGCGACGGTTTCTACGATAATTCTGAGGTAGCAACGTTATCGCTATTGACAACATCAAAAAGTCTTCATTAAATCAATTTGAAAGAATAAGTTAAAATTGAATGTTAAAGGTCTTGAATTGTAAAAAACCGACTACCAATTTACCAAGACCACTATAATTGGAAACCGGTTGAATCGCTAATTCTACTTCTAATACTTTAATTAAATATCGCTAAATCTAAAAACCACTCGGCCAAATAATGAATTTAACGATGAACAACCTTAAAACTCCCCTCTAACACCAATTTATATTCCCCTATATCAAAATATCCAATTAAATACGCTAAAAAAATACGTCAAAATGGTATAGAGAATCTTGAAAAAACTATTCAGGAACTTAGATCCCCTTTCTTCAAGTGCTATGATAAAGACCTCTAGTTTAAGAACATCCCCTGTAATTGCACAGAAAAACACATTGTTACCTTTTTTAGATAATTAAACATCGAATCAAAACCTAGAAATATTAATTGAGGCACTCAACACTTTTGAAAGATTCTTAATTCCTGTTACAATTGGATTAATGAAATGAAAAATAAAATACTAAAAACAGTTTAATCGAAATCAATATGAACTTTTGTAACCATAAATATTTTATCCGTAAAAAAAAGAAGAACTTATTACATTACTTTTTCAACTAAGCACAGATGAATGAATAACTTTAAAATATTTCAGACTAAGACTTTATAGGAAGCAGGAAAACTATTATTAACGACCATTAACATACAACTCGTAGAAAACCAGCTCCTAATCCTTAGATAAGTAATGGTTTTGACTCTATCATATGATAGAGAAAAATGGTTAATCTATTAGGTAATTTAAATTCTACTCGTGGCATCGCAGAAAAAGCATTAGATTAAAAATGAATACGTAAACCAATGTTTGAGGGCACAAGGACTTTTCATCAGCGATATTCACAGCTAAATTGAATAAAATCGTCAAAATCGTCAAAAGAAACAAAAAAATTCTTACTGTGAAGCTTTTCGTTACACGACTACACAAAATCTAAAAAGGTACGCTTACATTCACAAACACATTACAAGTCTTACTATAAAACTTTACCTTTTAAACCGAACAAATATTGAATATTATTACCATCGTAACTCTAAAGGTCCAAGATTTGAATTAATTGTAAAATATAATACTGACGATGGTGACAACTATCGTAACTTATCTCATGAAGTTCAAAATGGTCAAAATTGATTATGGATCTTTTACAAACTACGAAAACATGAAAGATAATATAAAAAGTATAACAGAAAATCCAATAACCTGTGTAACTCAATAATCATACAATCTTCAACATATATAAGTAAATGGAGCTTTAAATTTCAAGATTCCACTTACTATTTTTAAAAATTCTCACGAGTTACACTAAAAACTTCTATATAATCTTCCTACTCAAAAGTCGCACTTTTTGTAAAATATAGAGCGAAATAAAGAGTGATTTCAAATACGACATTCACCTTGAACAAAGCCATTCTAATTAGGCCACAATTTGTCAAACTATGATAATAGTGAAGAAGAAAAAAGACAAAACATATATGAATACCCTTAATAAAATACATGACGAATTAATATTATACTAGAAATTAACAGCGAAAGCACACATTAGCGAGGCTATATTTTGTAAACAGGGTCAAAAGGCCATCACTATCATTATCGAATTGTAATGCGCAATATAAAGTCTATTTACCACTTATAAAATCTTTTTTAGCTAGTTGTAGTCCTTATTTACTATAATCATATCATGTAAGCCAAATTAGGGTAATAAATTACCCCTATATGACAGTTTCCGTAACTAGAACAATAAAAACTTTCGATCGCATATTATATCGACCGCAAGTATAGAAAAATTACGAATTTAGAATTTATTAGAAAAGCACGAAATTTAAAGCTACAACATCGACAGTAATATAGCTAAGATTTCAATAGATAAAAAATCTTGAATAATATCTCTGTAATAATGATAAAAATATTGAATTCTTCACAAATTCAGCAATTAATTAAGTTTTTACCTCGTTGCTAAAAAATACAAATAATGGGTAATATATTAAATCCAATATCATATTTCTACTAAAGAGATTATCTAAATATCGTTGTAAATCATAGGGTCGAAGACACGTTATACGAAGAAGATCACCTGTAAAAGTAAATCGCGCAAGGTAAAGATATCGTTTTGAAAATAATTTGGTTACAAGATGATCACGTATTTTTTTTCCGCCTTATAAATAAAGACCCCCTCATTTTCTACAACAACTAAGCTCTGGAACCTTTACAAACATTAAATGATTGCAATATTTATGCAAAGTATA
Source organism: Anisogramma anomala (assembly GCA_038502455.1). Classification (NCBI taxonomy): domain Eukaryota; kingdom Fungi; phylum Ascomycota; class Sordariomycetes; order Diaporthales; family Gnomoniaceae; genus Anisogramma; species Anisogramma anomala. The sequence goes on along the minus strand of JASMMZ010000008.1, from coordinate 4,921,502 downwards.
CATTTTAAAAAATTCTGCTCAATATGGGGGTAATAGAGTACTTCATAAGAGGGTATTCTCTATATATCCTGTTATGATAGAAAGAAATACAACTACAGACATCAATTATTAAAAGGCCGGTAAAGTTGAAGTTATCTTTGGCTCAGGTGAAGAATTATTGTTACTAGGATTAATGATTATGTAAATGATTATTATACCAATTCATCCTTTTTTACTGAAGTCTCTTACCTTTTTTTTTTTTTTTTTTTTTGCTTGAAAAACATAAAATATCTTGACATCAGTATTAATATTAAAGTTAATAAATTGTTTGAGATGTGTTGAAGATTTTCTTTCGCCTTTAAATAGAGACACTCGTGGTTTCATTTTTAAAGGCTAAAGTTAATGGTAATAAACATAATAAAGTTGGGGATACATTGATTATACCAACTTTTTAATCCTCTAATAGTCCATAAGTTGTATAAAATCTTTAAATTCGTCAAGTAAAAAAGTATGAAATAATTTACGCTGAAATCAATTTAAAACCTTAAAATCGTTGCCAAACTCACGCCTAAAAGCTCAAAAAACCCAAGTTTACCGTGAAGAACAACCAGGATTTCAACTGTGAAATTTGGGCTCTCGTTTCTTACCCGGATAAAAAACCTGTTTTTCACATTATCAATTTAATAATATCTTTGTTACGACGCTGAATGTCCCAATTTGTTATCTTACATGACTATTTTGGAGATAATAACGATATTATATATTCTTCCAAACACATTCATAGGTAGCCCCTATAATTGTTGGTGCTGCCACCAGACATACATACGATTCGATAAAATCGCACCAAAAAACCACACAATAGCCCTCTCCATGGCTAACGCCAAAGATGCTCGACCAACCATACGCGCTGTTAGCGCGCCCGCAAAGGCTGCCCTACCTTTACAGAATACTTAAGGGCCTATATGAAAGCGCCAAACAATTGGCTCGTCCCCAGCAGAAAAGGACGTAACTACGTACTATACCCACAGATTCAACACCAAGTCCTTATATAAGGCCCTCGAATTATAAAGGCGCGACCTCGAGGTCGAGGAATTATTATATAAGGCTTACGAATAAGCTATTAACACCTTTATTATACGCTTTAACGGGTTCGGTTTTACGAAATACCGCGTATTAATATTACGTATCATAATACACGTTACCGATTACCTTACAAACTGGTATTAAACAAGTATAACTATATCCGGATTTTATAAAATCGGTAAATAAAACCCTTACGAGGTACGCGATTCTTTACGTTAATGTGGACACTAAAATCAAACTATTTTTCAAAAACATCTTACCGACTTTATTATATTTATTCAAAAGCCTTTTCGTTACGATTTACCAGTTATGTTATACGTACGCGGTAAAAGTGATCCCTCGCATTATTCACTCCCCTTTTTAGAAATACCCGATTGACGTTCCGAAAGTAATAAAAAACAAAATCCTACTTTAAGCTAAAACTATACCGGTTGATATACACCTATCAGCAAACGGCCAAGATGTTAACATAAGCTTTATAACCTAAATCATATTTTTTTATACTCCGTCCAGCTCTTCCGCCCTTTCGGTATGAGTAAACAGTTCAAAGGGATTGACAAACGCTACTAGTTATAATTTTACGAAAAAAAGTATTTATAATAGTATATTACCTTATGTTTCGTCCTCCATACGCGATATCCCAGACACGTGGTACCGGTTAGGAACTTTGTATACTGGCGCTATATTGCTTTAGCTTAGTGTTACAATTATTATAAACTGTACCTATTTTTTGACGAAGTTGACCCGGCAGCTATAAAATGAAAAGATGGAAAATATATTTACATTTCGATATATTTGATAAAAACATCAAACTCCTTAATTGAACCCATTATAATACTAAAATGGTTTCGAAAGTACTAGTTGAAAAGGATACCGTCATCAAGCCTAGGGAAACAAACCTACGGTCGACTAAAAGAGACCAAAAGGCGAAAACCCTTTACACCAATATATGGTAAAACTTCGTCAAAATAAACTCGTCCCGCCCCATTATAACTATATGCGGCACAAATCTTAACGATTACGCGGATGTTTTAGATAATGCGGCTATATTAAGTGGATACCCTTTTCTAGGTAATAGGCTAGCTAGCTCTTCGGAAAACGGTTCGACCTCCGTTATATTTAGGAAATCCTGGTTACAACCTCTTGGCAAACCAACGATAAGGACCAAATCCGGGTTGTCCGACCTTAAAAGCCTTAAAATTATTAAGGATTATATTTGGGTCTTAAAACATTTGATAATAAATACCCGCACCGCTCCGATTAATATGGATAAAACCGCGTACGAAAATTTCCCTTCGACACTAGATTCGTATATCTTTATAACAGAAGCCGATTTTACCCCCCTTACTAACGCTACCTCTAGTTAATAAGATACGACCCAAGTTCCCCCGATTGAAAGTAATGGTATAAATTAGAACCCTATTACCTTTTTAGGTTCAATTAACGTTAACATTCTAAAATGTTAAATACGCCTTCAATACTCATATATAGGATTATTAGGCGTTGGTGAATGCGAAAACTAAATACCGGATTTACAATTATATAGATAAATGTAGGAAAATTAGCGGTCGTATATTAATCTGTATTTGAAGAATACTAATATAAGGACGTGAATATTATCAATATATAAGAACCGTAATACAGTAAAAGTGATAATAGGTAAAGTTTTATATAACGATACCTGGCGTTCGACCTTTTTTCTCCGGTACGTAATTAGAGCGGAAACGCTTTCACTTGAAAAAGCCGACGCGAGCTACACCTAGCTATACGGCCTCAGATTCTTTCGTACGTTAGGCGAGAAACTGCCCTTACTACAACTTGAACGCACCTAAACTCCGGACGAAACTTTTTATAGTTACGGGTTGATAAATACGATATAGTTAACATATATAAGAACTTGTTTTCGGACGAAGTATTGGAAAAAAAAAATTTAGTTACCCGAAACCTAACGTATTATAAAGGAGAATTTTTACCTTGTTTACAACTGGGTAAAGCCTATCTTAAGAAACACTTAAAAAGGGCGCGCCTTAAAGACCTAGACCTTTATGATAGATATATATTACAAAAGCGAGGTAAGAATTCCTACACATCGATGAAATTACGTTTTCGACTATTCCTTTACCAATATAACTAGAAAAGTAACGGTAAAACGATCCAGCCTAAATAGCGAATCGAATTATTAGGTTTTCTATCTAAATTTACCAATATAAAGACTATAATTCCACGCCAACCAACGTATTAACGTTCCGGAAATAAGCCTTTTTAGATTCGGGGGCTTAATTACAGTTAAATTAACGTTTTTACCACTCGTAAAATATTAAAGAAGCCGCGACTATATATAAGTAACCAGGAATTTTTGTTAGGTTATTGAATAACGCTTTATATGCTATCTACAAGCCCGCGCCAATATATATTAAATCTACAAAATGGTAGACCCGTAAATTAAACCGAATTCGCTGTTATATTAGTCAAGCGGACGGGGAACGGCCGCGCGATATGATGTTTATTGAACGCCAAAACTTCCTTACCGAGGTATAAAAGGTTGAAGCCAGCCTTTGAAAAACCAAACTCAATAACGTTACAAATCTAACGAAGGTTTACGATATTATAAATTATCATGAATCCCCCTCGCCGTTTTGAACTCTTCTATTTCAGTTCAAAGGCCACCTTATCTACAATACTTATTAGTAAACTTTAATGTTACGAAATAACATCTTTAATAAGTTTTCCCCCAATAACTATATCCCCAACTAACTTTTAAATACCTAGTTAAAAATCGGATACTTCATCCCCTAAGGGTTCAATATTTTAAAAGAATAAGTCCGCTGTCATATTATAAAGGTCCGTAACATCTTTACAAAACCGGATGACATTATAATCCGCTTATTTCAAGTGTGTTAAAATATGATAATTAGACTTTCATATAACTTTGATATCAAGTACCTACGTTTAGGCGACTTTTTCCAGGCGTCACAGTAATCGGAGGTGTTTATAATATCAAAGCTCGGGAAGCGCAACCTTTTTAACCTATGGTCGTAAAGGCTTATTATATTAATACTGGTATACTTTAAAAGTTTAAAACGTATCGTAACTTGGAGGATATCGTGAACTTTCATTAAACGGGCCCTTATTGGCCCTTAATATAGGGTGAAAATACGTAAAAGATTTATGTACAACCTGGTTATGTCTCTTATATATAATATTAAATTCACTCTTAATGAGGGAAAGGACGTATCATTTTTATTAGGAGACGTATAAAGGGTTTTCGATATACTATTATATAATTTATTAGTTTTCAAGATAAAACGTTTAAGGTTTTACCAAAGTTTGCTTACCTTTGTTAAACGCCTTTTTACTAATAAAACGATACAAATTAGTTTTTAATCGGCGATTACGAGTTGTTTCAAACTTATATACAGAACCCAGTAATGCTCACCTTTTCCCCCGATCCTTTATATAATCTATATAATGGATCTCGTTGGGGTGTAGTTAAGGCGTTTCTTTATATATATTAAGGGCGTGATTTTCCCAAGGATATTTCACTCCCTAAAATAAAACATGAAAAGCTTCTAAATAGACCGAAATGAAGTTGACTAATATGCGGTTAAAATATTCTTATATTCGTACCAGAAAATTCCGAATTGTTTTATATGACCGGGTGGTTAAAAAATTTGAATTTAACAAAACATGTTAAGTTATACGTAAATACTGAGTAAAAACTGGTTTACTAAATTACTAACCCCTTCTATAATACTAGGTATATAATTATACCTGTAGCTAAGGTTTTAATTCGATAAACCCTTATTAAAAAAAGGCTTACATCGAGAAACGCATAACTAACGCCTTAAAGGTTACCTGGTATTACAAAAAACTTTTACTAATAAAACTCAGGCCCCTACTATACCTTCAATGTACAACTACTATTGTTACAATCGTGTCAATATTTATATACTACGCCGAAAACTGGTATTACAGGCAAAGATAACAAGCCTTCGAAAACCAAATTACGATTTTACTAGTCGCTGCAATATGAGCGGTCGCCCCGTTATACAAAATCTCGCTAAACGTTATTACCCTTAGAGATTTCAGTATACCCTCCAATAAGGTCGCACTTAAATAATAACGCCTTTACTTCGCTTAATGTTAAAAAACTGTCAACGCCTAATACCCTCGTACCCTATATATTACCGAGGCTGGTAATAAAACTCGATATATAAAACCGCTATACTTACCGATCGGATTCTCAGGCAATACATAAGGCACCCTTCTTACTACAAAAGGGTTACTGCACTCCGCTAGGCTATAAACAATACGTAAAAACAACGACGTCCCCGGTAAAAAAAAGTAATCTTTCGTATAAACCGAGGTCGCCCGGTGGTTAAGCCTTAGCCTAGGTTATTTAAAGCCGATGAGGAATTCCTCAACTTTTTACAATTAGTACTATTAACCCCCTGGTATATATTCAGATCCTTCAAACTCCTTATAAATGAGCTTACGAAGGAAAACGCGGTTATTATATTTATTATATAGTGATTTAACCTTAATAACGATTATATTATAGTTTTTAAAAAGGACTTTAAGTAAATACTAAACAGCTAAAGATGTATTAGGTATTGGTTTACGCTTTTTCGAAACGGTCGTATAATTACTAAAGAATTTTTTGGGCTATATTACAATATTCACGTCTTTAACATTTAGTTCGTAAACGCGTTCCGCGGCTTAAGGGCAGTCGTTCTCACTACAATAGTCGAAATTACAATATATGTCCACAATTCATCCGCAATATAAAGCCTACAATAAAACTCAACTATCTTATCGTAATAAGCCTTAAAGAACTTCCACACGATAGCTAAGTTTTATGCGAACCGGATTATAATACGATAATACTTAACGTATATAGGTATTAGTGGAAACGAGGTTACGAATAGGTTAGCGAATATTAGCGCTAAGTTTTTCTCACCTTAAGACGAAAATAATAATCCTTTTACAAGCGAAATAAACTCCAACCTAAGGACACGTCTAAAGATGGTGAAATAAAAATAACATAAACTGTAAAATGCAAATTTATCCCTATAATATAAACTATAAAGTTTTACGTATTCAACTAGGCCTGGTTTAAAATACCGGAAGCCGAAGTAAATTAACTACACTCTACCAACGTTACTGTTCGTTCGATCTTTTTTATACCGCTTCCTAACTATAAGGCACAGGTACTGGAATTTCTCGTTTTATTACCGATGATTTCGATTACAGGATACCAATAGACATTACTCTTAGTGTAATAGGGAATAGTGCGTTTCCCATTTAATTTACTACCCGGCTTCCGTTAAAGTTTAGAAACAGTAACTAAGATCGCCCAGAAAACCCCTAGATAAATAGTTACGTAAAGCTAATATATATAAGATCTTTGCAAACCCTACGAATTTCGGGGCATTTAGATGTATTATGGCCTACTTTACATAAGCAAATAAAAACTAAGATATATTGGCTTATATAGGCTACGTTTACCGCCTGCTGGCAACGAATACGGTTTTGCAACCGCCGTTGATATTTGCGTATTTAGCATATCAGCTTAACGATATTTATAATTTACGGCCGCTAGCTTATTTATCTAGTAATTTTACCACCGCTGCTACCAAATCCTTTATGGTATCTTCGACCTTACATCAACTTTCTTGGTATGGGTGCACGGACCATTTTTTTTAAAAAGGGTAGGAGGCCTACACTATAAACCCTAACAGTGTCTACTTCTGAGAAAAGTTTTTAAGTCCAGTCGTTCTTAACATCACCACTTCACATGCACCATATTCCACTATTACATCACTAATCGATTTTATCACCAATTGAATCTTTTCCGGTGACCCCTTTTTGGCTATGAAAATCGTCGTTGTCTCGACGCACCGCCTGCGTAACGATGCATCCAAAGAATAGCCCTCATAACCAACGATTCTATCCCTTGTTACTTGTACCAACGTGGCCCTTTAGACTTGAACTTGCATACTGTAAGTTTGATTCCTTTTTCACTTTAAGGTTTAGAACATACCTTTATTATAAGCGCTTGCACTTGACGGGTCCATTTATTTATTTATTCCTCTTTAAGCCATCGTCATCTACACTGGCGTCCCGCCAATTCAACGTGGCTTTTAGATTTGAACCTATACTAAAATTGAAATACGAGTTTAATTCCTTTTGCGCTTTAAGGTCCGGATATTTATTATAAGAGCCCGTACTTAACGGCTCTATTTATTCATTTATTTATATTTAAGCTATCACCACACAAACTAGTGTTCCGCCCGCGTAGTAAGGCATTTGACTATACCTTGGATACCTTTCTTTGGCTATCCGCAAAAGACTTTTCATGGTTAACTACCTGCTTAGTAGTATAATCTACTTTACGATTCTTTTACACTTTTTGGGTTTACAGTCCCTAGCAAAAAGATGGCTCGAGTTTTGACTTTCGAAGCACATTTTTTTCGAGTAGTAAAGTAAATCTTCCCTACTACCACGGGCTTTTAACCAAGATATATGTTTTTTATAGGTCTTTTACTCTTTTAAGATCGCCGTCAGATCCTCGATGCAAGTTGTCGTCGAACGGGGACTGAGATAGCTATATAACACAGCTCAACTAAGGCTACAGTTGTCACACCCGTTGTTATGGGCCTTTAAGCTATTGGGTTACCTTAAGGCTTTAGTTTGAAGGCTGGCTTAGGGTTCAATTCCTAATAAAAGTTTTTATTTGTCTTTATATTCTATAAATGAAGGTTATATAAGGCGGTAAACTTGCTTTTATCAGTATATTTAGTTAAAATCTCTTTTCAAAACACTTATTAGTGCCTGCTCTCTTTTATGTGGCACGTGAATAAACTTATACCAATATAGTTTATATTTGTAAATGAGATAAGTTCATTATACATAGTAAGGGCCAATATAGTCAATTATAAAACCCTAACAATATTTAATACATACGTATACCATATTATCCGAAAATTAGCCATAGGTATCTAGGATAAGTTTTTTAACCTTATTTAATTGTTTTGTTAGGAAAAGGGCTTTTGTAACAGTTTATTGAACACATTAAACGGTACGACTTGGATACAGAAATTTTTCGAATAGGGTAGTTGTTGTTGGGTAAGAACATTCAAATTACGAGCCTTCCTGCTGGTATTTATATGTATTTTCTTATTAGCGAGGGTCACATTATCCTAGCTATATGGTGAGTATGGTCAGGTGACAGTCAATTAAAAATAAAATAAAAAAAGGCCTTTACGGCTGCCTCCCTAAGGCCGCAGCCTTAATCGCAGGGGAAAACGGGGCTCAGGGATAGATTGGGAGCTAATATAAGCCCAGCGACGAAGGGAAAGGGGGTTAAGGGGATGGGGGCAGTAAAAAAAGGCTCTTTAACAATAAAGCGCGTATCGTCGTTAGTAATACTATCGTTCTTGTCTTCGCTGTCAACCTCCCTTTGAGTGGGGGTAAGGGCACATCAATGACGAGGACGCACCCGACCTTTTTCTTCGTTATTACCAGTAAATACTAATCAGCAACTATCCTCCAATTACACCTCGTACGCAATACTAGGACCTTTTACGAGCGTAATAAGCGTAAAGAACGCGTTGAACTCCTCCTCCAATATATATGCCGTCAGACTCTCTTGCCAGAAACGACCGTACACAGCCTATACAAGGCCGTATCCCGCAAGGATACGGAAATCGGGTTGAGATAGCAAGGGGGAGAGGGAGGAGGGGGAAAGAGGGAGGGGAAAAGGTGTGAAAACGGGTGCACGTAACCAGCGTAAGGGTGGTAAGGTAACGCAACGGGGTAGATATGCGAACCCAATGGCGCGCGGCGCTTATAACTCGGTTTTTACGTGGGGTAGTTACTAATCTACATTAATACAAGCCTTAAAGTCGTTAAAAAATATAACGTAAGGGTTTGGAATGCTAATGATATAAAGGGTAGGGGGACTGGATACATATTGACATATATGCGATTTGTTATTAACGAAAGAGTTTAGGGTTAAGGGTAAATTAAGTAAAGAGCTCCGCTTTTATATTGGGAATTAATACTCAGACTTTCTCACGTATAAAGATTTTCCGACTAGTTATTACCACGGTAACGGGTAGACTCCCTCTTATATAAATATGCGCCTGTGCCTACGTATAGGCTTTAACATGTCCCTGCGCGTCTCGACTCTATTCATACCTTATTATATAGGGTTTTCACTTTATATCACTATAAGCTTTATAAGGTTCTATTAGGGAGGCCGTATAGTTATTTCCTTGGCGTAAGTAAGCGCGGGACGGGGATTAAGCTGGCACTATAACGGTGTCAAACTATGTTTATAATACTTATACCTACGGGTATCTAAACTACGGTATACCCTAAGGTCTTAATTAGGTGGATGGCATAAGATCTTGTTGATCTCACAAGCCTGTAAAGCGCCCGCGCTACGATCTATCCCGCCGGTATTTACAGGAATATTTCGTATTAGCTACTTCGCCTCTCTGAGGGGCTCTATAAGATGATAGAAAATGAAATAAAAATAAAGATATTATAGATTAACACGTACCTAGAACCACTAAATCTTATATTTTATCACGTTCGAATCAACTTTATAGTGTTGTAGTTTTAAGTTAATATTAAATTAATTAGGCTTTTATATACACTGGTACTTATCAAGACAAACTTAAAAATCGGAAAGGTTGAAAAGTTATATGCATTGCTTCGAAGAAGGTATGATATTTTCTCTCTGAAAATCAAAAGCTTCATAAATAAAAACACATAACTTTAAAAAGCAGTAAAAGATATAAATGACACTTTAAGCTCTAACTTCCTGGTACCAAAAATTTGCGTATTTGAAGTGTATTTTCTTCTAACAAATAGAAGTTTTTTCTTCTAAAATACTCTAAAAAAAGCTACGGCGTACAGAAAACTCTTAAAAGAATGACCAAAAAACTCTGAAAAGAATCAAGTCAATAATTCTCTCAACACTAAAAACGGCGCCTCGACAATGAATATGATAACTTTATCATTATAAAACAAAGTTTTGATATAACGAAAACAGGGTAAATAGGATAACACATTTGAAATCTTAAATATTGTTCATGAAAAAAAAATATGAAATTGTTAACAGTCTTACAATATCTCGAAAACCCCAAGATAAACTTTATATCAGGGACAATACCGGTAAAAATCCTTCAAATAAAGGGATTAAATAACAAAATCCTATACATTTCGCGATCAATACACTAATTAAGCGACAGCGGTGCAACCGACCCTTAAAAAAAACAAAAACTAAGAATGAGTATGAGATATATATACCAGGGTGCATATATACAACTACTTAGATTGATAGGAAGGAAAATCTGACAGGAAACGCAAGAATAAAGAGAATTTGATATTTAAGTTTCGTAAGAAATAAATTATTAAACATCTCGGTAAATATTTGAAAAAAATCTATAAGGTCAAAATGAACGGAATTTTCATACGAGAAATTATACAATTCGTACCCAATCAATCTCAACTTTAATCTAAACGATTCCAATATTAAGATTTTTCAATCGAGAATTATTTACAAGGTTAAGGAAAAGACTACGAATAAGCTATACGAAAAATCAATTATGTACCAAAATTAAGTAACTATAAGGTAGATTTTTATTAACGTTAATATTGAAAGGGAAGAACTTGACAAGGCAAAAGTTTGAAAAAGAAAGGTTAGAGAAATTGAAAATTTGGTAATTAAAAGCAAGAAGATTAAATGTTGAAGGAAAAGTTAAAGTTAAAGTTCAAAAGTAGAAGAAACTTAAAAAAATATTGTGGAGTATAGTAGAAAGTTTTTTTTTGTTTTGTATGTTTTATTCATTATACTTTGTTTATTATTCCCATTATTCTTTGTTTCATTACCCTATATCACCCCGAATTACTTTTAGTATAAACCTTATTTTTTTCCCCTTTACTTTTTTTCGCTTTGCTTTATATAGCTTCGAGAACTTAGCCATATATTAATTATGGGATCAATGGTAGTATGAAGATTCGGGATGTATACTAAGTATGACTTATACTAAGAAAATAGCTACCCGAGGTTACAGGAGGGATTTATGGAGGATAAGAGAGACTCACAGGCGCTAGATAAACTAGAATAAACAAAAATACAAATCCGCTTCCACCCCTACAAATACCTCTCCAAAATACCCAACTTTCTCCTAGTAATCAGTGCCCAATTCAAACTAGTGCATAGGCCAAGCAGTAGACTATGCATCGTAGTGTACAAACCAGCTAGCAGAATACCAAACTTTAGAAGTAAATTATCACCACTTTCAATACAATATACCAGTTACTTCGACCACGATTCAAATCTACTACTTTGTAACAATAAAAGCCTACCAAGAGTTATAATATTTAGGATTATAAACTCTAACTTTTTCGCGCTAAAAACGACGACTGCCAGGATTTTATTATTAATAAAACAGTGTAAAATCGTTCTAAAGATTCCGGTTAGGGTTATAGCAGCCTTGTTTTAGTTTTTTTTCTTCATATATTACACTGACGACGCTCAGCGTCATCGTCATAATTATCGTTATATCGATTATTCAACCTAGGATTTTAAAGAAAAAATGATTAGAACTAGCAAAGCTAAGGCATTCATGAATAATTTCAGTGTCTGCAGAGAGATTAAAACGATTAGTTAATTTATCCACGATTTATATTACGATATTACGTACCTAACATTTTACTGTATCCTCAAAATTGTTCACGATATTTACCAATATATTTGTACTAACCTCTAGTATGTAAAAATGAGTTTTCGTTCAATGGCGATACTTGGTCTATATATGATTATAGGGAGTAGGTGCGGGAATAGCGCTAGCAACAGTTGCTAAAATAGCGTCAAAAACTGTGTAAAATCGACGCTGAAAACAGTAAAGGTGATAGCGGTCATAACGTATTAACTGATTAATTGATAAACGAAAAGATAACAAATATGATGACTCATAGGTATGTAAAAGAGAGGAATGATTAGATTAAAAAAAATATGAATCCTGAATAGAGTAAGCGATGACGATAATGGATTTCAAATAGGCGTGGAAAGATTGACTAGAATTACCGTATTTACAACATTTATAGTATGGTTTATTGTACGAAAAAAAAAAACAATACGCGAAATTTATCGAGCTCAATACTCGAGGGTGAAGGGAATTTGATGCGTGGAGACATAGCATGTTTTCTCGTTAAAAACTAGTGAAATCTCGGATAATAACGCGCTAAGCTTACGTGTTGATACGTAAATAAATTAATTGAGACGGGAAAGAACCCAAAGAACTTAAAATTATCAATCAATAAAGGTGAAGATCAATAAAAATCAACAATGTGAGGAAAAAAGATGGTGCTTCTATTATTACTGGTAACGCTCATTAAACTATAATTTGATAATATTCATACTTTAGTAAAGATCGTAACGTGAGGATATAGTGCTACTACTATTACGAATTTGAATTGAAAATCAAGTTTTTCACAACTACAATTAGTTATACTATATAGAAGCAAAACCAAAAATATAGAAAAATATTATATAATCATAAAGTGGAAAATAAAGTCTAAATGTATAGCTTATAGTGCAGAATGTTATACATATTGGCTTAAGTGACAGTGATAACTTGACTAGAGAAGTGGTAAAACTACCATTTCAGGTAATATTCCCATCCTCTATTGGGTACCACATGGATACTGAATTAGAGAAACTAGGGTGCGGGTAGAAATGACTATTAAAGCAACTGGAATAAGAATCGGTACCAGTCCCAACACCAAAAGAACGTTTTAAACAAACATATGCATTCAATATTGGTAGAAAAAAGAAACTAAAGTTATAAATAGTACTCCATATTGTAAAAGTGGAAAAAAGTTGAAAATAAAACCCAGTACAGCGTTTGAAGGATGATGATACTGATAACAACTTGGAAACATTATTTCGGTACCTGAAATACGGTAAATGAAAAAAAAAAGAAACTTTTTTTTGCAAAGAAGACCACGTGAACGAAAAACTTATTTTACTTAGTCATTAACCAACAAAAACAAATATAGGAAATCTGAAATATGTTTCAATCCCCGCTGATATCAAGTTTATAATTTATTGTGTTTTTTCATAATTTTATAACCATAATTAAGACACGTATTAAGTAAAAAAATCGACAATTAAGTTAACGCCTTAAATTTATATAATTCAAATCCATTTAAACGGAAGAACTAAATAAACTAGGCTAAAAAGTTCAAATTTGATCGTTGAAATGTAACAAAAAATCATAGATACACAAACGAAATTTTTGATTTTCAAAATTGAAGTAGTTAAAAATAATATGTTTTTATCATATCCTATAATTCAACGGATCATCCATAGTAAACGTAATATCAGGTACTATAAAAACGTCCATATTTAAGTAACTTTACTATAAATATTATATTGATATGAAACAAAACATTTTTATAGTATCAACGATATTACAAAGAACTAGAAAAATAAGCTCCTCAAAAGTCTTTCTAAAAAATAAAAACGCGTATTTAAGACTTTAAAGTTAATGTTAATCTAAAGAATTAAAATTAAAGATTTCACCGATTATGTGATCTAAAGGCTAAACATATTCATGTTACTATTCAAATTTTTACGGTGAATACCGTATAAATAATAGTAATAATACACCCTTTTCTTAATAATTACCAAGGTATATATTTGTTTCAAAGTAAGCTATTCAATATTGCTGAATGATTATTAATAAAAATTCATCTAGAAGTATCGTTTCCTGGATACCTCAACGTTCGATTTCATTTCTTACCCTTCTCCCCAAAAAACATACATTCTAGCTAACCGAAATAAAAATTATAGAGTATATAATGATTTTGTTATGACTGCCGGCCGAATTATGTCATCTACCACCAAATAGGTACCATATTTATACATCTGGATAGCGTATTATAGAATCAGACCATAAGTTGCTTGAAAAAAATTTGTTATACATTGGTAAAAAAAAACCAAGTAAATTTATTTTAAGCAGCCTGGAACTAGTGGAAACATGTTACAGAATATATCCAGTCCCGGGTTACGATATAATACTTGGACTGTTATTGAATTTATTAAATAAACGTTACTTACAGTTAAAGGAATGATGCAGCATGTTTTATGTTGTAATAGTTGGTCAATAATAGCATATTACCCTCTATTTTACAATATAATACGCCACGAAATTTCGAAGTCAATAATTACGTTATTCAACATAATAATGGGAGAATTTTACTAATTCACTAACCTATTAAGATGAAAAATAGTAGGTTACTAGTTTAAAAGTTACCGTTTCAAAGAATCACCAATATTTAAAATTATGGAAAAGTGTTGAGTTGAAAGCTAACTACCCATTGAAAAGTACACGATTTTCTGCTACTATAAAATATTATTAAATTCCTATATTTCTTTTTCCCTTAAATTTATGAATCCTTTATTTAATTCAATTTTTAAGGATTTTTACCAGATGGCTTGGCTTGAATTTCAATCCGTAACGAGTAAATTCATGGAAGAAATATCCAAAATATATTGTCAAAAGTCAATCCTACCCTGAAGCCTAGTGTTAATATTTACCAATCAAATTAACTCGATCAACAGAAGATATACAAATTCCAATTATACGGAGTGAAGCTGTTGGATCCTATAAAATAGAATGGAGTGAATATAAGTTTAGTATATGTAGGGGCAGATGAAAAAAATACCTATATATAACCACTTAGCAGGAGACCCGTTATGTTCATAAAGACTGTGAATGTAATTTATAAGTCTTTTCAAAATGGCAAAGTATCACAATTCATTTATAATAATGAGTCAATTGCATAGAAATCAAGAACAAGTTGTTGATGAAGAAAGTGTTCGAAATATAACATAATTCTTTGAATATACAAAATTAGACTTAATTACTTAACAGGACTATTTTGACTGCATAACTAGTACATGAATAAAATTTCGATTCTAACATTACCTAATTTTAACATGACGTTATTTCTGGATTTGTTCGACATGTAGGCTATTAACTGTATGTGAATGGATCAAATTGATATTTTAGTCGCCGTTAAATATATAATAGTTTATATGAAAACTAAAGTTATCATGAGCTAGATCCTTATTGATAATATTACCGTTGGTAGAGCTTTAGACATTGCAACGTTGTCGATTCGATTGGTCGAAGTAACAGTAGTATTGCGTGGTTAGATGGTGGATGTATTGTTCTAGGTTTGGCGGACTGCTAGCCGGTCTGCACAGTAATTTGTATAGCCAACTGCTTGGCTCGTGCACTAGACTGAATCGGGCACTCCATAATCAACTGACTTGCAGTCAGTACAGTCAACTTTATTGTAAGTAAAGTTGACTGACTGTATTGTAATTGTGCTGCTAAAAATAGCAGTCAATATTATTCCAACACTGACAGCTTTTTATTTTTGTGCCTGCATACGCCAGTGTGGTTGACGAATCTTTCCCGGTTACCACTAATTTGCCTCCTCATTCACTAGCCAGACCCCTGTCAATTCCAGTATATTCCGCACTCAAATTAACTCTAATTACCTCCCTTTACCCCACGGTTCTGAGTTCCGACTTTATTAACTCCCACAAATAAATCTTTCGCTACAAACTAATACAGGCCTCTAACTCAACCGTACCAGTTGATCTCGCTGGCCTTAATTCCCCTGGCAGTCTTCCAGTTTGCCAAGATACCCCTATTTTCTTTCCAGCTCGCTGTCACATGATTTAGCCTTGCTAGGTTGCCTTTCCATGTAACGTTTCAATCAACCAACGCCTTTGAAATGTATATCTCGACCTTGCGGGTTTTCCGAGCTTGCCGGCCCTATTAAGCTTGCTAAGCCTATTGGCCCTACTGGGCTTGCCAGGCCTATGGCGTTTGTTGCGCCTATATCTTAGCCTTTTAAACTTGCTTGGTTTGTAGCGCCTGTTACACCTATACCTTAGCCTTTTGCACTTGCTAGGCTTCCCAAGCCTATGGCACCTCAGTTTCTTGGACTTGCTAGGCCTCCCGAGCCTGTGTCACCTCAGCTTTTTGGACTTACTTAGCCTACCGGGCCTGTAGCACTAAGCCTCTTGAAGGTTTTAAAGGTTTTCGGCATCGTTTCGAGGGGAGTCTTCGTTTTGAGAATCTTAAAGATCTTCGGCTTGAGGAGGGTCTTCGTCTTCGTTTTCTAAAGGGTTTTCGTTTTCCATAAGGCTTTTGTCTTCGTTTTTAGAAGCTTAAAGGCATTCTTTAAACTAAATTAGGTCGCAAAGTGTTTGTAATAGCTTTGTAGCACCCTATACTTAAATATAAATCCCCCGTTCCTCCAATTCTTTCTTGAACCCTAACTTCACCCCTTTTTGTATTACCTTTCACATATCAAGGGTCCAGTCGTCGAAAAAGTCGCAATATTTAAGAAAAGCACAGTCAGAATCTTAGTAGTTATTAAGCTTAATAATATAATATCCAATAAAGTTTGTAAATTTCTTTTCTGTTAAGTTTTTATCGACATTTTACATCCAATGATCTTCGTCCTAGTATTTAGTAAAAGCAATTCCAAAGGCCTTAATTCCTTCTTTTCTGACGGAGTTGGTAATAGTTTTAAAGTGAATGCTTACGGTAGCCATCTTAAGGTTTTAGCTTGTATAGGATTCAGTAAGCGTATAAAGATAGTGATTTGGTAATCTTGGGCGTAAGGCCTTGATATTTTGTCGTAAAGTTGCCTAGGAACTTGGAAACTTGGCGCTATATCGCGCGACGTGTTTTTTTTTAATGCGACTTGACGAATCTTAGTGTTTTTCACTTAAGTTAGCGATCTTAACGATTAAATTGGCGTATAAAAAGAGAAAAAAGTAAAGTAGAAGCAAAAACTTGGTGTAAAGGGTAAGGTCGAAGGTCGTTTGTTATTATTTTAGGTAAAAGCCGAAGATTATTTGTTGTTTAGCTGTGTGGCTTAGTCGTCTTTGCAATAGTGGTACTTGTAGTAGTACGAAGTTAGCCGTTTGCCGACTTGCTGAACTTTAAGACTTCTAACAGTCAATATCAACGTCTTTAAGAAGGAGCCGCTCAATATAGGTATTAGGTATAGTTTATCTTCCGTCAAAGTTATTTAGCGTAATTTTTGCCATACGTATACACCACTAAACTTAAACCTGAATATTAACATAATAATAAAAAAGCTTTTTAATGTTTGTTTGGTTTTTAATATCCAATACTAGAGTTGATTATTTGCTCATAAACTGTTTTTAAACATTTACGAACGGCTAATTCAAGTTTAAACTTAGGTTGTTATTGTAGAAAAGGCTATAAGGGTACATTGGATTTCGCAACAGAAAGTAAACACACGTAAAGATGCGGAATTAGTTTCTATTACTCCTATTTATTAGGGTGGCCTTCAGACTGTATGGGTTTCTAAAAAGGATCTTAATTCTCAAATAAGTAAAACATATTGAAAGTAGACTTAGGTATAACAGTTAATAAGCGGATAAGGACCTTAGTAAGAGTTTATCAAGTAATTGGTTAAGGTTCTCAAACGTACTAATAGCAAACTAAGTCTAATTAAAGACAAACTTGACAAACTAGTCGATATAAGCAAAAATTTACTAACTACCAACAGTCTAGGTAAAAATTCGAAAAAAAAAAGTATAATAATAAAATTGAAATTTTTTATTCCTAATATCAAAAAAAACTTAATACGTATTTAGTACCAGTGAAATAGTAACTTCTACGCCACTTAATAACATAAAGTATAAAATTTGAAACCTACTAACAAAATAGGTAGAAAAGACCATTATTATATTCAACTAACCTATAACATAATTCGAAAATGATTAAGACCATAATAATTCAAAAACTTGACAACGACTCTTAAGTCTAGTATATATTACCACTCATTTAACTAAGACTTATGTTTTTAAAGGGTCCCCAAAATGGAGACGGCCTATTTCAAATTTGTTTTGGGTTCACAAAATGCTTTTGATGTAATATTTAAGTTCTATTTCGCTATCGTTACCCATAACATTTATAGTTAGTGGTTGATAATCGCGGGCTTATTGACTCGGGAGGAGGTTCAAAACGATTCGGATAGGTTGGTCAATATGAATCTAGGTATGTTTCCCTTCTAAAATATCAAGTTTCATAACATGAAATTCGACAATACGTATAACAAGGTATTTTTTAGAAAGCCAATCGATGTTTTTCAAAAACTTATTGGATTTATAATTTTCAAAGAAATGTTAAACGTTATGGTCAACCTGACATTGTTTAAAGTTAAAACGTTACTTATACAAGGCTTTTATCATACGCTATTATATTACTACTATTATCGCTTACGCGAATTTCATAGTATATCGAATAAATAAAATGAAAATTTGAACTCTTTCACGCAACTTTGTAACTAGAATGAGTAAATCTCTAACGGGTTGTATAAGTTTAACGTGATAGTCATAGATTATAATAATCAACTTAATACCAATAATAATGATATTCTTACTATTTAACACCAATTAACAATGGCTTAATAAACAGCTTGAATCAAATGAAATATAAATAACGAAAACACGTAGGTATTGTTGGAATAGCAGTCAAATGCAGTACAGACAAGTCAACTTTACTTGCAGTAAAGTTGATTGTACTGACTGAAAAATTGGCTGCAGTTTGAGGGACTGCACTGTGAGTGCAGTGTAGTAGGTGCCCACTTCAAAGTGGTGTAATGATCACACTAAATACCCGTGAGTATATAGAAGGTGTCAGAGGGTTTATGTTACCAAGAAGGTAGCAGAGGTGCTGAGTGAAAAATATCGCAACCGTGCAAGTAATGATCAAAATCCGTGAGGCTATTCAGAATATATTGAGACTGAATACTTAGATTGACAACTGAAGAGCTATGAAGGAAATACTATCTATGTGGTGCTAACCGTGTCCTTATATCCTTAATCCTCCATACGCCTTCAGTGCTGAATCATGTTGGATCGAAACATGATCTCAATGAT
The DNA here is from genome assembly GCA_038502455.1 of Anisogramma anomala. Classification (NCBI taxonomy): domain Eukaryota; kingdom Fungi; phylum Ascomycota; class Sordariomycetes; order Diaporthales; family Gnomoniaceae; genus Anisogramma; species Anisogramma anomala. The sequence continues at coordinate 4,902,415 of JASMMZ010000008.1, read as the reverse complement.
CCTTAGTGCGTAACCTTAACCCTAAGGTTGCTGACATAAGAGATATCCCCACCTGATGTGTTGGACACCAGGTTCTTAGTGGCTTAGCGCCATACTGGTCTGTTGTCTGACCCTCCGATATTCTTGTGTCATAACAATTGGGGCACAGGCCAAAGCGTTTGGCTATACAAATTAGTGTGCAAACCGGCTAGCGGTCTACCAAACTTAGAATTTACACATCTCAATCAACAATATCAACGCAGCACCAGTTAATTCGACCACAGTGATTATAATCGACTACAATGTAACGATAAAGACCTACCAACAGGAATGTTAAAACTTTTCAATTGGCACGTTAAGTGGCTTCGTTTATTTCAGGGTGAAATAAGATACTTAAACGTTACCCTACATTCGTAGAATCACAAAAAAAATTTTTAAACCCATCAGTTCAATTCGAATTTTCATTTCTTACAATAGTATAAACGAAATCCATAAAACCGTCAATAGCAACTTAAAAACCGCTTTATGTAAACTTTGACGTTTATAATGATCATTACTTCTAAGGTAATAACCTTACTTCAATGGTCCGTAATAACTATAACATAATGTAAGTCGCCGGTATATTATTAAGTGAAATCAACTATAAAATCTACAAAAAGCTCGTTCTAAAATCGTTTCAAAAAACTAAATGTTTGATAAGTCCATTCTAAAGATATTTCTAGTAGGTTATTCGCTTTTAAATATCACAATTCCGGTAAAAGCATCGGATCATACGGTATAAACCGGGATAAAGGTATATATTGAAAAGAATAAGGATAATAATATTGCGTTTCAATTAACCTATAAAAAGTTAATAGTGTTTAATTCAAATTAACGCTGTAGTAAACAGCTCGTATATGGGTACCTCAATACCATTACGAAACCATGAAATACCTTACTCATTTACTAAATATTCCGATATAAAATCCTTAAGTATTTGGTTATTATTGATAAGAATATCGACAAAACAATCCCGGTCTCCTACATATACCATGTAAACCAAACAAGGGTAAATAACATCCTGGGTAATAATAGCGTTCCAGTTTCTTTAAAGTTAATATTAATGAAAAGTTCGTAACTTTGTAAGATAGATTCGATGGTAACGGTAAGACGCAAAACGTGTGTATGTAAAAAAAAATTCGGAAGTAACTTATTTGGAGCGTAAAAGCTATAATTCTCGTCTCAAAAAACGGGGGTCAGAAAGATTTTTAGGATATCCTAGTATTATCGGAAAAGCGTATAAAGCTATATATAGTTATCTATCTTATTATCAACCAACTTAAAACGAAACTGGAAAAGTCTGTCCAACTAACGGACTTGTCGATCAGAAAATTGGCGTCATATAATAATAAGGTACTTCAAATTTTTATAATTAGTAAAAATAGTAAATGGGGGGGCTGTACCCCGTAACTCCGCTTTTTATATTTCCAAGAAACCTATAATCCCAAGTAATTATTTGTTATAAATTTTGTAATTATACTTACAAACAATAGGTAATTAAAGTAGTACATTTTTGGATGTAAGTTTCTGTAATCGTTTCGTTATAGTAAACAGCTTCCTAAGGTCTTACTAAAGTAATCGGCTTTTAAAATGGTTTCGCCGTTGGGATTCCACTGGGCAAAAACGAGTTTAAAAATAATATTGTAGATATTATTATATATTACTATAGTTAGTATATGTAGGGATTAATTTGAAGGGCACATAGCAGTGCGTCACGTTGCAAGGTGCACTCCTATAGAGTGCATGATACCATGTCACGCTACAGAATGCACTTTTACAGAGTGCATGCTCTGGGTGAGAGCTTATAAGCTCTCAATTGAAGCGTGCACTCTCTGGATGTTTCTTCTTCGTCTTGAAAACCATCTATATTTTACTACAATAGCAATCTTTCTGATTACTCTTCGTTTACATTCACGTGAATAAGAGAAATTACCGACAAAAACAAAGTTTTAACCGTTCGAAAACAACTTTTTATACGCGTCCATAACGAAAAAAAATTCCTTTCTAGGACAGCTGAATTGAAGGTCTAACAATTATAAATGAGTCGTAATTAAATTATCAGTAAAAGTCGGCGAATTCGAAGAGACTCCGTGCTCTTAATACGAATATAAAAGCCTATAATTGCCGGATAATACTTATCTTTTGCGGGTTTATACGTACGCCGACGTTCGTCCCAATAGAGAATCCCTGGTATTCAAATTTGGAACGCCGATGTTATATTTGAATATATCGAGGTTTAAGCTCACAACATTTAAAACTATTAATACGTACTTGAATCTAATGTTATAACTGTTAGAGATTCCTTGTAAATAAACTAAAATATCTTCGAAGTAAAAGAAATAGAAAACATCGAAGAAAATGCAGAGTAAATGATTGATATACTATTGAAACGTGGTTGGTATACTGAAAAGAACGAGATGGGTGACTAATAAGTCTACAAGTTTGAAACATATAAGAAACGCAGTTTTCGCTTCATTATCTTTAATACAAAACTTAAAGAAAACGGCTCTACTATTTAACTTAATAAACTATTTAACTCTAAAATATTTGCGATGTTTTCTTAATGTGGGAAAAGGTATAGCGATTCGCTTGTATAATAGCGTTAAGTTTATGGTAGTTAATATAAAATTGTAAATCACTACCTAGTCTTTTTTACAAAAAGGATGTGTACACCTATTAAAGGGCTGATTATAAGAATATAACCTCGGTTTAGCTACTAGATAAACGTTTTCCTTAATATAAAAAGCTATTTTGAGATATACTGTATAACGAACCTTACAAGAATTTTAAAGGTTAACCTTGATTATCGGTTTAAAAGACGGTTTCGTTGTCGGTTTCTCACCAGTGAAAAGGTAATGTGTTCTTTGGGCCTTATTAAATCAAGGCGCGAACTCTTTGAGAATATCGGAGAACTTATTTATGATAGAAACAAGTAGTGTCGTAACGAACGCTTTATTAATTTTTTCGAGGAAAACATTGGGGAGTTGCAAGGCAACGATTTGGTCCCTTCTAGTTTTTTAAAATATAGTATGGAAAGTGGCGATACTAACTCCTTTAACTTCTTTATATGTTAACTCAAACCTTCATGCTCATACGCGATAATTACCTGCTCCTCTTAAAAATAGTATATAATTCGAAACAACGAAAATTACCTATCTGTGTATAATTTGAGGTTTAATCAAAACAACGTCATATGATAAATATAAAATAATATAGGCCTAAATACTATCCCAGTATCTGTCTAGTATAATATTTGTAAAGGTTATAAAATAAATAAGCTGTAAGCTAGACCCGGGTGTATAACGGATAGCTTCGTTGAGTCATCGGGCCAAAATAAAAAATATATGTTAATTTTAACCGACTGGTATATTATTTACCCATAATTTTATGCCATTCAAAACCTATATCTAGTTAAACTTTGATTAACTGGATTAAATATTAAAGTACATTTATCATAAACGGAAAGCTATTTAATAGCTGTGGGTAAGTAATTGAGTCGAATGGAAATCTATTGAACTACTATATGATACAATCGTAAATAAAAGTTACGCTTTTCTTCTCAAAAATTATTAATATTATCGGTAAAAGTGAGGTGAATATTGACGTTAGCCTTGATACCAGAGCTACTTTGGAATAACGCGGGATTCAATAGGTAAATACCAATACAATAACTATTCGCATCATACCATAAGTACAACTAAAGTACTAATAATGGGAAAATTACGAATGATTAACCTAAGTAATACGTTGCTTGAGAGCTATTAGAAAGACGTTTACGTCAGTTATGATAATATCCCCTTAATTATTACGAATGGGTACGTCGTCATTACCATTATCGCTATAAGTAATACTTCTCATATTAACAACATTAACCTGGCTAGCACTACCGTATTGAATACGAAGGTTGTAAAGTCATCTATTAATAAGTTGGATTTGGGAGACTTACTCATTGTAATCCGTGGGTATATCGAGGAGGAATAGCATATTATCTAACACATTGTTTATAACTCCCTTTAAAATAGCAAGTTTGACAGCTAATTCCCAGATTATTCCGCTAACCATCACGAATAAAGCCTCTAAAACATTAAAAAAACGTAAAACAATTCACGGGCCCTTTATTTTATACCTATAAACCGAACGATAACGACTCTATTTATGTTAAAGTTGTAATAAAACGTACGTAAAATTTTTATAAAGGTATCAAGATCTCCAGTATCGTTATCGTCACTGCGAACGTAGTAAGGTTTCATAACAGTGATCATAAAACTTTCTAGTTGTTAAAAAATAACATAAAAGTATTTTTGAGTACCAATTACCTTTCAATTTCTATATGATTAACGTAATATTTTAACTTTCTATACCAGAAAATATAGGTTAATACCGGAAAACTTCACTGCTTAGTTAAGAGGCTTTTGTTTACAACGTTAAAATTTAACGGAATTGAGTGAGGCTCTGGTATCGTATTTGAAATCGAAGGAGTCAAAGTTGTCTTTGTTGTCGGGTAAATTGACGCGATCCGTAATTGGAAACGGCGCAATAATTATGTTATTCATGGGTAACGTAACATGATCGCCTTAAGGAGAGGGTTATTCCAAAAACTTAAGCGTATAGATAGTTTTAAGTTACCGAATTATATTCGTTAACGCATCAAGTACGTTAGTATTACGTTATTATAAATGTAAAATGTGTTCGTAAACAGTTTAATTCCGATTAAAGAGCTTTATATATAATGTTTCGGTAAAAAATTATATTACCTAGTTAAATAATCATATTAAGCCGTTAGAGTTTTTTAAAGATGATTCTTTATTCGTATATCGAGGAATTGTTTTAAAACTCAAAGTTTTAGGTTCGAAACATCGAAATATATAAACTTAAGTTATAACTTTTTATAAGAAATTAAAATAACGTCGGAGAAAATATCGAGGATTATATGTAAAGGAAATAAGCTGAAACTATCGTTTAAGGTGGTAGGATATTATTTTTGATCCTCGATAAAGAAGAAATGAGAAACTTCTATTAAGGAGCTGTTACAAAACTACAGAAAAAGGGGTGACACGATCACGTGACAGGTGAGGATATGTTTTCGAGCGGCTTTAGGGCACTGTAGAAGCTTAGAAACCACTAGGGCTTGATCTCTGGTAACCGTTAACTCAGGTACCAGCCTGTGACATTTAGTTGGTATATTGCTTGTCCTTTCCAAAAGTTTGAAACCTTTGGTTAGAAACCCCTGAAAGGATTATAAATGAACGGGTATGTGAAACTATATATGAAAAGTTTTCTCGAATTTTTTAAATTTCCAAATCTTGATCAGTATTACAGATTATTTCTTCAAAGCGAAAAGAAATTCAATTACGCTTTATATAAATTCTAATTTTCTCTCGCCAGTAAGAATGTTGTTTCACGTTCATCGACAACACTTACGTTGAATATCAGCTAAACTATAATAAATGTAAAAACAGATTAAAAACCTTATCCTTTTCATAACTTTATCACAATCGTAATTAAAGCCTTTATAAACGCTGTTTGCTGGGTCTCAACTTATTGTTTGGGTAAGGAAATGCCCGGAAGAGAATCGGAGCCAAAAACGAACCAGAAAGTAACGGGTTAATAGAGGAGGTGACAAGGGTGGCAAAAATAAATCTATTTTCAATAAAATACGTTTCCTCGTTACTACTATAGTCGTCGTCGCTACTGTTAGCCCCGTCCCCGCCAGTAGTAAAGCCTTGTTATATTAAGAACATCGCGATCGTAACTTGTGTCTTATTACCCTTCGCCGCCACAATAGCGGTACTGAAGGGTTTCCAAAGGGTAGTTAGGTGCCTAAAAATTGTTTTTCGATGACAATGGCACAGTAGATAGCTACAGTCCTGGTAGCGTTAACTTCGATGGGTATCTACCCGCCTTTACGCTTAATCACTATTTCTGATGAATATTAAATCCCTCTATGTGAAATCACCGAATACACCAAAACCTATGCAAGCGTAGCAGACGTATTGACGCCCGTTCGTCACCTTCTATACAACCCCCATCGTTAATCCTTGCAAAGAACACTATATACAATCCGTATAAGTTTATATCTCGTAGGTCATATCGTTACTAACACGGGCCATGTAAACTAGTTAAGAGAGGAAGAAAGGTAAAAGAAGGCGGGGGTGGAGGTCAGCCTGGGGGTGGTTAATCCTTAAAAGAACCAGGAGCTTCTTGGTGCGGAATCATATGCAGCGGTGCTTAAAGCGTAAGGATCGTGCGTTACGTGAAACCCCCATTTATTTTTCTGGCATACGAGTCTTGATTATCAAATATAGTACATAAAAGTATTTACTACTAAATATAAAACTTTAATATTATATTAGGAATGGTTTGTGATTAGGGTTTATATTAATAAAGTATCCCTTCCATTCATTTCAGGTGCTCAACATATGAGTTACCGCGCGCGTATAGGGATCTACTAACCTTAACTATACTTTACCATACGTATGTAAACACGCGACTTTAACTCTTTTTGTTCCCGCCTCATATATAGGTTACTTCTATATTTTCATATTTTACTGTACCATTTCCTTGAGGGGCTATACGATTATATCCCTGGCATGAAAAGGCGTCGGGTGGGACCTGTAAAGGCTGCATTTCGCGGCCCTACTAAGGCTACAATTTACACACTTACGGGTTTTTAAACTGCGTGGTACCTTAAGGTCTTGGTCAGAGGTATGGTACAGTCCCTAAAGACTACTCAGACCTTTGGTAGACCCGAGTTACAATCAATCCCGCCGATATAAACAGGATTATTCCGTAGCAGCTAGTGTTATAATTAATAGATGACACTTTATAGTAATGGTAAAATACATATATATATATATATATATATATATATATTAATATTTGACGTTCTCCAACAAGAGTTGTATCATTAAGATAACTATCATTCACGTTACTGTTAACGTTACTAATGCCACGATAATGATAACATCAACTTTACTATAAACCTTAAGTAATTATCAGCTTTATCATAATGTTTACAGGGGTTTTAATGGCCATTACGCGACGCGTCTGGTTATATTGAAAAGGGATGGGGTTAATTGAGGGGGGGAGGGGATAATTAGCGGAGGAAAGGGTTACAGAAGCAACGGGTTTGTTTTTAATAGTACTTGTATCGCCATCGTTATTGTTGTCACCACCGTTACCACTGCCGAAGAATAAGTATATTACAACAATGCACCGGTTATCACGTAGCGTCGCGGTCGATGTTTATGCAACGCCACCTTATTCTCCATTACCGTAGTGCGGAAAGGCCTCCTGAGGGTTGCTAAGCGTTTAGTTAACGCTTTGACAGCGAAGTCAATGCAGTAGATGGTTAGAGTCCCGGAAATAGCAACGGCGATGGGGATACACCCATTATCACAATTAATTGCTAGTATTTATGAATTCTACACCTTTATGTGTACAACTAAAACAACAAAAGAATTTATAAACGTATCGAACGTATTTTTTTGGTTACTTCCTTTGTATTAATCATATTATTTGTCCCTGCAATGAAACAATCGATATAACCAGTATTTGGTTAGGTCCGTCATGGAAAAGCGGGTCGGGGAAGGGGAAGAGAAACGGGAGACAGGAGGATAAACTAATCATTAGATTTTTGAATAATTTGATAGAGCCCTTGGACAAGGTAGGTAAATAATGCGTATGACGGCCTCATACACATGAGCCTCTCTTTTTCCCCCTAAAGATACTATAATTTATATCAATGTAAAGTCATATATTGATACAAACAATATTAATAGTAGGATGTGAGCGTAGTATTCTTTTACATAGTCGTTTCTAAAGTAATATATAATAATAATATTGATTCGGTTTTATTTCATTTAATGGCCTTTGTTTAAGCATGCGAGGCCCATACTTTTAATTAAATAAAGGTCCCCTTGGTAATACTTTGGATGAGTTTAACGATATATACGCGAACGTACCGTATTTTTCATTTAATAATTTACAAATTACATTTTCATATCAATGTTTCATAGGGTCTTTTTTTACGGAACTACACAATCATATATCCGGCGTAAATAAGCGTCGAGCGGGACATGATTAGGCCCTACTTCACGGTCCAAATAACGTAAAAGTTTATACATCTATGGGTTTCTAAGCTACAGTACACCTTAAAGTTTTGTTTGGAGGAATATATCAGGATTCTAGAAGCTTCTTTGGAACCTTGTTTAAGGATCCTAGGTTGCGAATTTTTCCGCCATTGTTTCGGGTATTTTTTGTAGTTAAAAATGTTGTACTGATTTGTAAGCGCTTTCCGGTGCTATTAAAAAGACTTAAAACCAAATTCACAATTAGAGCTTAGTTGTATGAAGATCTAACCACCATAAATAATCTAAGAGTTAACATTTGAAAACTATCCGAAACGACAGGAAAATAATTCTATTTTTGCATAAAATTCATACATGTAAACAAAACCCACTTATCAGGAAATAATTCCCTTCGAAAATTAGGAAATGATAATTTAACACATCGGTAAACAAGGTTCAAATCTCATTTAAACATAATCCGAATCCCTATCAACCAACAACTTATTTTTATAGGTCCACTGTTTGACGTAAAATTCTAGTATACAATAAAAATATTCACCTTATTAAAGCCAAAATACAAGAAATCCCTTTAATTTATAATCTTCATGTAAATGATACCAAAAGAATCGTCTTTTCTGGCATATAATTGGATTATTAGATATATAGATAAAAGCTGAACCAAGCGCATTTCACAAATAAATAAGTTACCGTTCTAATTGGAGATAAAAGAGAAAAAGTGGTCCTTTGAGTAACCTTATATAAAACTCATACCGTTATTAAAGGCTATATCCAGTATTCATAATCGTTAATTTGTTCTACCCCTTTTTCTATACAGTCTGCAAGCAGTGTTTGATAAGCTACTATGATTCAGCTTACAATCTCCGAAACACTTATAAACCCGGTATATTTTATGTTAGTGGGCAGCTAATAGCCTTATTGATTAGTTTTAAGTATAATTTTCACACATTAACGAGTGTGTTAAAGTCAGCCCCTTTTTAAATGGAGTTAATTTATCTACGGCGCTTAGATTCGTAACTGCGTTTTGGTTAATAATTCTAGCTATATCCAGTAAGATGTCATCTTACCACTTTTTTATATCCAATTTCTCAATCTAGTTATCGTAAAAGTTGAAGGTTATACTAATCGGATGGCTATAAAAACCAGCCGTTAAACTATCTGTTACCTACTCCGTAATTTCGTCGAAAAAGAGGAAATTGACGAAAAAGGAAAAAAAAGGAAAAATAGAGTCGAGGTCTTCGAGGGAACTAGTGGCGTTATTAGCTTCGATCATTTAAATGCGGGAATGTTGGCGATTAATTACAACAATTAGAAACTTTTGTGTTCCCTTAACTTAAGGACTCGTTACGTTAAAGCTGTTATTTATTTACTGTTTCTATGAACATCTAGCCCCGTTAAACAGGTTAAAAGAAACCGGTTTTTATGAAAATCCCCGCTACTTATTCATCCAGATAAGATCACCAATATGTGGTTTAAATCATTTGAAGTCGTCTATTAGGAAAGCGGATAAATGTATCGTTATAATGTGTTAGAGAACCTAAATAGTATTTATAACATCAACGAAAAAGCTGCTGATAATTATTATATCTGGCTTCGACGGCATAGAAAACAATAGGGTTATCTCCTTCAAGAGTCATGTTAACGGAGTATCTTTCTAAGCTAATGTAATCGCGAAGTAAGTACGAATTTAAATACCAAACTACGTAAAACTTAGACTTATACTTTGAAGAATACAATTTCATGAATACTTCATTTAAAAAGACTAAAAATCATGAACCGGGGTATATAAGATATTATATAGGTTATGAAATATATATTGATATATATATTATAACTCCTCAGAAATAAATAAAAGTCGATTGGAGTAAATCCGACTTAGGTTATCAATTCCTTCTTTATTACGACAATGATTTTGATGTAACCCTTTCAAAATTAGGAGGATATGATGCGTAATAGGTTCAAGAGGGTGTATATATATATTAGTTTTAGTATATTATCGCGGAGACGCCCCCTAAAACCTTCAGTCAAAAGTTGAGAGTTTTCTTTGCCAGTAGAATTTTGTGGGTGACGATATTGTTATAACAAATGAAGAATCTGAAAGGGATTATGTCGACCAATTTGGAAGGTAGTGGCTTAAATTAAAATAGTTTTATTAGGATATATTTAAGGGTGTAGCTGTCAATGTTGCATTAAATACATTATGTGATCCGAATTAAAATTCTTCAATTAGCCCTCAACATCATTTATTAAAAGCCGAAGCGTTAAAGAGAATTATTTTTAAATAAGTCAAAAGGCTCATTACCTTAGAGAAGTCAATAAGCGTGGACCAGTAAGGGCTTAACTTATATTGAGTACTTATTATAATAGGTTATGACTGATTTAAGAACCTATATTTAGTTTTTCTTCAAGAGTTATATGGTTTTTCTTATTATAAAGACTGTCAGGAACGGGTCAATATCAGCAAATGGGTTAAAATAGCCCCTTTTTCGTTTGAGTAATAGAAATCCAATATCTTCGTTAATGTTAATGAAAATATTCCCAAGGTTAACGAAAATATTACCCGTGAGGTAAATTATAACGTATTATATTACCTGTAAGAGAAACACCCAACCATTCGTATAAATAAGTTCCTCGAAATGGAGTAAGTAATGTATTAAATTTATTTACGTAAACAACTGTAATGTATTCTTGTAAGGCGAGGTTATTTTTTTAGGTATCCAAAACCTTGAAAGGGCTTTTTAACCGAAACTATATATATATACATAAAAGGCGTTATCTTTTGTCGGTGGCGAAAAAGTGGCCTCACGCTTTTCCTAAAGCCCTTGAAAGGTTTACGAAAGACGGGTTAATCCCTTCTTAATGACGCGAGTTACGCGCTAAATCTTACAGGATAGAGTAGCCGGTGCGGCTACAGAACTGGAAGTATTGTGAATTTTTGTTGTTAAGTTCACTACTATAAATGAATGCAATACTATGAATTATAAGTGCCTGGAGACTTCTTTCAGAAGAGACGTACTTTGTAAATATAACAAATACAGAAGTATTCTTTCAAATATTCCTTGAATCAATCAATTTAAGGATCATTTTATGTAAAATAATCAATCAATTACGTATTATATTGCATAATAAGACTCAAGTGTCGTTTAATTCACGGCCATAACTATTCATCATAGTATAGATTTTGTTATCTTCCCCTAATAGTAAAGATATGTGGTATTGTAAAAATTTATGTCGTATAAATAATCAAATGTTTTGAAAGTTTTAGAAAGCTTATTGCTAAATTCAACAATTTTTATTGGTTAATATTCTAGTAATAGATTTTATCAAAAGCTATCAAGCCACATAGAAATAGTTATATATTATCTCATCAGTCGCGCGATGGACTCAAGTATTGATATATTAATGATCTCATGTAATCCATCTGGTGATGTGGAGGTCCATTCATCAACACCACAGTTTTCTATTGAATCAACGCCTATAATACAATTATAAAGAATATTAGTAGTCTGTTCCCGTGTCATATACGGTATCTGAAAATTTAGATCGTATTGTATATAACGAATGATATAATTCAAATATAATATTTGTATTTAACAAAGTTGATATAAAAATATCTTAAAAAAACCCTTATTAATATCTATATCGCAACTTATAGACTTATTCAATTAAAGAAGTGAAATATGAATATACGATAATTTTCACCAAAGAATAAGTTCCTGTAATAGTAAATTCAAAGTTTCTATAAATGATATCTATCAAAATATCGAAACACTCCATTGTTTCACGAAGTTATTTCAATATAAAAGATAAATTATTCACATATTACCAATTATATTGATAGGCGTATCTGTTGATCAGCATTTCGATGTTGTAGCGTTGTTGATTTGAATCGTGGTCGAAGTAACAGTACTGTTGCGTAGTTAAATGGTGTGTTCAATGTTATAGGTTTGGATTACCGCTAAGCGATCTATATACTAATTTGTATAGCTAATGTCTTGGCTAGTACCCTAGTATAAAGTGGCTATATTTTGTACTTGACTTTACATTAAACCCAGCAAACAATATAGTTAACTTGTAATCAATACAATTAACTTGCGTTGATTAACTACACTGCAATTACTATTGTTCCAACAATAGCGGTTTTTTATTTTTTGCGTGTACGCCAGTATTGTGGTCAATCATTTCCAGTAACCTTTAAAGTGCCTCCTTATTAACCGGCCAGACCCTTGAAAATTCCGTAGCTAAATTGACTCTAGTTACCAGTTTTAGCTCCACGGTTCCGATCTACGGCTTTATCAACTTCCGTGTATAAGTCTTTCATCGAAGACTTCTATAAGATTACAACTTAACCGTGCTAGTTAATTAAGTCGTCGGATTTAATTCCCTGTTACCCTTTAAATATTAAAGAGTACTCCTTTTTTTCCCCCTTAATCATCAGAACGTAGCTTGGCCTTATCAGGTAGCTTTTTAACGTAATTTTCGATGCTTATGATCAATTGATTGCTGTTTATGAAATTTTAAGGGCCTTGTTTGGCGTCGATTTATTTATGGTTTTAATTGGATTATTTTTACCGTTAATCTTTACCAACCTTTCAATCTTCTTATAGGCTTTGCAAAGTACTATGACGACAATTATAAGGCGTTTTTTGCTGGTTATTTCGAGTTTCAAGAGGTATTAGAATAGGGTTTTCGGGTCAGCATAGATTACTATTGGGATGGGTAGAACTTCAAAATGCTTAACATCAATGTTAAAGGTTTCACCTATCGCTATACTTATAGCGAAGCCGATCATTATTCCGTAAAACCCCTAATCAAATACGTTTAGAGTGATCCTTTTATACTCAAGGGAGGTCTAATGGATTATGTTTCTGGTAATGCCAAATTCTTTATTTTTGTAATTGGTCTTTATTGACGATTGTTATGAGGAATTCGATCTTTAACAATAGGTCGGTATTGTTTGTAAATTAGCGGTTGGTGAATATTATCGAATTGATTTTCAATTGATTGATTAGTATTATATCAATTCCATGGTCCAAGTTTCAAATTTTCCAGTATAGCTTTTTATTCAGTAGATCGTCGTTCTTCTTCATAAGGTTTTGGGTTTATGTTGTAATTGAGAGATCTTAATAAGCCTCCAGTAGACATATGGTGGCAATATAACCGTCGCGTACGCGTTACTCCATATATTTTTAAGCTTTGATTGCGTTAATTTCGTTCATTGGGGTTAAGTTAACACTTTAAAAATTTTAACAAAAGTTGAAGTATATATTGGTATATCTAATACCATGTTGACGGAATAACTATACATTGAAATTTAGATATTTACTCTCTGTTTAAGTTGCGACCGGTTTTTAGTTCTAGAACTTCAAGTCCTTAAACGGACTTTATTTCAATATTATAAAACCAGTTATTCTGACGCAAAGTATATCGTTTATTTGTATACCTAATGAAACGAATTCATTTTCTACGTGATTGATATGTTTGAGGTCTAAATTAAAAATTCTAAACTTCGATTTAATTTCAATTGTAATTAGTACATTATGAAAAATAAACGTTTACTTTGATCATTGTTCATGATAGTTTAATGAGTTGTATACCGTTCCTGAAAGGTATTCACTACGAAGTTATTATAGCAGTTTTTAATTTTTTTTTATCAATTTAGTCTTGAATTCAATGTAAGATTAGGTAATATTATGGTTTTTAGAGATGAACATCTTATTAGTTTTTCATCAACAACCTCATTGTCAATACCATTACTAAAAATTAGTTATTTTTTTTGAATCGTTGGCGATTGTGTCAGGATTTAGGCTTTGCATTCACTCCCGTAGCTTGGATATATTTGGCGTGAATTTCCGTCCTTTTTTTCTCGTGGTTTTTCTTTTGACTTTGTATATAATCCTCGACTTCAAAATGTTGATATTTGAGTTTTCTATGTTGAATTCATGTTCATGAATAAATTGTACAACATTCCAAATAAAGGGTCCATTGGTTTAAACTTTATGTCTTTTTTCAAAAAGAATGTGTAAAACTATGTTGATTTTTTGTACTTGGACTTTGATAGTCAGACCTTAATTATCCATCGCTCTTTCATTTTTCTAAATAGTATTATAGATCCAGATCCATTTCTATTCCTTATCTTTAATATTCGTACATATTAGAGGTCGGTTACATTGTTGATAATTCATTGTCATATCGATTGAAGGAAATGGAGGATTTTGTTAACTGATTCTTTTGGCTTGAGGATTATTTTATCATAGTTATTATTACCGTTGCCCGTTCTTATTTAGGCATTAATTTGAGCTACGCTGAACGTTTTAGAATTGTTAGCATTTTTAATAATTACTCTAGGGTTAGCAATATTCAAGATTTTGAATGAATTATTCCATTTTCCTGGTTTTAGTTATATGAGGACTTTACTTTGTAGCGTTAAAGACAGCACATACATTATTGTGTGACCGTTTCAAATATTGGGGGCATTATTAACTTAACGTCAGCCGATTTTTTTCTGTAATTCCTTCGAGGCCTTGCTGTACCTTATAACCCTTTTTAGATAATTACTAATAGTGTGGATTAACTCGTTAAACAAGGATGAACTTTCAAAACTAGAAGTATTGATATTAATCCGCTAGGGCTTATAATATTATTAAAGCCATTTACCTCCATCTAGAAATTTACCACCTAGGGAGTAATGCTTCTAATTTCTAACTTAAGAATTTAATACGCCTTGAGAAGTAATATTTATACCTTTTTGACCTTCTTAATATTTTCATAGGTTTTAACAGATACATTTTTACATTAAATCCCTATCATTTCAATATTCGCCTGAAGTTTTGCGGTCGCAAAGTTAATATTGATATCGTAGGCGACAACGTCGGGTGGACTTAAATATGCGTTAATTCCCAGTATCTCTTATATTTTCCATACGTTATTCGACGACAAAGACGAAATAGGTGCGGTTTTGTGAAAAGGGATTCGTAATTTACAATATAAAAAGTAAGCTTGTAATCCAAGTAAAAAACTTTAACGAGAATCTTGCCATTGGAATATTTATTGTCCAGTAACATAGAATTAAATCTTCATAGGTATTGAGCATACGGTTGGAAATAGTGGTAAAATAATTTAAGAGCTTTCAAAGTAAAATATATCACATTCTTATACCTTGTAGATTCAGGGATTTTATGTAATTTGTCGATAGCTAGGTAATTAAAATGCCGGTATAAATTAAGTATATTTAACTCCGTGAAAATTAATATCGTTGTCTTTGTTCTTTGAAAGTAGAATCCAAGGTGGCACTATTTGGAGTCGAAATGGAATCTCTGGCCGCTCTTCATTAATTCATTAGCGTTATCGTCAACTTTAAAACCGAGGATTTTTACATCCTCCAAATAAAGGAGGAATGTTGCGGTGGATTCAAAGATGTAAATTATAATCGGCTTAAGAAAGATTTCAACTGTTTTCGATCCCAATTATAATAGTTATTCGTTAAATCAGAAGCTAACTTTGTATTTGCTAGTATTTGAACAATTAATTTCCGAAATAATCCTTCTTTCCTTTCGTAATGTCAGGTATTTTGAACAGCTTCCAATTCAATACCTTGCTGCTCTTATATCTGGTATTATACCTTAAATTGTGTCTTCCGCTTCATCATTTCCAAGTTAAAATGTATATAAGAGGTTATGTTCTTGGTAGTTCAGGTTAATATAGGGGTTTTGCAATTTTAGCAGTATAGAAAAGCGTTGTCGATTAGTTTTTCGGTCGTTTCAAAATGAATATTTTTATATCATTTAACCATCTTTAATATATCCCCATCACCAATAGTCTCTTTAAAATCGTAATCTGCTCCATAGTCCAAGTAAGATTACATGGAAGCAATAACGTATCAAGTGTAATATATTACATATTGTTTATGACGTTCAGTCAGAAGATGATGAATTAACTTATAACCAGATTTGTTACCAATCCAATATCTTTTACCACTATTACGACGATAACTTTTACGATTAACAAGTTCTCCTAAGTTTTCCCCCCGTTTTTCTAGCTAATATAACTGTAACTTTCGTATAGCTGTAACATTCTTTCTGAAAACTCCGGACCTAATTTTGATCGTTAGAGTCATATGTATTTGCGATAAATATAATATGTTATTATGAAGTCTTCATTATTCAAATCGCAGAAACTGTCAAAT
Organism: Anisogramma anomala; assembly: GCA_038502455.1. Lineage (NCBI taxonomy): Eukaryota > Fungi > Ascomycota > Sordariomycetes > Diaporthales > Gnomoniaceae > Anisogramma > Anisogramma anomala. Next base: position 4,886,125 of record JASMMZ010000008.1, on the reverse strand, counting down.
TAGTGGTATATACCGGCTATGGTTGGCCTGCATATTATTACAATTGTAAACAAGAACCCTAACTGGATAAAACAACCTTGAAAGGTAGCATTTAGGCGTTATAAAGTGTATTAAAACTCGGTAACACCCGTGACAATTATCTATACCTACTAACAAGGTATAACATATCCAACATAGGATTTTCCTTTTTTTACTAGTATAATTTATACTGGTTAAACCTTTGATTGAAATATTTATTGGTGTTTTCTCCTTTTTATTCTCGGTTATTATTGTCGTTTGCTTTATTTTAGTCCAATTCGAATAGTATTGTGTAAAATTAATGTCATACTCGAAGTAACTATTTACACCATTGTAAATCTTCCAGAAAGTTTTTGCCCTCATCAAAGAAATTTGGTAGTAATTTTTATCGTAACCTATAAGAATTTTTCGGGAAGGTTTCTATTACGTTAACGTAGCAGAAGACATATCATAAATATTGGTATTGTATTTGTAAAGATATATAAGTTCGGGAAGAATCATTCAGGGAGTGCATGCCCCAGATGAGAGGTTATAAACCTTTCATCCGGGCAGTAGCATGCTTTCATACACTTTGGAACACCCCTTCTAAACCGCGCCACATATGATGTAGTCTTCAAGAGTGCAGGCTTCAGCGTGGCACGTTATCGCTTACTTTGTAGGAGTGTACCTTATATTATACTGCACTGATACTTGCCCTATGTTTACTTACTATAGGGATATATAATAATATCTATGCAGACAATCTTTTCTTCTTTTTTTATACGCTTCGTACTAATAGTCGAGTAATGATAATATAGTTGTAATGTGATCCGTATCTATAATTTTGTAGTTATAGTATAGTTATAGTATACTTTGTAAAGGTTCAAGTTAGTAGATTCTAGCCACAGTTATAATTATAGTAATGGTTTAGTTAGTGTAACTAATCAGTAATGACATAGTTATTAATAACGTTTTTTATTGCCTCCGATAGAAGTGTGATTACAAAGGTATTATAAGGGTGATTATGTAGGGGTAATTAAGCTTTTATATGTTTGGAGTTAGGATAAAAAGATATATCGTTATCGGTTTAGGTAAACCCTTTTTTTTCTTTTAACAACGTGTACTCAAAACGAATACAAGTTCATATTTCAATTAAACTTAATCCCGTACTTCAATCCACTATTTCAAATCGTTTTGATAAAAAAGTTACTTAACAAATTCCTATATACCAACCTCGCGTTTAAATAAATACTACGTAAAAACAAGATTACTAGGCGCTGTTGAACGAGTAAACGCCAACGCGTCGCTGCCGCCGCTACCGCTACCTCTGCTACCCCCGCTACTAGCATTACCACCGCGTATAACCCTCCCTCCTTTAAGGCTATTTCTTCGATCTCTGCCTCGCCTCCAGCCTTATTGCCTGCCGCCGCCACAGCCGCCGCCTATGCGACCACCCCTTCCCCTCCTCTCTCTCCCTCTCCCTTTCCACTCAGCTCCTAGAAGAGTAGTGGAGAGCTCTTAAAGTTATTAACCTTACTCTTTTCCTGCGGGTAAAACCCCCTTTACCTATGGAGACCCCCTAACACCATAAACGTAGCCTAGCAAAGCTATGCCGCGGTTTGTATTCATTAAATCCAACCGTTTATTCGCCTTTAATATTTTTATAAACGAAGTGGTCGAGACAGATCTCTTCAGTCATCTTAAGTTACGTATTGCCAGAGTACGTTACGAAGCCTTTTTAAAATGTAAGACGTTGAATCAACGCACTCGAGTCAGCAGCTCCAGGTCACTAATAAACACGTTTTACATGTCGTGTATCGAGTCCGCGGCCGCAGGCAAATTTATTAGCGATTACCATGAAAGCGGGGGTCGTTCGGCCCGCTACTACCATTACGAGCGGACTAGCAACATATACGCCCCCGTTTCGTTAATCTTGAGGCCGTAAGCTGAGGACGTATTACGAACCCGCCAGCTTTATAAATAGTTCGTTTCAAAATTGTAATTTTAATCGTAAACCCTATCCTTTATTTCTTAAAGATATCGTACGGAGCGCTTTAAAAGTAATTATGATTGCAAATAGTTAAAATAACTAGATAATAATCGGCCGTAGGCGCTAACCAAAGGACCAAGGAGTAGGCAACTGCTATCGCTGCCTGAAAGCGAAGCTTACGTATATATTACGTAAACGAGATCAATGGCGTTATCGCGCATCGTCGCGAAAAGGGCCATAACCCTCCCGCGCCTTTACCTCAAGGTATATGCCCCAAGACGCGGAACCATCTCCTCAGTAGCGTTGGTAGCGGCATCGATAGTTGTAATGGCGGTAACGCCAGTACAAAAGGGGAAGGCGGCGGTGAGGATAATAGGGACGCGACGGCGTCGCCCTCTCACTGTCTTTTTCACAGTAAATAACTACCCCTTTTAGCTGGGCCGGCGCGCCCAGCCATAATGTAATACATTGCATAGTAAAATTTTTTTTGTCAAAAAATCGTAATGTAAACGACAAGATATAAAGAAAAGGTAACGCATGAAAAACCAATAGGGGCAAAATTTGTAAAACTAAGAGTAATAATACGTTATGAGCGACGCGTAATGATAAATTGAAACAAAAGTAAATGCTGAAAACAGCGCGAATAGCGGGTTTTGAACTGCTTGAAAATATTAGAGCCGGTATGATCGTGATAGTATATTCAAAGCGATACGAAATAGTAAATCCAAATAGATGTAACGCCGTAAAAAAAGGTATAGGTATATGTTGTACACCGTAGTATTGTGCGGGGAGCAGCGTAGATTACAGGTTTCGAATCGCTCCAAATTAACAAAAGTAGTGTAATAACGTAAAATAAAAGCAAAAGTTAGGCGTAGATTATTAGCCTTAATGGGGTCGAAAACCTTTCCTAATAACTATAACAAACAGTGTGCTAGTCGATATAAGCGCCTTTCATGCTTCATTAGAGGTGTTTTTAGTCATTATATCAACTAAGTAAGATTTTCCATCGATTTATTTCGGTTTTCTTTTTTTCGATTTCCCGGCGTTTATATTACTCGCGAAGGGCTATAATATCTATCATTAAATGTTTTTCGTTTGTAATATTAAGTTTAACCAAATATCCGTAAAACGAACAAAAGTTAGTATTTATAATAACAGGGATAGGTTTTGAACTAAATTTAAAAACAATTATTTGAACTATTATCACTATAGTAATTTCCAAATCGAAACCTTTAACCATACTATAAATTTCAAAGTCTAGAACGATTTTTATAGCCAGTTTATACTTGGTCGAACTCTAATGAATGATCGTTTTAGGAAATGTAAACTAATTTTGAACCGGTATTTCGTTACCAAAATCTAAAATAAACTATATTTACGAGTAATAATCGCTATTATGAATGGAAAATCCGTAATTATAAATAAACAGCTTCGTAATATGTATGTTTCACGGTTTAAATTACAAATAGCGTTTTAAATTGTATATTTGCCTCGTAAAAAGTTTGTTAAACGCCCTAAATTCATTGTCCAACGGGGCATTTATGTATTACTTAGCAACTCAAAAATTGAAAGCTGATTTTATTTGTACTATAAAAGTAGCCTAAGCGCTATGTAAGCGTTAATACTTGTATTTGTTAGCCTTTTTTACGCGATTTAAAATGATAAGGGTAACTTCATCCAACTACTCTTTTTACATAAAGTCTAATGAACCGTTTCGAAAAGTAATTGTTACGTTACTAAAGTCTATTATATGGTCTTACGTTAATTACGTCTTAAGTTTCGTTTTTAGGCCGGCCTCCAAAAGCTTTTTCTCTCCTTACACGGAAAAAGACGCGTTATATAACGTTAGTAAGTAGTATGTTTATATACCCTTTAGTATGAAGCCGTTAAAAAGGACTGTTAAAACTAATAAGTACGGATTAAAAAGTAAACTACTTATTTCGCACCGCTTCTTATAATATCTTTAGTAGTTATTATATTAGTAAACATTCATTTTAGTTAAGCCGAAAAGCGGTTTTATAATACTTAAAATTGTTTTGAGTGAATAATGTTTTTTAAAATCTGAAAGTATATCGGAGTAAATACATCGTTCAAGTCCTTCATGAAATGAGGTATAGTCTTACATAATATAAACAAATTTAGCATATAAGTTGTAAAACGTATTTAAAAAGGTTACGAATGTAAAATTCAAACGGTAATTAGTCTATTGTAAGGTATGTAATTAGATTATATTGTTCTTTTTATTATTGTCGTTATACCCTTTTACAACTAGATGGGTCTTTTCGTATAGTTTTCCTATCTTATTTTTAAATTCGTATAAAGGCGAAATGTTAAAAATCTGTAGGCTTCGTAAACAGTTAAGTTGAACCGTTTGAAACTTAAAACGATTTATTCGATTAAGGTAAAGATTTTTTTTCGGTAAATCATTCGAACAGAGCGTTTAAGACAGTCATAATACCTTTACGGCGGAACTTTAAGCTAAGCTTGCGGTTTATTATCTTTTTTAAAGTAATACAGGAGTTTACGACAAAGTTTTCAAGGCGTTTTTTAGTTTTGAAACTAAAGGAGCGGTTTCGAAGACAAGTTAGTTATAATGTTAATGTAAACGGACCGTTTTCGTATAGTAATAATGAGTCGTAGGTACCATTCGGAGGGTATATTGAAATTGGAAGCAGTTTGTATTTGTTATTTCAACAATAGTTTCGTCGGTAGCTTTATTCTAATTGTAATTTTCGAAGGTTCCTTTTAACCTCTTCTATATTATATTCCCGTATTATTATCCAACGAAATGAACCTTTACCGTTTGTTAAATTAATGAATACATTATATATTTTCAAACCGTCAATATTTAAAAGCTAGTTTATTCGTCTTCAATGCTTCAAACCACAACCTTAAACTGTAATAATAGGTTTAGTATACCACTCTTACGTAGGTCGTTTCTTACAGCAAGTGCTTTAAAAATATCGTTTTTAGCCCGTAGGAAATATCATACCACCATGTCTTTTGCTACAGTATTTAACATTTGTAATATAGTTGACGATAATGTAAAATTTGTATAAATCTTCAGGTTAATACTGAAGATAAAGAGATTGTAGATTAACTCATTCGGATTGAAATTGTAAGTTACAGAGTTAACCGTTATTTGTAGGAAAAATTCCTGAAAACTAATACCTTTTAACTTTTTATATAGTACTATATACGCAATTTTAAGAGGTTCATGATACTATTTATATTTATTAAATCTTTATCAGGAATTCATTTATATTTATTCATATTCTTTATTGGTTATCTTCACTTTGATATATGACTTAGTAAACCCGAAGGTTATACTAGTATCGTAGGTAATCAAGTCCAGAGGCACTAAGTAAACTTTTAACTAATTTTTAAAGAAAGCAACTAAATAGTTTATAACAAAGGCGTTTCGCGTAAAATTGACAGCTTAAAATAACGTTGTCGCGTCAACTACGTATAATACCGGCTAATTATTGAAGTATAAAATATAGATAATCATCTCGTAATTAAAGTCTACGTCGTTTTGAAAGCGGAATTGAAATCGTTATAAGGCTTATAAGTGTAATTGACACTTATAACAAAGCTTTTCGATAGCTTTAAATTCATCTTTTCCGAAATCCGTAAAACTCACAGCTTAAATTAACTGTAAAAAGAGTTTTATAGCTAGGTATTCGAATCGGCAATATAATTTCCGTAAATCCGGTTATGTTAAGTAAATATTTTTAATGATACGTGTTTTCGGGAAAAATAATAAGTGGTTAAATTTAAGCCGTAGTAGTACAAATACATTATCTGAGGCACGGATGAGTTAATTAATTGTATTATGAAACTTAATTTTAAGCTTCTTTGTATTATCTAACGAGATTAGGAATAAAGTTTTAAAATTCATTACGTTAAACTTAACCGGTACGAATCGCGTGTTTATAACAACTATATTTAACGATGACTTTTTGCCTTTGGCAAACATGAACTTTCGATATTCCCCTGTATGTTCGAGCTGGAATTTTGGTAATTTCGCTATGAACGCGTCGAATGGTTGTTCTTCAACCGTTAAGATTTCGGCTGTGCCAGTATTGGGTATAATACCTTAAAATCGATTGCCGTACCTATTCAAAAATATGAATTTTAACGTTATATAGGCGTTTAACACATCGTTTTCGGAATCCAAGCCTATACTATATAAGAAAAGGGCGTCTTGTAGTCCGGTAAAAATACGCTAGACGGTTTGGTGATTTTAGGCTATTAGGTAAATATCCCTACTTTCAAAGGCTTTTTATCCAGAGGTTAATTGGTAAAAATATTCGTTAAGTTCATGTTTTACGCCTTTGTATTCGATTATATACGTTGTAAAATTAGCTTTTATCCAGTCTTTAATTTGGTAATCGGCGTATAACTGTAATTTGTTCCGAATTTGTTCGTATATTCAATAATTAGTAAACTAGTAGCTGATATTACCATATACAATGTAATATTTTTGTAATCCGTAGGGCTTCGTATACCCTTTCGTAGGTATCGTTATAGCCGCAGTACATTTCGTCTACTACCGTATGATTATTTCCGCCCGTTATTGCTAACGCTTTTTCCCTAATATTTTTCTTCCTGGTAGCCGTATTTTGGGTATTTATTTTATTTTAGGTATACCATGAATATTTGATCCAGGACATAGTAGATAGTTTCAATGAGGTTTTCATTGGTGATTTTGCCTTCATCTTTAATCTTATCGGCTATAAATGCTGATACGAGGTTCGCCTATCGGCGTATAAATATCGCAAACGATATTTTAGGGCTCGTACCAAAGGCCTTTGAATCCTTTTCGGGTTTAAATAGTATAAGGTCTAAATCCGGATTTTCGCGGCATACATTTGTTACTACTTTAATAAATAATTTATTACCTTTATATTTTGTGTTGATGGTAACTTAACATTTACAGAACTTTACCAATGGGGTAATAAATACCTTTTGTAGGTTTTTACCAATGTTTTTACGCTGATTTTCCGCGGATTCCCAGGTTATTTCAGTGTTGTCCCTATCATAAAATTTATAGTTAATTTCTATATCGAAATGTCATTTTGACAGGTTATATTACTCCGTAAATATAATTAATTACGTGACTTGATGTTTATAATGTTTATTATCTTACCAAAATAATATACTGGGAAAAATAATATGGAATTATGACGGTTTGATATCTAGCCTCCTATATGTATTTAGTATTATTAGTATTTTGTTATCGAGTACCTCGTACTGTTCGCCGCTATAGTTCTCATCTTTATCCTAAAGTTTGGCGAAGTTGGTAAGTTTTATAGGGTCGCTTTCATTAATGAGAAAGCGGTACGGTGAAAGGTTATGGTAGGGGTCGTGATTAGTGGGTATTACTCCGTAAGGTACGTATTAGCGTTTTACGTCGCTTATTATTTCTTAAAGAGGGGCGTTTTCTTTATTAGAGCCAGTTTTATCGTAGCTAAACTGGTTATCAACGGTATTTGGGGTGTGGTTTTGTTTTTGTTTTTGTTTCAAAATGCGTTTTATAGAGGGTTCGTATTTAATTCGCATCGTAGATAATTTTACGGTACTTCCTCCTCTTCCTTCGGTTTATCTCACTTTGTTTCCGCTCCGCGCCGGGCATTCAGTTTTGTGAGGCGCCGACTTTTATTTGTGGAGGCTTTTTTTCGTTTTCGGTCTGTCATTTCGAAGAGGCGATCCTGGAACTTTTTCAGCTAGTATCCCGTTACGAATTTCACTTTTATCACCTTATCGTTTATTTCCTTTGGTATTTGTGTAAACTGGGCCGTCGCTAACAGGGTTTTTACAATACGGATTTTATTATTACCGGTTGTATTAATTCCGTTGTTTCGTAGTTATTTTCGTAATGTTTTTACAAACATACTATCGATTATACGTAATATATCCAGCGTTCAGTTTGTAAAATCTTCCTTAAAATACTCGAATGAACCGTTCCTTTGTATACCGTCGTTACAGTAATTGAAAACTATTGAAATAACGTATAAAGTTTCCGAAAATGAGTATAAATACTTTATTAATACCTCGATATCGTCATTTTCTAGATTAAAGTTCAAGTATTTTAAAATACGACTCCGAAACAATTCTTTCGTAAATAGGTAATACATATATTCATTATCTTTTTCTATATTTGTTACTGGTACGGCTATGTTTTTGGGATAGAGCGACGAGGGTGAGTGATTCCTGCGTGTAAATATAATGTTAGAACGGCGCGAATTGTTATTTTCGCGTAGTAGTTGTAATTCGGATACGTTTGGGGTTAAATAAAAAAGCGTGAAAATACGTAAATACAAAGGAAATAAGTTGTAATAAAGCGGTTAAACCAAAACTTTTATTATTGACTAGTATAAATAAACTTTAGATAATACGTAAATAAAGCGTAACTATAGGCTAATTAGGTGATTTAAATTGGTTTTATTAAAACTTTCAAACGTTATGTTGGCCAAGCTGTTAGGAAAATTTAAACGTCTTATTTATTAAACTTAAAATATGCGGCGTAAGGTGACCGATGGGAGGCGAATAAAGCAAATGAAAAAAAAAAAAGGGGGGGGGGGCTGTGTATGTGTAATCCGGTGTTTAAGGCTAAGTTCGTGCTTAGTAGATGGTACGGATATTGAGTTGTAACCGCTTTTACTAGTTACGAATGGTTTGAGTATTATGTTTGTAACTGATTTTAGGTTTCGAGAACGGTGTGGTTATTGCGTTTGTAACCTATTTTGGGTTTCGTAAACGGTTTTGATATTGTATTTAGATTGGGTAGGTTTTAACGAAAGGTTTCGAAATATGGTGGTTTTGGCTTACGTAACCCCATACGTGATAAAAAGCTCTTTAAAAAGTACCCGGATACGTTTAAAGCACTAAAAGAAGTTAACGGTTAGTGTAACGAGACCTTTTAATAAATATAGTACTAATTAATTAATAATATCATACTAAAGTTATTTTTTAAAGTTACCCTGTTTTTACAGTCTTTATACATATCCTATGTAATTCTTGTAAAAACGGAATGTTAAAGTACAAACAGTTGGGACCACTATAATATCCCGCTATAGGTATTTAACTTGTGTATCTCTTTTTTCCTTAGCTGTTTATAGTCGATTTAGTCGGCTACTAAGTAGTATCGTTAAGGTCTTCATTACGTTAACTTAGTCAAAGAGAAAATATAAAAATTGGTATTGTAGTTATAAAGATGAATAAGTTCGGGAAGAAGCATTTAGAGACTGTATTCTACGGATGAGAGGTTATTGACTTCTTATTTAGGCAGTGACATGTTGCCATACTCTCTGTAACACTCTTTGTAGAGTGCGTCACACATGATGTACTCTTCAAAAGTGCAGCCTGCAGCATCAAACGTTATCGCTCACTCTGCAGGAGTGTTTCTTGCAGTATAGTGCACTTCCACTTGACTTACGTATACTAACTATAGGGATATATCATAATATCTATTAGATTCCTAGAAATAGTAAGTGGAAACCTGATAGGGGGGCCTCTATTCACTCATAAATGTTAAAGAACGGTATCATTTTTATAATAAGTAACTATAGGATTTTTTGTCATACTTCTTGTTGCGTTTTTACTTTCTACTTTACGTATCCTGCCCCAGCCGAACCCATACACTAAGTTATCGTTGGGATATGCTAGGCTGACGAGAAAATTAACAAGTGCCTTATTTTCAGCATATAAAATATTCGTTCTAATGGAAAGGTTCAGGGTTTAAATTAACTAAGAATTAAGAGGTGGTTCTTTAAAACGAATATAATGGCGTTAAGGATCGTTAACTCTTTTTTCTTTGCATTTTAAGTTTCTAGGATTGATATTTTAATAGTATTTTGAAGTTGTGCCAATTAGAAAATAGTTTATACCAGTTTAATTGAGTTTTTATCTAGCACGTAAATTTCTCAACGATCGATTTTTACCTTTAATTTGTTTTTCATACCTTTTTCAATATTCTATCACATGTTAATAATCCAATTATCGAAGTACTTACGGAAGGTTTATAAGGCGTAAATTTTGCATTTTAATCCATAGTTACCGTTTTAATCGATAATGCATTGGACGATGAAGTTAAATAAGTGCGTTTTATACAGATCTCCATCAGCATCTGTTTGTATAGATTATAATTGTAATTATATAGAGACAGAGGTCCGATAGTCTTCATTGCCTTTATATATCCATAATTGAGTATTGTATTGACGCTTTGGATGGTCGTATGATATGGCGATTTATGTAAAAGGACTTATAAATTCGTGACCATGAAGACTTAGCAATTAAACATGGAGTCGTACGACGTAGAGGTTTTGACGTGACTTGGGGATTTTTGTTTTTTTCGTTCGAAGAAATAATTTTGACGATTAACGATTTCTTATTGTAGGTGAAGTATATAAAAAGTGGTGCAAAGGGAACAAGTAGTGTAAAGAGTAAAGTTCAGTGTAAAAAGTAGAATCAAAAATTATTCATCGTTGTTATTCGCAATGAAAGGCTGTGAGAATTAGTCATTTTTCCAGTATGAGAAACTGTAGTTTTATTAATTTAGCCGTTCATCAATTTGACGTTATTTAAGCATTTAAACAGTTAATCTCAACGTTTTTTCTTAAAAAAAAGGTTTTGATGAAGATTTCTTGGTGTTTTTCTGATAGCGATACCGTTGCCACTTCTAGACTTCCGTAATAACTAAATCAATCCTGAAGTCTTCTTTACTTACTACCGTGGTGATTGACATAGTAGTAAAGGCCCTTCAAAAAAGTCTTTCCTCTCCCATGCAATTATACAAAGTGTAACCGGAAATTAGCCTCTTTTTCTACTTAGACAATCTTTAACGTAATAAAAAATGATCAGTATTGATAGGTATAGCCTGTTGATGGGTCTTTAGACGTTGTAACATTGTTGATTCGAATTGTGATCAACGTAATGGTAATGTTGCTCGGTCAAGTGGTGAATGTATTGTTCTAGGTTTGGAAGACCGCTAGCTGGTCTACACACTAATTTGTATGGCCAATTTGTTGGCCTATGCACTAGTGTAAAGTGAGTATATACTGTAATTAACTATACAGTAATCCCATAGAATAATACACTCAACTTGCGCTCAGTATAAACAACTTACATTGATTGACTGCACTGCAATTACGACTATTCCAACAAAGTTAGGTTTCTGACAGAATCCAAATTTCTTTAACTGTCATACGCATTTGTGTATAACGGGTTGTTTTTTATTTGAAAGAAAAAGTTGAAAATTCTTTCGAAAATTAAAAACCTAATATCAGTATACAATCTATAATAAGGTCTTTGAAACGATTGGTAGACATCAATTCATAATCATGAATGATAAATTTATTTTGAACATAGTTCTCATTATTTATGTGGAGACGTTTTTTCTGTTGAATTCAATTGAATCATGTGTTGTTTAGGTTTAGGATTTATTACAAGTCTTTGATTTAAGATGTTATGATTCTTATTATTGCCAACAAGAATAATGGAGTTATCGTTGCCTTTACAGTTACTGTTTATGATTTTATAAAATATGTAATTATTGCCTTCATTTTAATTGTTATCATTTATATTTATGTTGACATTGAATGAAACTCCACGGGTTACAGATTTCAGAGACACTGGTTAATCAATATATTCCAAGTAGCCTATACATTATAAATATAATACATATTGGTGAATCATAACATTATAATAATAGCTTAGTGAATAATATTATGAGTAATAGAGTGTTTAATAGTATCATTATATGTTACATCGTTGGTTTCGATAAATAATGTTGTTAAGTATATCAAAAAACGTAAATCCAATCTTCTAAGTTATGTTAGAATCAGGCGAGTTTTCGTGATTTTATCATCATGAACTGTAAATCATTGTATTAAAAACGTGTAAAAGTTGTAGAGTATTTGAAACTTAATGACCTTTGTCTTTTAAATACGCGTAATATATGTAGCTGATCGTTTTAATAAATCTTACAAGTTCTTCAAAAATCTTAGAAAATGCTTAGTGTTTTCTAGAATATTGGTGTATTACTTATACAACCTTCTTCTAATAGTCATTTTTCCAACGGGTAAACAAAATCTCACTATTCAAAGGGTATTTAATTAACTGGTTCGTTTATATTCTCATTACAAGGAAGATGGATCGGTGGAATCATTTAATATATATTTGTTGTTTTTCTGGATTTTCTTATCATTATTGAAAGAATTTGAATGAATTCTCATACAGTGGTATGCGGTTGAAAAAGTATTAAATGTTTCACCAGCTGTTGAGTATTTAGTATTAATACGTTTAATGATTTAAAAAATGGAAAGGAATGAAGCGTATCTCGCTTTGCAAATTCCACATGTAATAAAATGCCGAGTGAATTATTAGGAGCAATTAAAGTTTATTGACGCCGTGTGTTAAGAAATATTTAAAGTTATGTTTTATAGATAATCTTAGTAGTGTTCAAGGGAGATATAACTTTGGATAGTAACTGTTACAGATTAATCATTGTACCGTTGAAGATAATAAATATTAAAAGATTATATCTAGTGGGATTGACTTATGGGTTTGGTAGTACGTCGAGGTTGATCACTGTTCCTAATTCTTCATTAAAAAGGAGAAGAACCGAGATGTTAGTTTTTTTCAGGCTTTTTTTGGTTGAAAAAAGTATGAAACGTATGTTAGTGATGTGATTGATTATGTATACAACTATAGCTAGCTTCAGGCTAATTATGTAGATACTGTGATTTTAGATATCGATTCAAATTCAAATTATTGTAAAGTTAACCTATTACATTAATCTTCTTATCACGAAAACGAATAACGGGTTTTTCAAAAACGATGAAAAACGAAGTAAATGGAATAAAATATATCGAAAGAAAGTAAATTGAAAAAAAAGATTTATTACAAATGTTGAAAGATTAATCGTAACATGATATCCAGTTTTTTATATCCAATTTCATTGTTATATTTGATTAAATGAAAAAGAAAGAGAGAGTGAAACAGTACTTGATACCTTATTAGAGCGTTTCTACTATTTATAGGTTTCCATTTAGGCTGAAGCCGTCTAATCGAAAAGCTTATAACAAATACTTGTTTTTGAATATTTGGTGCAAATTGAAGCGTTATTAGATTAAATATGTCAACTTTTTATAATTTCTCCCCATTTCAATTCCATTGGATTTTATGTTAGTATTTTGAATTTTACCTGTATTTCATTTTTTTCATAGATTACATTAGGTGATGTTTTCATTCGTTTATGAATATTATGTTGGATGTCATTCTCATGCTTGCTTTATATAAATAGAAAATTATAGAGAATTATTGTATAGTTATAGCTTAATCATAAGTTAATTAGCTCAAAATCGTACTGTTAATGTATATATAATTGTTGTAAGAGTGGAAAATTGAAAGCTAGTAGGTTTTGCGAAGACTATTGCACTAAGACAATCATGATCGAATTATTAGTGCTTGTACTTATTAGAGTAACGCGTCTTGAAAAAAGGTTTTGGCTTCAAAACGACGTAAAAAAATACGTTTCAATCTTCCAGAATCTTTTCTCATAATCGTAGATGCAAATAAATACAATTTCCTGTCTTCAAAAACCAAAAGATAAGATATTTGAAAACTGGATTGAACAGAAGATATTTTTTATAGAATTGTGACTAACATTATGAACTCAATTAAAGAAATTATAGAACAACTATACTATTAAAAATATTTTACATGAAAAATAATAAAACCCTACGTTTGGAACATGTAACACTTCAAATATTAAGACTATAAGAAATATATATATAATATTCACACTGAAAAGAATCAGCTAGTAAAATGATTGGAATTACGTAATAGGGTTTTTAAAAATACCTTTTCCAGGTTATAATTTTGTCATCTATAAATTTTAGGCTTTTTATTCCTCATTAAAACTTCTAAAAGGGTAGAACTTCATGATACTATTGTGAGTTAGCTAGGTATAGGTTGTGGTTAGGTTTCTAATATGAGGGTTTATTTTTATGTTGGTATTTCCCAGTATCGGGCACCATAAAGTGTTGTTGCTACCTCATGAGTTTCTACACACTACCGTGAAAGATAATAATAATGGGGATTTTGAATTTTAACATGCTTTTCAGATAGTATTCGTCGAACGCTGGTCGCAACTTGTATCGCTGATTTAACCAAAAAAAAAAAAAAAAAAAACTCCACTCAAGGCTAATAAGAATTCATATAAACTTAATGGAGTATTAGCCAACCGTTAAAAACTTCCCTCCATAATCAATTATAATGGGACATTACACGAAAGTTCAACACAAATGAAATATTCGTAACTAATACTTTCGTGAAAAGCTAATTTCGGTTTATATTACAGATTTACTTCATGAACGAAGTCACGAAAAACCTTATATCATTCTTTTCAGAGCCCTACGATATCATTTAAATCCAAACCCCTAGGTGTTATAAGATACCATCAGTCAGGCCGTGCGGCTGTTGACTTTATAATCTAACGTTTATTTTTAAGAAAAATTTGAGACTTGAACCTTCGAATTAAGTAGAGAGAGAGAGATCTTATTTAGCGTATAAATACATATGCCATAGAACGGAACCCATAACTAATAGATCCAACCAACTTTCAATTATAATAAATATGGTTCTTCAACTCTGATATTTCTTTTTGCTATACATCAAAATTAGGCGTATAATTTTATTCTTCCTCAATGACCAAAATTATAGACTATATTCAATTCTCGAGCTTCTTTTTACTATGCAGCGTAGAGGTGGGCCTCTTATTCCTATAAATAATTACAAGCTAATTATGAAGTATATTTTTGTACAAGCGATACTCTGGAGTCTCCCGAGTCTTTACAACAAAAATCCGAAATATATGTTAAATATTCGAATGCCCTTTAAATCTCGAGAGTGCAGGGTGGTAGCTACAGTAGAATATAAACAGTCAGTAATATTATTGCGGTTTAGTCATTATATAAACTATATAATGCACTAATACATAAACCGTGTGCTAGAGGTTTATAAATAGATTTCTAAAGGGGTAGTTGAGCGCTCGAGGCTTTAATATTTGCACAAAAATACATTTAGGACTAAGTGAATAGATAGCTCAGCATAATTATAATACCAAACAAAGTTTATGGAATGCGAAAAAATATAATTTATTTAATTTACCATTATGCAATCGATCTATCCAACCGAATAAAAACGTTCAATTGAAGTAAATTCGTCGCAAGATATTGAGACGATTTTCAAGACGATCATGAATAAAATAAAAATTAAATGTCAAATGTAGTGATATTATTCAGAACGGTGGTATCTGATTTTTTCCCCTTTAATGCGGGAATTATTACGGTTTATGATGTAAATGTCGATTTTTTTTTTAATATAATAGTCCGTATACTCAGGACAAGAAAGATAATATAAGGTTCAAATGAGATTTAAACGTCGTCAATACAGGTATTATAACCGGTTTGGTTTCCAATTAAAGTATCTGAGTTAATTAGGCATCCGGTTATAATATTCTTATTACTGACAACATGTGAAGCTCAGTTAATAAATAAATTTTATTAGGGTCAATCGAATAAAACTATTCTGAAGAAATATTGAAGAGTTTCTTTATTAAATATTCATGATTATGAAGAAGTATTGTTTCGTTATTACATTAGGTATTTGAAGATATTGCTATAGTAAATGTTTAAAATTACTTCGAACCCCTATTTTAGTATCATTTTACAATTATTATCGTGACGTCTATAGATTCGATTATTCATATACTAAATTCTAGTCTAGCCAATGATATATTTATTATAATTCAGAATTGATGGGATTGATGTTTCTAGTATAAATGTAGTGAATATAGAAAAGATCTCTATTTCATTACCCAGGTTCAAAAGTTTACATAACGGTAAATTTTACAAACAGTAACACATTCCAAGTACTTAATATTATGTTTATAAACAATTTTGTTGGGTTTCGTGTTTTTAACGTTAATACGAACTCAGTAATGAATATCATTAAGAAGGGGATTGTTGGTAGGGCTTTAAACGTTGCAACGTTATCTACTCAATTGATCGAAGTCACTATATTATTATAGGAGTGATGTGGTAAATGTGTTTTGTTAGGTTTGGAAGACCGTTAGCCGGTTTGCGCAATTAATTGTACGGTTAATTGCTTGATACGTGCCCTAGTGTAAAGTGGGCATATACTATACTCTACTTTTAGCTAATATAATAGGCCCACACAAAACAATATATTAAAATTTCAGTTAGTAATGTTGATCTACTCTACTACAATTACTACTTTTACAACACTGTCAGCTTTTCAATTAGTACACGTACGCCAGTTTGGGTAACCAATCTTTTCCGGTAGCTGCTAAATTGCTACCTCGTAAACTGGCTATACTCCTGTGAATTCCAGTAAACTTCTATATTGAATTAAACATATTTACATTTTAATTTACCCTAATTGGCATTAATTACCTCACGGCCCCACGGTTCGACTTTAATAATTTCCACAAAAGATTCTTCTCTTATAGGTCTTTACAAATTTTTAATTAAGTTGTGCCAATCAAATATATCGTCAATGTTAGTTCCCTAACAATCTCCAAGTATACTATTGTATCCTTGTTTGATATCACGTAATTTGGCCTTACTAAGTAGCCTATTAACATAGCTCTCGAAGCGTATGGTTAGCTTATTACTTTTTATAAACCTTTTACAGCCTTTATCACGCGATACCTTAGTTATGGCGTTAGTATGATTATCTTTTCCATAGATCCACCGTAACTTCTCGATCTCTTTGCCTTCATAGGCTTCGCTAAGTGTTATCACATCGATTATCAGGCGTTTTTCGCTAGTGGTTCCGAGTTTCAAAAGGCATTCAAATAGGCTCCTCGAGTTGATACGAATTACTACAGGAATAAAAGGAATCTTTAGCTATATAATAACAAAGTTAATGGTTTCTCACAATATTGTGTCTATATTAACAGTTGCTATTATATCATAGATCTTTAAACAAAACACATTTTGTGTAATCCTCTTATTTTTGAGAAAAGTTCATTAAATGAGTTTTCCGATAAGGTTAAACTGATCCTCACGCCTATCTTCATCAACAAGAGTCATTAGAAAGCCAATTTATAAAGTTAAGTTGGTGTTATTTATAAAAAAAATCTATTCGTAAAGATTATTAACTTGGTTTTTAATAGAACGATTGGAACCATATTAATCCCTCGGTTTATATTCTGCGTTTTTTACTTAAACCTTTCATTTAGCAGGTTAAAGCCTTTATTTGCTTGATCTTATAATTGTGCCGTAATTAATAGGTCGTAGAAAGCTTCCGGTTTTCATAAAATGACGATATAACCATTATGGACACTCTATTTTAGGTACCGTTAAACTTTGATTATGTTAGTTTCATCGATTGCGGATAAATCAAGGCCTTAGCTCTTTTCGAGAAAGCTAGGGCCAATATTAATACCAAGTATGCTGATTAACAACTCTTTAAAGTTATATTAGTTACCCTTCGTTTAAATGGTAACCAGATCATAGTTTCGTAACTTAAAGTCCTTGATCGCATGCTGTTTTAATATTATAAAACTAACAGTTTTAATGAAAAGGATATCATTAGTTTAATACCCACCAGGCTGATGACCTTCTTTTACATTAAGAGCAAATACGGGTAGTATGTTAAAGACTTTATACCTAGACGTAACTTAAAATACGATTAATAGGTTAGATACCAATTGACGCCTGTTATATTCAATCCGTACAGTTACTTCATATATTACATTACCGTTCCCAGAGGGTAAATATCACGCAATTCCTATGGTAATTTCAATATGACGATTCATTATAAGTTGGTTGCTTACTACATATATATTGGCGTTATATTTCAATCATTAAATATTAATTTAACTTTAATTTTAGATAGTAAATTTGCTACTTAAATGAATATTAAACGTTAGCTGATCTTTCAAATCGTCAATGATTACGTATGGATTCAATTTTTGCCTTTATTACCATATCTTCAAACGATTAAGCGTGACGTTTCGTACGGCCACCCCATGGTTTTTCCTTTAATCTCGTGGATGATCTTCGGTTGAAAAATCGTGTCATTTAGCTTTTAGAAGTCAAAGTCTGCCTTTAACATTAACTATATAACTCCTCGAATTAGTAGGCCGTTAATATCGATCCTGTCGCTTTCTTTCAAAAGTTTGCCTAAAATATTAAAAATGTTTTATATTTAAAGCTTTAGAACTGATTTTTCTTTATTATTTTCTTTTCTATTTACTCAAGTAGCATTGTAGATGCAGTCTGGTATATATTTCTACTTTTTAATATTCCCATTTCTCGGGGGTTGTCCGCGCTGGAGGCTTTACGTTTGCTTGCTCATAATGGGTAAAGGATTTTTGTTTTAGTTGGTCGCTTGGATTCAGGGTTTTTATCGTTAGTTTCCCTAATATAAGGATTAAATTTGGTAGTACAAAACGTTACGGAGCCGTTATCAGTTTTAATCACTACTTTAGAATGAACGATATTTAAGATTTTATGTAGGCTTTCTTATTTGGCCGGCTCCCACTACACAAGGACTTTGTTTTGTAGCAATAAAGTAAGTACGTCGATAATTGTAAAGCTGTTTCTAATATTGAGGGCGTTGTTACCTTGGCGACGTACCGATTTCTTCCGTACTTCCTTCAATAATTTGCCGTAGGCAACAACTCGCTTTTAGGTCCTTATTAACGGGTGAAATTCGCTCATCAGGCGTAAGTATGCTCCAAAAATCAGTACCGATGATATTAGGCCGTCAAGGCCTACAGTATTGTTCAAACCCTTTACCGCCATTGAAATGAGTTCCTCTAAATCAGTAAAGTTTTGAATCTTTAGAATAAGAATATTGTACGTTTAGAAGAGTAGTGTATATACTCTTTTAACATTTGCAATGCTTTAGTGGGTCTTTCTAAGAATATATTTATATTGGATACTCATTATCTTAGTATTTTCTTGAAACTCTACCGCCGTAGAATTGGTGTTAACATCGTTAAACTACATGAGGTAAGCCTAAATATATGTTAATCCATAATATCCTTAAAGTTTCCTACGTATCCTTTGCCGATAAGGACTTCAAAAACCCAGATTCATAAAAAGAGGTTTTAAAGTTAACGATATAGAAAACAAGCCTATTATTTAAGGAAAACACATTAAAAAAAGCTTTATATTTAAAGTCCTTATTGTCCTTTAGTATTCACTTAAATTTTCGGGAGGGTTGGGCATACGTTTAACAGTCACAACAGAGATTTTCGATAGCTTCGAAAATAAATTATTTCATATTTTCATACCTTACCGATTTTAGGACTGTCTATAGCCTTTCAATAGCGAAATAGTCAAAACGTCGGTATAATTAACATATTTATTGCTTTTTTAGGTTTAATACTACCGCTTCGAAATAATAAAGATAAAACTATAAGTGCCTTTACTTGAAGGAAAGGAGAAACCTTTAGCCGTTTTTAACAAGCTCGTCAAAGTTAACGTTAAAGTTAATATAAAAGGTTTTAATATTCTTTAAGTAAAAAATGAAAAGGATAAAGAATTTAAAGGTATAAATTGACATTGATTTAATAATAATTTAAACTATCGTTATCCCCAATAACGATAGTTGCTCGTCTAGTCCGAAGCTAACTTTAACTTTTTTAGCATAATAACGATTAATATTGGTAGATGTAGTGTTTTCCCTCCGTAACGCCAAGTATTGCGAATAGTCTCTTATAAAGGACCTTATTACTTCTATGTTTAGCATAATACCTTAAAATGTGTAATTCGTATAACGATCGCGAAAGTTAAAGATATATAGGGGCTTAGGGGTTTTGTTAGGGTAAAGATGAGGGTTATTACTGCCTAAATGGTACAAAAAAGCGTGGTCGACTAAATATTAGGCCGCGTTAAAAATAGTATTTTAATGCCACTTAATTTGCTTTAGGGTATCGTTACCATGAATTATCTCGTTGCCCTCGAAGTCTACGATGTAATCCAAGTAGTCCTACTCGAAAGTAATAGGGTACTAAATATTTTATATCAATTTTTTGTTATTGTGTTTAACGGGGGAGTAGCGTGTTAACTGATAGCTAAATTTTCTATAAATGAAATATCGTTTACCACTATTACGACAATAGTTTTTACAGTTAACAAGTACGCTTAAATATTGACCCTATTAGCGGAAGTGTAGCTATTGCCTCTAATTTAATTCCTTGGGGTCTGAATTTGAGCGTTGAGTACATTTATAGCCGTATTTACAATTGACGTAATTAACCCCCATAAGGTTTTCTTCTTTTACACTAGGGAATTTATCTACTTGAGGGTATATACTAAGTAAAATTGGTATAAACGTTATTATAATTGCGAAAGAGGAACGTAACTGGCTAAAAAAAGCCTTTATAAGTGGTATTTCAACGTTATAAAGCGTATTGAAACTTGTTAACACCCGTAACAACTACACGTACCTGCTCATAAAATATGAAATTTCTAGTGTAATCTTTCCCCATTACCTGTTGGCATAACATCAGTTTGTCAAATGTCTCATTTAGTATATTAATTGATGTTTTTTTCTCTTTTTTTCCCGCCATTATTGTGGTTTACCTCGTAGTATGTCAATCTATATAGTATTGAGTAAGGTAGACGTTATATTCGAAGTGACTTCTTATGCTATCGTAAACTTCGAGAAAGTTATTTGTTTGGGTTTCAAAGGTTAGATAGTGTTCCTTAACTTACCCTCTAAAGATTCCGGGTAATAATAAGTAAAACCTTGAAGCAGAAACCTCTGTTTATTTACAAATGTTAAAAAACGGTATTATCTCTGTATCGAAAAAAATTATACGGCTTCCCATTTTAATTTTCTATATCGTTCTAAATCTTAACAAGGTCCGTGAAAATCTTGTAGTTAATGTTAACTATTTTAATAGGATTTGGGGAAAGTCGTGATAATTAATCTAGTTTTCATTATTATTTCCTTATAGATAAGCCTTAAGGCCTCCGAGCTACGGTATTAAAGGTAATTACCAGTTGCCTAGCCGAGGGGTAAAGTCTTGTAGGAGGACTTATGTTAGGCATGCATGTATAGGCAAACCTGTCGTAAGAAGTTTTTTAGGGGCTTGTCAATTCTAATTAAAAGGATAGGGGGTAATGAGGACTTAAAGATTTTGCGGGACTCGACGATTTTACTTAATTAACCGGTAAAGAATGACGACGTTAATATCTCTTACTATGTTGGTAATCGCAGCTTCGCGTATTTTTCTATCGTTAAATACGTACTTCGCGATATTATGTAAAGGTGTTAACCTATCAAATAAATTAACAGATTCCTTATATTTAATATGTAAAGAGTCTTAAATTAGCTGGAGATAATGGGGAGGTTCCCTAAAACGTATATAGAGGCGTTAAGGTTCTTTAACACCATTTTTCATAAGGCGTCGTTTTTAAAGGTATTTTTCAAGCTGGGCTAGGGTCAAAACAGTTTATATTAGTATTATGAGGCATTATATGAGTACATAAATCCTTTCTAGCGCGATTTAAAATTTAAACTTTGACTTCATTCATTTCAAATTGCATTTTATATGCTAATAATCTGACTATTAAAGAAATCACGGTATTTACGAAAAATGTGGTTACGACGTTCGAGGTTTTCGCTATAGTTTTGATCGATAATGTAACTGCCAATAAAGTTTACCAGGTGTTTCCCCGTCAAACCTTCGTCGAAGTCTAATTCCCAAAGTTTTTTATCGTAATGTTTCAATAAGAGGGGTTCAAATGATTTCATTACCTTTATTCGGTTTTAATTCATACTATCCTAAGGTTCTAGCCCGTGTATAACTCGGTAGTTTATTGTAGAGTAAACTTAGATATTTAGAAGCATGGGGACTTGGTATTTTAGCGTAAATTTGCGTGAAAACTTGATAGTTTAGCATTCAATCGATTAACGAACCTTTTGCGGCGCGACTTAGAGAATCTTGGTATTTTTTGCTTATGGCAACAAACTTGATAATTTAATTGGTGTAGGGGAAGTAAAAAGAGTAGAGTAGGGGAGAAATTTGGTGTTAAAGGCAAAGGTTATGTTAAAGGTAAGGTTGAAGGTCGTTTATTATTTTGACGTAGAACTTGGTCGATTTTATAATAATAATACCCGTAATAACACCAAGTTAGCCATTTGCCAACTTAACGTTTGAGACGTTTAGCGGTCAATTTTAACGCTCTTTAAGAAGTTTCCGTGAAGATTTCATGGTGATTTCAAGTAGCGATACTGTCGCTTACTTCCAGATTGCTATTGTGGACTAACGCAACCTAAAAATCTTCTCTATTTTCCAGCCGTTATAGACAAACGCAGTACTAATAGAGGCTCTTCGCAAGAATTTTTCCTCTACCATGGCCGCCGTTGTTAATATAGAGTGTAATTGAGAAGTAGATTCTTCTTTTACTTAGCTTATAAATGATTAATCTAATAAACACTAATCAGTGTTAATAAGCTTTACCTATTATAGGTATTTAGACGTTGCAACGTTGTCGATTCGATTAGTCGAAGTATAGTAATATTGCAATGAGAAAGTGGTGAATGTATTGTTCTTGGTTTGGCAGACCCATAGCCGGTCTACACAGTAATTTGTATAGTCAATTGCTTGGCTTATGCCCTAGTATGAAGTGAGCGCATACCGTACTTGACTTACAGCTAATTCAGTAGTTTCACACAAAATAATACACTCAATTTGCTGTCAGTATAGTCAACTTTACTAATAGTAAAGTTTACTTACTGTACTGCAATTACTAATATTCCAACAGGAATAAAATTATGAAGTATTATGATGTGCCTTGTAACTCGCTATAGCCAATTCAATAGTAAATTGAAATCATAAATTGAAATATTCAAAATACTTCACCATTACGTTAAGGTGAAGGAATTCTATTTTTTCAAAACGTTAGTTCGGGTGTTACTTATAAGAAAATATGAATATATTAATTTGAGTGAAACCGTAATTTACAGAGAATATGAATATATTCAAGGTTTTCGAGGCGGTATTAATGAAGTAGAATTTTGATAGAGGAAGATATTACATCTAATTATTTTGGGTAAAGTTAAGGAAAAAAGGTTAGTATTGATCAATGAAAGAGTTAATACGTTTACGTTAGTTATCAATTTTTCGGATACTAAATTAAAAATATCTTCAAGTTAACTTTCAATAATTTAGTAACAATAGGACAAATTCAATGACAAATTGGATCCCATAATTTATAATTACGGTTGTCGGAGAACCATATAAATACTAAATCTGGCCAACCAAGATACCGGGTATTTTGTCATTACAAAATCCATTCACGGAGATAAAATAGTAAACTTTTCATAGTTCACAAACTTTATAAATATTGCACCTATATCTAAAACTTTGAAATATATACGATTGTAAACGATCTAGATAATTTATGATAATTTCAGATGAAATGTAAGAATATGTTAATAAAAAGTCAAAAAGTTGAACATAGTAAAAGATGGTTCTTTCAAATTAAAAAAAATTGGTCAATATAAATATACGTAGTAATTGTTTATATAAGTCATAAATATTTGTAATGGACTTTTATAATATGAATTATTTAAATTTAAAAGATGTACTTGTTTGTATACATATAGTGAAACCGGAAGAGAATTTAGGTACGGAATGAGTCATAACAAGATGTAAAACTTGTATGAAAGTAGTGAATCAAACTTTGAATAAAAGTAAAATATTTGTATACTGCGTGAACCTTTATTCGGACGGCAAGAACCTATTCATAAACAGTTTTATACTTTGGTAATAATTAGTATGTAGGCTACATTGTTAGCACAATAAGAAATATTAATAATATTATTAATAAATCTTATTTTTCGTTAATAGGATTAGTGTTGAAACGGTAGTCAATTGCAATGAATTGAAGTTAACTATACTGACTGTAAGTTGATTATGCTAATTGCAAATTGACTGTATCATTTGTGGATTGACTACAAGTCAAGTGCAGTAGGTGCCTCATTCAAACTAGGGTACAAGCCAAGCAATTGACCATACAAATTAGTATGTAGACCGCCTAACAGACTGCCAAACTTAGAAGTAACACATCACCACTTTCAATGAAATAACAGTTAGGTAGACCAGATATTTGAATCAACTACATTGTAAGAATAATGGTCTATTAACATTGATGAGTGTTTAGTAGGTTAGACAAAGCTAAGCTAAATAAAAGAAGAAGTCATTTTCTGGTTGATACGCTTTGTCTAGGTAAGATAGAAGAAAGATTCCTTCTAGGTGCCTCGAAAAGAGGTTTAGTTGTTCGCGGCCGCAAGTAGTCAGAGCTAATAGATTTTGAAGTTGTTCGCAGCAATTTCCAAGTAGTGATTATATCGCCATTTGAAACACCAAAAAATCATTATTGAACGAGTCTTGGAAGAAAAGACTTGAGATTGACCTCTAACAGTCTTAAGATCGTCAATTTACGAAAGTTTGCAAGCGGCTAAGTTATTACTACTATTGTTACTACTACTGAAAATCGAAAATCGCAAACGATTAAATCTTACGACCCATTTAATTACGAATACCTTTGACGAAAAACAACCAATAACCTACGATCTACTCTTCTATACTAATATTTATTCCCCTACACAAATTTACTCGTTGAAATAAATAAAGTAAACTTTAGGATCGACGTCGTTACTAACTTTATTAGAAAGAATATAATCGAGACCCTCGTAATCATATTCATCAAATACTATGACAACGACCTCTGGTTTACAGACTCTGACAGAAAATCCACTCTCGAATACCTAACTAATTACAATGGCCACCTTATAATTTATTCAAACATTACTCGATTCGATCTATAACCTGACGTACTTAATGACTTCTAAATATAATTCAACGTCTAGACTTTGGAAATATGAATAATATTATATGAATAAGTTAAAACAAGGCTAAAAGTTGAATTACATGAATGGGAGGTTGACTCTAAAATGAAAAAATAAAACGAAAATAGTTGAGAAGATATACTATACGAATACGTTACCGATGTAGATTTTTAATATATACTTGAAAATAAGAGAAACGCTATAGCTGATAACAGAATCTTTAACAACCTTTCACGCCTTTTCAAGACTCTGTTTAAGCCTAAAGAAGTTCTATAAACCCCTTCTGCTCAATATATCTAATGCCATAGCACCGCTAGCAACGATAAGGAACCCATTAAATTGAAAATAAAAAGTTCTTGAACCTGCGACCACCTATAAATCCACCAATTAATTAGATAAAAAACCTAAAAATCCCTTCAACACCATAAACACTATCACGGAGTTTATGGTAATCCTTAAAGTCTACAATACATATAATCCTAATGGGTTTGTTAATGATAATAAAAACTTGAAAAAGGAGTGGCTTTACGCGCAAACCTACTATAAATAAGACTGCAAGCTTGATCACTATAAGCTTTAGCAAATGTAACTATTTTGATCACTAATATTAATAACAAACCCTAACAATACCGGCTGAAGGAACCAAAAGTTATTAACAACTAATACATTACTTTTCTCATCTGTAATGTTTTCATAATAAATACGGATTGTATTGAGATTTCGAAGTTCCTTAAAATTGGGGAATTTAAAAAAAAGTATGACGATAAATTATACAACCTCATTAATGATAAGTTACAATCTTCCTCCAATATTTTCCGTTAAATAAAAATTAAACAACCCGGTTTCCACTTGTTATTGCCTAGTATTCTTACCGGCGAAACTTAGGATTATAATCTCTAGTATTTAACAAATTATTAATTATTTCGGGAAATTAATAATAATATCGAAGAATAGTTCGAACACGATAATAACTTCTTCTAATACCATACTGACTACGTTATCATTAAATAATGTTACATATTAAAGTACTAAAAACCCCAGAAAACAGGATAACCCTCATTAATCAAATGCTGAACTAGCCAATACTTTACCAAAAAAAAATAGTGAATATAAGTATTAGCAAAAGCATATCACGCTAGTAAATCCGCCAAGCTATCACGAGTCACGAAAAATTTAAATACGTCCTACAATACACTAACACCACTTATAAAATCTTTTTTCGCTAATTATAATCTTCGCTTACGATTGTAATAACACAGGTACAGAGTGAAATTGGTATATTGTCACGACCCAAGCATGATAGCGGGTTAGGAAGCAAGCCAGTGTGCAGCTGAACCCGAAGTCCAACACATCAGGCGGGGAACACCTTTCCTTTGTTAGTGGAAATGACTAAGCCAATCATGTGACTAGGATCAGTGGAATCAGTACTGATCCAAGTGATCCAGTACTAAAAACGGTATAAAGGCATGGATATATAAGGACACGGTTAGCATCACATAGATAGTATTTCCTTCATAGCTCTTCAGTTGTCAATCTAAGTATTCAGTCTCAGTATATTCTGAATAGCCTCACGGCTTTTGATCATTACTTGCATTGTTGCGATATTGTTCACTCAGCACCTCTGCTACCTTCTTGATAACATAAACCCCCCAACACCTTCTATATACTCACGGGTATTTAGTGTGATCATTACATATATACCCCAAAGTTAACGATTTTAACGAAAACCATAAAGATTTTACCTATACTTACTACATCGTCCGCCAATACGGTCAATCAAAGTAATACGATTAATGAAAAAAACTGGTCTGGAAGACTAAATTGTGAAGGAAGCAATAAAGATATATTCCTTTTCTTTAAAATATTCAAATCAATTTCGCGAATTACCTTACAACGCTAAAATAGGAAAATAAAAAAAATAAGGTTTTTAATAAACTCGTTATGGTAATATCGAAAAATAATAGAAATTAGTAATATACCACATTGAATACCCCTTTGCCATTCACTATAAATAAATTTAATTCGTCACAAACTTTGAAAATACAAAAGTGCAAGGTAAGGAAAATAGGTACAAACCTATCGACTAGCATAAAAATACGTACACTAGTGTTTCAACAACTTGATAACTAGCCAATTATGCCTTATTATACCGCTCGATAGGTGTAAACACTTATCTTCGTTATAACGATAAATATCCTAATACTATATACTTATTCACTATTTCCAACTGCTAAGAGAAACTAGTCCATTAAAATATTGTGCAAGTTATGTTCATAACGCGGTACTCGAGTAGAAGAAAAACGAAGTTGATTGTATTATCAAAATATACTAATACTATTGCGAAATTTCCCTACACGGATACGAATGGAGCCAAAATTAAATTCAACTTTCAAATAACTCATATTATAAAATTAACAATAATAAAAATGATCGTTAAACCCATTATCTTCTGCATATTAAAATCCCCTAGCTCCTTTCTCCTTTACCTTCAAAACATGAAAAACATCGGCGTCAACATCGATAATAAATCTAACGAACTGGTGAGAAAAAACTTCCAAAGGTTTCCACTGAATTTTCAATATATATACTTTTAATTTTACCTTTAAAAGACATATGCAACGATATTTAACCTAAATAAATCAAACCTTAGTTAAATTTTTCAACTATTTAATCACCAGACGATTTATACATTATATGAAGCCTCTAAGGCGTCTGGACACGAAAATATGGACTTACTAACTATAAAGGTAATGAAATGTATCTATTGTTGCTACTAAATACACTCCAAAACCCTTCTTCAGGATCATGTTTACGCTCAAAAATGAACTAAAATTTTGACTTCAAAGTTCGTCGACGTATGTTATTTAAAGGATAAGTTTATACTTTACATTATTGAATTCAAAATAGCGCTTGACGGAACCAAGCTTTTCAAAATTTTAACGACGAAGGGAATAACAAAATCATTACGTACGTAATAAATCAACACGTATCTGAGACCTGGAAGTTCTCAAATCTACGATATAAATCTTAACTCTACCGCAATAAATTTTGGAATTAATACAAGAATAGTAAATATAAAGTACAAATAGGTTTTTATTCATACCTGTTAGTGCAAGGTTAGAATGGTATATGACTTTCGCGAAACGTTTACGATATGTTTACGTTCGATATTGGTAGTTTTACAAATTCAAGGGCAACATTACATATAGAAATAAGAGGCCTTAACGACACAATTAATCCTAATGGTTTTATACTAACTTTGATAGTATTTTAAACGTAGCAACTTATGACAATTGAAATATCACTATTATTCAATAAACATAACTGAAGTGTATTATACAGTAAAACCTTAGGGAAATTAAGGAAATAATTGTTATGTAGCTAAACTAACGATGTCATTAACATTAGGAACGGACTATCGACCATAGACCTACCGTTTTTATCTTTTGAAAATGAATTTTGTTATAAAAAGAACTGGTAAAATATGATCAACTTTATAGAATACTAAGTATCGCGAATCCAAACGTATTTATTGAAAATGGTAACGGTTTCGTTTCTTTCTACATTATATAAGTTAAACCATATAAAAGACTCTTTAGGACTTATGAAGATCTTTAACCCGACTACCTTTCAACCTAGCAAATCAACTAATACAATCCTTTTAAATCGATTTTCAACAAGCTAATGAAATGTAAATAACGCGGAATACCTCCTAAAATAAGGATATAAACGAAAGATAAAAACTGTTGATGGGACTATAAACTAAGAAAGATTTATATAACGACTTGGTGATCGTAAAGAAGAATATATAATAGAGACTATCTCAAAAATAATAAGGTAAAGGTATTCTTAGTACCTTTGTCAAATGTTTTGAGAAAACAAATCGAATTATAATCGACGGTCACTTGATAGGAAATGTTGTACAACTTATACCAACGAATAATTATATGAAAATTACTCTTATAATCAGAAGACAAATTTCTTATTATAACGGTAATACGATACGTTGAAGCTTTGAAAAAATGAGCTAATACAGGCATTTATAAATTTTTAACCTACCAAACGTACTTGAAGGATAAGGTACACATAAAAACATTTTAATTGAATTTATAACTATTAATTAAGTAATTGGGAAACTTCGATATCACTTGTATATCAATTAACGATACACCTCTTTTTAAAAATGTTAGGTTTATGGCTGATAAAGAACGTGCTACCCGAGATCTGTTTCTTTGAATATGTAAACCAATTCAAACGATGGTTAAAATTATACAACTTTATTTCAACGGATCGTTAATCCTTATCCAAAGAATTGACGATATTTGCAATATATGTATTGATCTATATCAAAAACAGTAAGCTTTAAGCTTGAAGGAAATAGAAAGTTTAATTAATGAAAACTAAATTAATATCTTAAACAAACATCAAAAACAGTTTATATCACGATAATATACAAGCCGAAGGTATCTTATAATCTATCGACTATGAAATGAATGAGAACTCCATATAGTAAAAACTTGTCATAAATTAAATAAACATATTTAGTAACCAATGTTTAATTTGTATCAAAGCTTTGATATAGTATAAGTGGAATAAACTAAAACGAAGTAAATGATTCTCAACAACCATCTTTTCAAAAAAAAAAAAATACCTATTCTATATCGTAAAACGGATGTACAATAATATTCTTTAACTAGAATAAGTTTGATAAACAACTTTTACTCACCGATAACCATGTATAATGAAGATTTGTTTAATGTAAAGATATAATACGACGGGTATTAATATCGGAGATATACGGCATAATAACTGGATTAAACATCGATATTGTAATCAACGACACACTAATGATTATGAATAAATAGTTAAAACTATCTTTGGTACCTAGGATCATATATATTAACTCTTGAAACCTTAACGTGTGTTTTTTAAGTTAGGTATAAACAATAGAAAACGTTTGATAGACCTTTAATAACTTTAACAACGATATATGAATCCCGGAAGATAGAAGAGTTTAGGTATATTAACAGTAAAGATAACACCGCTAACGTTATAACTAAAGCGACATCTAATAATTCCTTGGAAAGGTTTATGAATGGCAATAATTTGACCTTATAAATCGAGGGCTATGTAGACGGCCTACCAATCAACGCGGAGGAATAGGGATGCCATAGCAAAATGAAATACTTCTAGGGTAGTAGTAGCAGTGGTAATGCGTAGGGAAAACGTAACTAGATTTAGTGGTAAAAGATACGTAATTGTTGGCGTATAAGTCTAGGGTGTATACATTTTTATGGATAAAAGCATGTTTAGAGGAGTTACGAAAGTTAACTCGTGGAATTGTGAGGCAAAGAACTGTAATTGGAGTGCAATTCGGGTGCGAAATACGCTAGAATTGGCAAGAGTATTACTGATGGAGTTAGGAGCTACTTGAGGAATTACCATAAATTTTGGTTTAGTTACACTATCGTATAAGAACAAAACAAAACATTTTTAGTATTGAAACAGCAGTTAATTGCAGTATATTCAAGTCAACTATACTAACCGTAAGTTGATTTTATTAATTGCGAGTCAACTCAATCGTTTGTGGGTTGCCTACAAATCAAGTGTAATAGGTACTAAATTCAAACTAATGCATGGGTCAAGTAATTGACCATACAAATTAGTGTGAAAACCGTCTAGCGGTCTGCCAAACTTAGATCTAACACATCATCACTTTCAATACAATAACAGTAATTTCCACCAGAGATTCTAATCGACTACGTTGCAATGACGAAGGGCTACTAAGAATTAGCCCTATGAAATTCTATTCAAAATTATGCATATTGTAATCATTGAGAATCTTACGAAAAAGAATAACACGTGACCATAATTTCAATATGTTGTCATATAAATCGCTTTTTAAAAATTGGTTAGTAGACTTTCAGTTTAAAAGGTACAGTTAAACGGTTAATTTATAGAACTAGAAACAGAAAATAGGAATTACCGAACTCAGTTTGACTTGGGAGCTTTAATGATAATAAAATTATAAATAATTCTTATAATTCATAAAGATTTTACAGTATTTGGTTAAACGTTATGATTTCGGATATTATGTTTTGTAGTAGTGAATCATAGCTAGTAACGTAGCATCCAAAATTTCATGATTGAAGTTTTAGATGAAATACTTCTCAGAAAAATATATGGTACTGGGTGGAAAATATTGCTATTA
This sequence comes from Anisogramma anomala, assembly GCA_038502455.1. Taxonomy (NCBI): domain Eukaryota; kingdom Fungi; phylum Ascomycota; class Sordariomycetes; order Diaporthales; family Gnomoniaceae; genus Anisogramma; species Anisogramma anomala. The sequence goes on along the minus strand of JASMMZ010000008.1, from coordinate 4,855,016 downwards.
TTGAATGAAAAAAGGTATTTCTGATAACTGAATGTGAAGTGTTGGATTAAAAAAACTATATATCGGTAATCATTCAAAGTAATAAAAAGGATGGAGGACAATAAGTTGGTTTTAAGTTAAAAATTATGTGAGTTTCGGTTTGAGTCAATTTTCAAGATTAGCTACGTTTTAATAGTTGATATTAATCAATATCAACGTTGAAATATTTTTTGAGAAAACGCTGATCAAAGTTCATAAAGTTTGACAAATTTTAGAATTTTTAAAATGAGATACTACGTCCTGATATATAAAAACATTAAAGTTTTGTGGATTCATTGAATTACTATTAAAAATAATGATGAACTCGAAGTATTGAATTTTGATAATTTCGAACCTGTATTTATTGGTATCAATTGGGAGATTAATGTTGGAATAATGTAAGATTATAATAGCAATAATATTATCTTATGAAAAAAATGGAGTTTAGTGCGTATTTCCGGTAAGTAATGCATGTAGAATGTAAGAAATCATTTATAATATGATTGATGAAAGAGAGTAAATAGTTAAAACGTTATAAGTCACAAAAAATACTATTGATGACTGAAAAAGATATTCACACATTATAATTTTACATGGCTTTCCCTATGATTAAGCTTCTTCAAGATGTAAATAATTTTCATTTTATTATAGAAGATAGTGTTCAATAGGTTCTTCAATATTCAATGAATTAAAGGAATTATGTTTTTTTCTAGAAAGTAACCTTATATAATCTTCCACAATTGGAACCCATGCAGATTTTTCTGATAATTCTAGATGTTTATATCAGTAGTGTAATGTAACTAATTCGTACTTTTTTAAATTTTATTTTCCAAGATGTTTTCATTAGTTCAATCGAACTCGAGTTTTAATTTGATTACATGTGGTAAGTAATTATTCATGTAGAAATGACTAAGAATATATATTTAATTGGGTTTCATATTTTGATGTTAATTAGAAGTTGAAGTATTTGTGAGTTCAAAATTGAAAGTTAAAGTATTTATGAGTTAAATAAAGAAGAACATGCTTCAATACCATAGTTATATCAATTATATTTTGTTTTATGTCGCCCTCCCAATTTTGAGATTCATCACTCATAAGCATAAAAATAGTGAGTTTAGTAACACGAATAATATTCGAAAGATTAATTTGACAAAACGGAAATCATAATTTGTAAAAAAGTTGAATCAAATAAAGGATTTAATTCGGCAAGTTTTGAAGTGGTGTGAAAAGGGTTGATAAATCCTTAAATATGAATAGAGGTTACAAGAAGAGATAGTTATTATGATTAGACGTATTGTGGGTATTGGTGAAGTAAGACGTACATGCTTTAATTAAGTTAAGTAACGCATATTTGGCTTAATACTACTAAGTAAAACCAGGTAAAAAAACGTTCAACGCGTTGTTGAAGTGGTTTATGATGTTCAGAATCCTTGTCAAAAATATATATTTCTTGAACGTATAGTATACCATTAGTATTTAATTCAATTAAAACCAAATTTTATATCAAGAGTTCCGTCGAACTGATTGATAAAAGGATTACGATATTGAAGTAACAGTAAATTAAAATTTCAAAGGGCACCAGAAAATTTTTAATTTGCAAGCCATTGGTTAACAATTATAGTGTTGTCTAGGCTAATTGAGGACCATCCCTATAGAATGAATCATCAGGCTGATTGAAAGAAATCTCATGAAATAGTAGACCTATTGAATCGGCTTGATAATGGAGGGTTTCCTCCTACCTATGAAGAACAACATTGTTTTTAGAAGGTGAACTGTTGATTTTTAATCTTTTTATAATCAGTTTGGTTTTTAAATACACATAGTCAATTGAAAGAATTCCATTGACTTGCCAGTTATTGTAACTGCACTTCTTTGGTGATTGAAAATACAAATTCTGGTTTGGAGTCCCCCAAAATTATATCTAATCGTATGATATTTACATATTTTATAGCTCGTAATCCTTCAAAGAAGATTGCAGGCTTTTCGATTAAAGAATTTATGTTTTTGGTTCATTCCAGTATTTCTTCTGTTTACTCCAAAAGCCACATATTTGTTATTTTGAAGAAAAAAAACTACAAAGCCTACGGTTTCTACATAAATAAACAAGACCAAATATGTAACCTAATTTAAAGCAATGTCGAAATGATGAATCAAATACTCATAATTAAAAATATCTTAGTGAAAAACAACATAATACGGGTTTGACGCCGGTTATCCTAAAAGTCAGTAATGACGAAGATGAATTTAATAATGATACCATCATTTAATAGACCATTTTTCGTTTAATAATGCTTTCGTCGTTTTAAATTCAAAGAATATTCCAAATCTTGTCGTGTAAATACACCTATGAAGACATCTCTCAAGGCAAGCCAAGAATACATATGTTAAAAACAAGGTTTAATACAACTGCATTTGAAGCAAGAAAATTAGAAGCTCTCAATTTCAATAACCATAAAAATATAAGGATTAAAATCAATATCATCGACTTTTGTTATTCCGCCTAACAATTCGCCATTGACAAGATCTAATTCTGAAAAACACACTTAAAAGCCTTTTTAAAACTTATAGAAAACCAGATAAAGTTTGCATATAACCAAATCACTATTTTCACAACTACTCAAGGTTAATGAAATACCTATCACAGTGTAAAAATTAAAATTAAAACTACAAAAGAAAGTAATATAAATACATATATTTATGATATATCAATTGAGTAGACCATTATAATTTACTTCATTTCCGTTGAAAGGCATCTCATGAAGTAACAACATGTATATAAATTGAATTGTTCTTTGAACTAATTCCTGCAAAATTGCAAACATATTTTAATGTTTTCAAAAGCACTTCTAAAGCCCAAAGTATTAAGAAAAATTGTTAGTTATTTCTTTGTATCTTTCAAAATGACCTTGATATATAATTAGACTTTAAAAATATTATTTCTAAAACATTTTGGAATCTTGATATCAAAACCTCATTTTTTGGGAAGCTGCATTTTGAACTAAGTAAACAAAATTAGAGTTTCAACTCCAAAAGAATAAGAAGCCCAAGAAATACTTAAGTCTATTATAATCCAAGGATTCAATATGAATTTAAAACCTTGAACCAAAATAATTTGTTTCCCATAGTCGACAAGGTCAAAAAACCTAAAAAAAGAAGAATTAAAGGGAATATACCTTAAATTCCGCCTTTATTTTTAAAATGATCGAATCAGTGAACCTGGACTAGATATATAATTCTGTCGGTAAGGTCTCAAGCCTATAAGGTTCACGTGAACTATGGTCTTTGAAGAGTAATCAGAATGATTGGTATTGTAGTATACAAGATGATGATGCAAAAAGAAGTACTCAGAGGTGTACGCCACAGGTGAGGATTTATAAGCCCTCCAACCAGAGCGTATAACTCTGGAATACTTCTTTTAGACCGATTCACGCATTGCCATCGGTCTGGAATAGCCATTCCAGACCAATCTATGAATAATGCATTTTACGTCTTACAAAAGTGCAGCCTACAGCGTAACACATTTCCATACACCCTGCAGGAGTGCACCCCGTAATATAATGTATTGCTACTTAACCTATATATACTATCTATAAGGGTATTTAGTAATATCCACACATGTAATCTTTTCTTTTTTCTTTATATACTCCGTACCTATAACTTAGTAGTAATAGTGTTGTTTGTAGTATTACTTGTAATAGGTTTAAATTAGCAATTTCCATAATAATAGTGTTATTACCATAATAATCGTAAAAGGTCCAAATCAACATATTCGGCTAGAATTAGCAAAGTTTGGCCGAAATGATGATTATAATTAGGGTCTAGTTTGTGTAGTCAAATAGTGGTAACATAGTTGGTAATAGCGTCTTTTATAGTGACTAATAGGGGTAATGACGTAGGAATATGTACGTAATTACGTATTAAATTAGTATAGAAAGATATATCGTTATCTTTTTAGGTAAAACCTTTTTCCTTTTGGTTTTAAAGGCATGTAATCCAAGCCAATACATGTCCCTACCATAACTTAACCTTTACTTCCTATAATTAAACAAACTGCTTTAATAGATCGGTTTTTAACCTATACCTATATACTAACCTATTCATTAAATAATTGCCGCGTAAAAATAGGACAGAAAGTCGTTGTTTGGCGCGAAAGCGTCGGCGCGTCGCCGCCGCCGCAGCCGTTGTAGCCGCCGCCCATAGCACTAACATTACTCGCAGTAACAGCCCTCCCTTATCGGGTATAATTTCTTTTTTTTGCCGCTACGCCGCCTGCCTCCACCAACCTGCTCGCCGTTACGCCTCCTAACCCCGCCGCCGCCTCCGCCCCTTTTCCTACCGTCGCCACGCCCCTTTTCCCCCCTCTTTTTCCTCCCCTTTTCACAGCTCTCAGGGGGAAAAGTAAAAGGCCCTTAAGGTTATAAACCTTACCATTTCTCCACAGATAAAGACCCTATTACTTGTAAAAGCTCCTTTACACCGAAAACATAACTTGGCGTATTTGCGTTAAGATACGTATATTTTAAGTTTATCTGTACGTTAACCTTTAACTTTCTCCTATAAATGAAGAACACAAAGCGAATCATTTCCGCCCCTTCGAATTTAGTATCTTTAAGGTACGCCATAAGGCTTCTTTAACGCTTTGAACGTTCAAACGACGTACCTGGGTCCGTAATCCTAAGCTGTTAATAAACCCACCTTATATTTTATATATCACATCTGCGGCCGCGGGTCAATCCATTAACAATTGTTACGCAAACGGGGGCTGTTCGGTTCGCTATTACCGTTACGAGTGTATTAGCAGCTCGTACGAACGCGTTATGGTAGTTTTAGGGTCGTAAGCTGAAGCCGTGTTATATACCCGTCGGCTTCGTATTAAGTTTCAACCGATTTTTTTTTTCTTTGGTAAAAATGTATCGTTCGTGGTAATTCAAAGAACAAATCTTTGTAAGTAACTAAAATAAATCGATGCTAATTAGTAATAGGCGTTAACTGGTGAACTAGGGAAACGGTAACCGCCGTCGTCGCCTGGAAACGAGGCCTATATATATACTACGTAGGCGAATTCAACGACGTTATTGTACCTCGTCGCAAGGAGGGTAATCCCTCTTTTATACCTTTACCTAAAAGTATAATTAACAAGATATAGGATTATATCCTTGTTAACAATGATAATGTTGTTAACGATAATGACGATGGCATTGATACAAAGATGGAGAACGACGGGGAGAATGGTAAGGACATAACGGCATCGCCCTTTCTTTTTAATAATGAATAAATACCCTCGGGCTAGGCCGGCGTACCCGGCCATAGTATAATAAGTTATATAGTAATCTTATTACTTTTTATGTAATGATTGTTTAAAGTAATAAACGAAACTTGAGCGGCAAGATAAGAAGGGTAATATACCAAAATCGGTACAATATTGTAAAATTAAATAAAAAGTAAAGAAAATTAGGGGTCGGTGCGAATAGTCGTATCCAATATAGGAAAAATCGGCGATCAACACGAATAGTCCGCTTAAACAAAAATAAAACGTGGATTAGCGCGAAAGGTATAGATAAGAAGATTCGAATTGGCGAAAATTAGTGTAATATAACAACTTATTAAGATCATAAAACCTTTTTAATCACCGTAATGAATAAAGTACTTGTAAATATAAAGGTTTCTAGTATGTCGTTCGGTATAACCTTCGTTATTACGTTTTCTGGATTTGACTTGCTATTAATCTATCTAGTTTCCTCGATTTCCCATCTTTCGTACAATTTGCCTAATATTATAATATCGATTATTTATCTCCTTTTATTTGCAATACCTAACTTAACTAGGCACTTATAAAGATAGAAAAAATAGTGTAAACGATACAAAGAATAAGGTGTGAATTAAAGTTAAAACAATTATTAAAACCATTATCGTTATAATAATGCCTAAATTAAAGCTCTTAACCATATTACAGATTTCGGAAGCTAAAAGGCTCCTCTTAACCCTTTTAGACTTGGTAAATCTTTAATTAATGATATTTCATTTAAGCGTAAAGTCGTTTAGGGTCGGTATTTCGTTACCTAGAATTAGGACGAAGTTGATTTATAAATGATAATCGTAATTATTAGCGAAGGGGCCGTTACTAAAAATAAATAGCTTTATAATACCTATATCTAACAATACGAATTACAAGCTACGTTTCGGATTGTGCATTTATTACAAAAGGCGTTTATTAAACGCCTTATACGTATCGTGCGTAGAGTTGGTTTAACATTATGCGGCGACCGAAAAGTTAAATACCGCTTTTGATTCTGCTATAAAAACGATTCAAACGCCGCGTATACGTTAAAATTTATATTTGTTAGCCCGTTCTACGTTATTTAAAAAGATAAAGTCATCTTCATTTAATTTCCCTTTTTATGTAAGGTTTAAAGTACCTTTCCGAAGGGTGATAGTAACGTTATTAAGATCGATTACGTGGTTTTTCGTTATATACGTTTTAGGTTTAGCTTTTAAACCGGCTTTTGAAAGTTTTTTTCTTCTTTAAATACAAAAAAAGAGGCGTTATATAACATTAAAGTGTCGTCTGCCTATATAACCGTTAATGTAAAGCTTTCCGAACGGACCGTTAATATTAATAAACACGTGTTGAAAGTAAAGTTGGTTAATTCGAATCGTTTTTTATAATGTTTTTGGTAAGTATTATACTAGTTAATACCGGCGTAGATTAGGCCGTAAAATGTTTTTATAATGCGTAAAATTGTGTTAAATAAGTAATATTATCTAAGGTCTTTAGGTATATCGGCGTAAATCCATCGTTTAAGCCGGTTTTCCAAATTAGGTGTAAATTTACGTTATATTTCGAAATTCGATATACAAGTTATATAAATCCTTAAAAAAGGAAACTAACGTAAAATTTAGGCAATAAATAGCGCGTTATAACGCAAATAATTAAGGTATAATATCTTTTTTTACCTTTATCATTATATTTTGAATAACTTGACTGGTTTTTTCGTAAGGTCTTCCGATATAGTCTTTAACTTCGTGAACGTGGCGGGTTAGAAAAATCCTGTAAAAGTCATAAATACCTGGATTAAAATGTTTAAAACGAAATATACCTTACTCGATTAAAATTAAAAAAAAATTTATGTAAATTATATGAATAGGGTATATAAAGTGCTGATAATACCTTCGCGGAAAAGCTTTAAACTAAGTTCGCGGTTTTTTATTTCTTTTCACGTAACGAAGGAATCTGTAGCAAAATTTTTGGAGTGTTTTTTGGTTTTCAAGACGAAGGAGCGTTTTTGACGGTAAGGCTTTGATGGGGTTAATACATATAGATTGTTTTCATTTGGCGTGGTTAGGTTAGATTCGCGTTTTAGGGGTAAAAATAAAGTTGGGTTCAATTTAAATTCGCTGTTTTAAGCGATCTCTAATAAGCGGTTTTAATCGTGCTACGGTTTCCGGTCGTCTCTTTTCACCTTTTTTTAATATTCACGTACCATTATTTGGCGAAATAAACTCGTCCCGTTTAATAAGTTAATAATTATATTATAACATTTTAGTCCGTTCATCATCTGAGAGCTAATCCATATGTCGTTCGTTTTCTAAATTAAATTTTCAAATTATAATGATAAATCCAAAACGCCATTTTTTTCGTAGGTTATTACTTATAGTTGGCGTTTTAAACATATCGTTTTTTACTTATAGTAATCGTAGTGCCACCACAGCTTTAGGTATAATATTTCCTCTATGCATTATAGATAGTAATAAGGTAAAGTATATGTAAATCCTTGGGTATATACTAAAGACAAGGAACGTAGAGACAAGCTTACTTAGGCTAAAGGTGTTGTTTACGGCGTTAACCGTTATTTAGAAGATAGATTTCTTAAACCCAATACGCTTTATTTCTTTTAATAATACTGTGTACGCTTTTTTTCGTAATTTATAATATCGTTTATACTTTTCAATACCCTATTGGGCTTTTTTTCAAATTTGTTTGTATTCATTGCCGGTTATCCGAGCCTTCGAACGTTACTCGGTAAAATAAAAATCTGTACCAGCATCGTACGAAATTTGATTTAAAGCCTGAGGTAAACGTATAATTAGTAATAAATTAAAGCGTTCCAACAATTTGTAATCAAAGCGCTCCGTATAAATTTGGCAGCTTAAAATAATATTTCTTTATCGATAACGTGGAGAACCGGTTGGATGTTTAAATATATGATATTAATAATTACTTCGTAATTAAAATCTATATTGTTTTAAAGGCGGAATTTAAACTTTCGTAAGGCTTATAATTCAAGCTGGCATTTATGGTAAAACCTTTTGATAGCTTTAAGTGTTTTTTCCCTTATATTTATGTGGTCTGCGACGTAAAACAGTTATTAAAGACGTTTTATAGTTGGGTGTTCGAATCTTCGGTGAAAAGCCCGTAATTATGGTTAAGTTAAAAAGATAGCCTCAATTATACGTGTTTTCCAAAATAATTATAAATAGCTGAATTTAATTTGGAGCGGTACTAATACGCCATTTAAGGTGCGGATAATTTAGTTCATCGTATTTTGGACTTTAATTTCGAGCTTGCTTATATTAGTTCTTAAAGTAAAAATAGCGTTTTAAAATCCATTATATAAAATTTAATCGTTTCAAAACTTGTATTTATAACCACAGCTCTAAATGAAGTCGCTTTGCCTTTATTAAATAAGACCATTCGGTTTTTTTCTATTCGGTTTAACCGAAACTTCGGAAATTTCGCCGTAAGTAAATCGAATTATAGTTTCCCGGCCGTCTAAATTTCAGCTACACTAGTATTAAATAGAATGTCCTAAAACCTCGTTTCATATCTGTCAAATAGGGTGAGTTACGAAGTTATATAAGCATTAAACACTTCATTTATGTAGTTCAGGCTTGGAATATATATCAAGGGAACATTTTATAGGCCGCCGAATATACTTTATGCGTTTTTATTGTCGTAAGCTAACAGGTACATATTATTTTATTTAAGTTAGTTTTCTTCGGATATGTCTTCGTAAAGGTATACCTTAAATTCGTTATTTATACTTTTATATTCGGCTACGAATATTATAAAATTAGCTTTCATCCGATTTCCAAAATTATTTTCTGCTGAAAATTTTCGTTTGATTCAAATAAACTTATAAACGGGGTAGTTCGTAAATTAGTAGCCGACTTTACCGTATACGATACGCCGCTTTTCCAAACTTATAAGGCTTCGTAACTCTTTCTGTAAGTACTATTATAACTTCGGTACGTTTTTTCCGTTTTTAAACAATCGTCTCTATTTTTTATTATTGAAGTTTTTTTTTGGATATAGGTACTTAAGGCGTTGGACTTACCTTGGGTAACCCTTAAATTTACGGTCTAGAATAAAAAAAATTATTCTATCAACGTTTATTTTTGTAATTTAGGTTTTGCTTTTAGTTTTATCAATTATAAATACCAATTCGAAGCTTGCTTGTTGGCGTATAAAGGTTTCTAACGATATTTCAAAGCTGGTATAAAAGGCCTTTAAATCGTTTTTTAATTTTAAAAGTATAAGGTCGAAATACTTGGTTTTACGGTCAGCCTTTATCATTACTTATAAAAATAGTTTATCGCCTTCATATTTCGGTTTAAGGGCTATATAACATTTTTGGAACTTAATTAGTAAAGTGGTAAAGATTTCTTATAGGCTTTTATCGGCGTTTTATTATTGGTTTTTCACCAATTTCTATATCATACCAATTTAAACCTTATCGTATCATTCGTAATTAATATCCGTATTAAAGTGGGATTCAAAGCAGTTATAACACTTTACGAATATACTGATTTAGGTAAGGTGATATACATATCACTCTTTAATTTATATGGAAAGTATGTTAGGTAAAATAACGTAAAATTTTAATAACGTTATATTCAATTTCTTACACATCTTAAGTATAAAGTGTATCTTATTATTAAATACATCGTGCGGCTCGCCATTATAATTGTTATCCCTATTCTATAGCCTGGTAAAGTTGGTTAACTTCGTAGGATCGTTTTTATCCGTAAGGAAACGATGTAGTAGAAGATCGTAGTAAGGGTCGTAGTTAATGGGTATCGGTCTATAAGGCACGTATTAGCGTTTTACACTGTTTATTATTTCGTGGATCGGGTTGTTTTTTGTGTTTCGGCCGACTTTGTTATAGCCGATTGGACTGCTTCCAGTATTAGGGAAGTGGTTTAATATTCGGTTTTTTTTTTTGTAATATGTGTTAATATAGGAGTATATTGTATTTGTATAGTGGATGAGGATTATAGTAGTTTTTCTTTTTCGTAGTCTCTATTTTTGGCCTGGGGTATAGGTAAAATATTAGGTCGTTTTACGCCTTGTTCCCGTTGTTTTAATATTAGTTTCTTTTGTTTCGCAAAGTAATACCTCTTTACAAATTCCATTAGATATAAATCTTAATACTCCTCATCTGGTACATTAGTAAGTTATGCTATTTCAAATAAGGTTTTTGTAAGGCGGTTATTTCTACCTCCTAGAGTATTAATATCTTTGGTTTTTAGTTGAATCCGTAGGTCTTTGGCAATAATATGGTTTATTATTTTCCATATATTCAACATCCAGTTCGGAAAATTGTTGTGGGAATCTTTTAATCAGTTAGGTCTTTGAATTTACTCCTTTTAGTAACGGTATATGACGGTTAAGATATATATATTTGCGACATAGGGTTTTGGTTTTTTAACTGGTAAATCGATAGTGTTATCCCAAAGGCCCATGTCGATTTCGTATATCATGGCCTTTTTGATTTCCATATGTTTAATTAGGAGGTCAAAGGAAACGTTAACCTCTTTTAGTATTGTTGATCCTGGCGCTATAGTTGTAATTATTTTTGGGCGTTTAAGTGATATGTTAAATCAATGTAGTAAAGTGATTCCACGTTATATTCGGGTATATTTAAAGTCTAGAGTGGTTTGGCGAATAAAAAGTAAATAAAGTAAGTAAAGCGGTCGGAATGAAGTTTATTAGCGTTTTTCAATGCGAATAAAATTTAAACGATATGTAAATAAAATATGATTACAACTTAGTTAAACGTTTTAAATTAGTTTTACTAATGTTGATAGCGTTACATCAGCCAATCAGTTAAAAAAAACTTAAAACGTTACGGGTACTAAATTTAAAATACATAAAGCGAACATAGGAAAACTTGGAATAAATAGGGCGGATATAGGAAATTGGGTCAAGTAAGGGAAAATATCGAGTTATTATATGTTTCAGTGTACAGTGGTTTATCCGTATTAGTGTGCCGTAGTAGAATTTAGTAAAGGGATCGGTTAATTGCTTAGTGTATAACTAATTTTACTAAGGTGATCAGGTTGTTTGTTTATGTAAAACTTATCTTAGCTTTATTAAAGCGAGTGGTTCGCAAAAAAAAAAAAAATCAAAAGGGTTTTAACGAAGGATTCCGAAACTTGGTGGTTTTGGCTTACGTAGTTTGGTACATTATAGGATGCTTTTTAAAAAGTACCCGGGTACGTTAAAACACCAAATAAGTGATAATAAAAGCTTGATGGGACGTTTGGTAAATAAAACACGAAATAAGGGTTAATAAAATTGTATTGAAGTTATCCTTTTTAAAGTCATTCAGTTTTCACAGTCTTTATACACATTGGTGTATAATTCTTGTAAAAAACGAAGTGTTAAATTACAAATAGTTGAAACCGATATAATATCCTGTTATAGGTATTTAACGTATATTTATCTCTTTTTTCCTAAGCTATTTGTAATCGACCGAGTCGGTTACTAATTACTATTGGTAAAGTTTCAAGCCTATAAGATTCATATGAATTAAGGTCTTTAAAGAGTAATCAGAATGATTAGTATTGTATTATCAAAGATGATGATCCAAGAAGAATCATCCAGAGGTGTACGTCACAGATGAGGGCTTATAAACCCTTTACCTTAAACGTATTACTCTGGAATACTTCTTCTAGACCGATCCGCGCATTGCCGTCGGTCTGGAATAGTCATTCCAGACCGATCTATGTATGATGCACTTTACGTCTTGCAAGAGTGCAGCCTGCAGCATGAAACGTTACCGTGCACCCTTCAGGAGTACACCCTGCAATACGTTACACTGCTACTTGACCTATGTATGCTATCTATAAGGGCATATAGTAATATTCACAATTTCAAATGTTTGTTACGAATATGATAAAACAGCTTCTTATAAATAAATCATTAGTGGTAAACTAAGTAAACAAAATATCATGAAGTTGTTACTATTTAAAAAGTAGAATTTTACGGAACAGTAATGGGGGAGTAAAAATGAAAATTCATTTAACGAGAAAATTCAACATGAATTCTGCGCATCATAACGTATACTTTGATTTATCCAAAAAAAAGTTCATTTACGTCAAAGGGAATTTTTTTTTTTCCAGAAAGAAACATATAAGTCATTCCTAGTTAACTAAATTTTGAACAATGATGTTATATAAGTCGATTCAAAATCTCACTCATATAATGGTAAATATTTGAGGTATTTCTTATACTAAAGCACTAATATTGGCTATATATTGGACTTTGTCAATTATTTGCAACCAATGTTACGGTGTGATAACAATTAATTGACTATGTAAATATAATTTCATGAATACAAATCAACTTCTAATCCAAGAAGCTAATGCCTGTGATTTGCTACTCGGAAATGATTTTGAATCCGGAAAATAAAGTTGTATTTGATTTGATATACATGAAAGGTTGAAATGATAACCTCATTATTTTGAGAATATTTTAAAGAAAGAAATTTCAATATTTTCAATTAATATCATGACCTATGGTACATGAAAATAATGAAGTCAATAACCGCGGAGCTATTTGGAGCATAGAATGGAAAATTCAAAAATAAGAAAATGAAATGAACGATATTTTGAACTATCTGTAAAATATTTTATTTCGGTTTTCCCACCAATTGAATATGAAATCAATTTTATTCAACACATTAACAAATTTGAAGATGAAGTTAAAAAAGAAAAGAAAAAAGGTTATAACTCCACGTTTAATCATTTTAAAGTCATTTTTAAACGCTAAAGAAATACATTCATAAGTAATTAACGTATGGAAAAAGTCGATTAAGTAATTAACCAACGGCTACATCTATCATATTTATTCTATAAATCGAAAGAATATTTCAATTATATATCACTTATTGTATATTGAACCAGATCGTGTTTGAAGACCTATATATATTATGACTTGTATCGGAAGTTACAAAACCTTCATTCAAAGCAAAAATATTCTCCAAAACAATTTCATTTTATTTTACTATCCAATTCAAGTTTTAGAAAACAACGAATAACGGACGGCTTGAGCGATAAGGTTAAAATATCATAAGTATGGAATTATATTATTCAAGTTAATCACTACCTAAGTAACTATTGAAGATTACATTTCGGAAATCTAAATAGATATTGTGAAATGTTACGTCATCATTGATCTTCATAATAATAAAATTTATTTTACGATGCACAAAGGTAATGTGAATTGTTTGAAAATGAGCAAAACAATGATTTTGGATTTTAATTCTTACTTCCATGTAAATATAGGTATTTTTTATATGAATATTTGCAGAGTCATACTTTCCGTAGGAAAAATTTATACTCGAATGAATTTGGAGCCTAAAGAATCATTGCCAAATTACTGGTTATCTATACTTTCAAATATATTTAAGTATTTTTTAACATACGTAAATTTTAACACATTGTTTTCATAATTTCTTCATCATTGTGTACTCTTAGATGCGAAGGCTGAAAAGAAATAATTCAATATTTAAATACAAGGAAATGAATTTCCTGGCATTCAAAGGTAATTTGATACCAAATTCCTTTGTTAAACTTGAGATAACGTCTTCACTAGCATCGCTATTTCTATATTTTGGTTAATATTTTCCAATTAACATCCACACAAATACGTTGATTAAGTCAATAAATATCATCATGAGTAAATGTTCTTATTCGAATAGCAAAAGGAATAGCATAGATATAATGTGTCAAGTTGAAAGTTGAAAACTACCAACCTTCGATTAGTATAATATAATTAAGAAATATTGTTCATTATCAATTGCTGAGCATGATAGAAAATTACCTGACAGTTTACAAAGTACACATAGTTTAATCGATTTTCATTAACTTAAACATTTTGAAAAATAAACATTCCAAATATCAAATAAATTGGATAATTATTTTGATAATGTTGGAGTGAATTGCAGTGAAAGTTAAGCGTACTAACTTCAAGTCAATTGCTAAAAAGTAACCAATTCAATGTTGAAAATAGTTCAAACAATCAAAATATTTATTGTAGGGTGAGAAGCGGCTAGCGGTCTGCCAAACTGCGAGAAAATAAATAATTCTTTCATTAACCTTTGCAATAATACTATTATTTCGACTTCACTTTGAATCGAAAAATATTTTAACGTCTAAAGACTTATTAACACAGATTAATTTTATTTTGGTTAAATACAAAATATTTGTGTATAAGAAGAAATTATATCCTGATTGGGATTTGTATAATTACATGGTGAAGGAAATATTCTTACGAAATTCCCTTATAAACTGCGTTTGATATCACGATAGTGAGTACGAAAGACTTTCAAATTTCCTTAGTCTTCACGACAGTCCAATATTAGCGATGGTATACTGATCAATAACACTTTAAATATTTTTTTGAACCGTTTCAAAAAAAAAAAAAAAAAAGCGTTATGATTGACCTTTAAAGGCAATAAAATCGATAGTTAACGAAAGATAACCAATTTGTTAAAGATTTTGAACTTGGAAAATAGTTCAATCATTATCTCTATTACAAATTACGACTTTCACAATATCAAATATTGAATTTGCGACAATTGAAACAAAGAATAAGATATTCAATACCAAAGAACATGTACTATTTATTCATATATAAATCTTTCTCTTAGCAAAATAACTATCATTCTTTTCCTTCACCACAACATATTTAATTGGACTCGTTAACAGATATACCAATCCCACACAGAAAAGCACTAAATAGAAAAAAAATAGTAATATCACATAGTTACTCATCGCTAAGTCTCTGCCTCTACTTCAATCGACATTGATTTTGCCAGCCAAAATGTCAAATTACCAAATACCAAGAGACGATTAGAGAAATCAAGGCTTACAGCTTCTTTATAGTCAACTATTAGGATGAAAAACCTTTAGTATAAACATGTTAAAGAACATGTACCTGAAAACCACTTCTCTAATTCCATAGGATAATATATCCTTAACTTGGATGTTAGTGAAGAGGTTAGTTTCTGAACTAGTGTTTTTTACGACTTTCATAGGATTTTTTTGAGGACTGTATGGTTAATATGTCAATCACAATCAAAAAAGAGGCTAAAAAATTAAATATATAACTTTACAAGCCAAGGACCTTTATCTTAATCAAGAATATGAAAGGACTAGCAACAACTACTTTTGTACTATCATGATTGAATGATTTTTTTATGATTTTTCAATTGGATATCCTTCATCGTATGGCCAAGAAAATAGAGGTCAAGGTATTACCAACAAGTGATCACGTCTTTACATAACTTTCTTGGGAGAACACTCTCATCCCCAAATAAAAAGAATCTTTAAGCTTCCCTACTTCAAATTTTAACACTCCAAAAACAAAGAATTTATTCATTCGTTAGAGACTTTAAGCTTAGCCTGAGGTAATACAATGTAAGATTCAAAGGTAGGAAGAGTATTAGAAGAAGATATTATTAAATCGGTACGAGAAATTGATATTAATATTATCCAACTCTTAGATAAATAAAAACGTTAAAACCGTTAATGTAATTCTTGAAGTCGTCAAGGCAATCAAACTACGCAGGATGTGAATACGAAACAAATAGAATAAAATATATGTTTTAAAGAAAGGTACACCTATAAATAGAAGCCCAATATAAGTATTACTATGAAAATTTATTTGATGAGTTGAGCTGCTGGTAATTATGCGTATCACCGAATCTTTAGGGATTGAAAACTTAAGTTTATCGTGAAAAATATCATCGAAGACTAGAAAAGCTACCGTGACTTACCTCCCATATTAGTTAAGATGGTTAATATTCATTGCAAATTTCAGTCATATTTTAATTGAATTTGGAACAATACAGAGAAATATGACGGACAATCTTATAATTGGCTTGATTCTAAAGTAATGCGATTTTTTAAAATATGTAAATAGAT
The DNA here is from genome assembly GCA_038502455.1 of Anisogramma anomala. Classification (NCBI taxonomy): domain Eukaryota; kingdom Fungi; phylum Ascomycota; class Sordariomycetes; order Diaporthales; family Gnomoniaceae; genus Anisogramma; species Anisogramma anomala. Next base: position 4,838,786 of record JASMMZ010000008.1, on the reverse strand, counting down.
GGAGGTTTATCTTTGAGGTTTAAACTAAATATTGTCAAGAGGTTTTACAGTGCATACTGAAGATATTAATTGATTTGCTTGATTATTTCAAGTATTTTAGATGAAATTTATTACAGGATGAAAAGTTAAGTTGAATATGAAGTTTACTTGACGTAATTTCATACAAATTGGTTTATAAAATGTTAAAGAACGATAATAGATAGGGTAAAAGAGGAGGAAACACTTATGGATATTCTTGATCACATATTAGACAAGTTAATACTTTATTAATAATCAAAGAAAAAAGTATTTGTTGGAAAGGTTACATTGTGCTAGAAGGTCCGAATCGTTGTCATATGCGTTAATGAGTTTAATGTATCTTATAAAGCTTATATTTCACTTGTAAATATTGCTTTAGTTAGTTATGGTATTCGTTTACCACTTGTCATGATATGTATACTAAACACAGTTTATATATTCTTTTAAGCCGACATGTTATGTGACGAAAACGATAACAACTTTTTCACTACAAATTACATCGACTGTAAATATGGAAGGTCTAAGCAGTTAAAAACTGGCAAAGAAAACATTAAATTGGAAGCTATAATCGTTATAATAACGTCGTTAAGGCCTTATCATTTATAATAATCATATAAATCATTAGCATAATAAAGAAAGAAAGTGTTGGATTTGTAGTGAATATAATCAATAGTTAAGTTATCAACGAGTGATTAAACGTTACAAACAGTAGGTAATATATTGAATTGAATACCTTTTTATATTATAAACAAAAAACAAAATTCGAGCGCATCTTCAAAAAGGATGGCAAAAATAAGTTTCATAATGAAAATAAATTTTTAAAGTAAATCACGTATTATAATGATATCAATTTTAAAGAAACCAAATTACTAGACGTCTGTATTTCGCTATTCAGCCTTACTGATCAAAATCCTGATTATTTATTGTAACTATTATACCTTTGATTCTTTACAATTATTTAACTCTCGCAATTTTTATACGAAGAATACGTTTTAACAAATTATATGAGATACGAGAGACGTGGGTTATTTATGAAGGGGATATTCTTAGTTCATCGTTATATGATTGGGAAGCACTACGAATATAGAAGCCAACTATTGGGGACCCAGTGGGGCTAAATTCGACTTTGAACTAGGTAAAATTATTTTTAATTTGGATCGAAGATTTTGCAAATGATTGTTAAATTGATTAACTTTTCAATTTTCAAGATTATCACCTTGTTCTTCTTTCATTTCAAATATAAAAGGACCCTCGGTATTGAAATTCACTTTAAAGTTAATAAGATGGCTATAAAGAAAATGAAAGTTCCTTCTCGTCTCCAAATAAGAACACCTGGAGTTTTATATTGAAGAACCAAAATTAACGGTAAATTTTTCGATATAGTTAAAGATTCGTTAGTTATACCGGCGCTTTCATTACCTATATATTATCATGTTTTATAAAGTCCTTAAGTCTAGAAATATAATAATGTAGAATTTCTTGTATTGGAAGTTATCGAAAAGCTTTGCCATCATTTCTAAATCTAATTTTCAAAGTCCAAAAGGTTCAAGTTTACTTTAAAGAAGGGTAAAAACTATAATTATAATATTTTAGCCAACTTAAATTCTTTGGATGAAATACTCGTTCGTTATGTTGTAAACTATGTAATCTTTTTTAAGACGATAAGTTCCTTAAGTCGATGTCGGCGGAATATACCTAGAAAACGTTGAGGATGTTATGTATTAACACATATTTAGGACGTTGAAATATTATCATCTACGATATTGATATTAACTTTTTGGCCATAGTGTTTAACAATGATATTGAAATGATCAGGATTAAATGTAAATAAGTTCTTATTAGAACCTGCTGGAGTAACGGAAAGTTAAAAAATATATACGCGTTACTTCCAAGGGCGTATACTATTTTTACGTTAGAAATTGGAAGTTATATAGATTATGAGGTACGCTTTTGAATAGCGGTAAAATTCCTAGATAAAATCGTAAGCTTTAACAGCCTAGTGTCTACCTTACTAATTTTTACAGTATATCCTTATTTAATGAATGACTTTTCTTCATTAGGAAACACCATCAAAACGGATACGGGCTATGATAGGATATTAAGGAAATTGCGAAGGTAATCTGTAAAATTAGAAGTTAATAATACCTTTGATACTATAAACGATTTATCGATAATTGACGTGTTAACTTTATTATTGAAAGGAGATGTCCTTGTATAACGTAAATTAGGAAAATGGAATAACTTATTTAAAATATTCAAAATCACTCGCCTCAAAGTAATTTTGAAACTGTTGACGGTTTTGCAATATTTCGTATTACTTAGATTGAACATTATATTGAGGTAACTTCTCATAAATATCCTTAAACCAAACTAACTCATTAACATAGCTAACCCCCAATAGTGATTGATAAGTTTACAAAACGACGGCTACGCAGACTACCATCAAAGGGGACAAAATACGAAAAGAATGATAGTAAATACGGGCCGGTGCGCAAATATATAACTGCTTAACTGAGAAAAAAAATTAAAAAAATTAATACTCAACTTTCGTATACAAATGATTATTCAAAACGCGAGTAAATCATTTTATGGAAGCGATAAGATTGAAATTAACGTAATTTTCATACGAAAAGTTATTGAATTTGTGTCTAAACATAACTTCGATCTCAATGACTTCAAAGTTATCATCTTCAAGTTAAAAATCGTTTGTAAAGTTCAAAGAAGTACCATAGATAAGCCGTATGAGAAGTTAGGACTAATCATATAAATATATCATAATAAAGGCAAATACTGAATTATTATGTAATCGCTAAAGATTTTAAAGATTAGATAAAATCTGATAGTTGTATTGGTAGAAATGTTGATAACAGATTCTAATGAGAAGTTTACCCTTAATTGAGGTGACATTACTCAAAAGTATATATGATCTGCTAATAATCTACAAAATATTATATTGTTATCGTTTCCTTAAAAACTCTATGACAACTACTCATTAGGAGTTATTATACGATACGTTAGACCATTGTATAAACTAACTAAAATAAATGTTTCTTAGTTTTTCACTTTCTAATCGTATTTCAAATCCAAAAGAATGGGTATCCAATTTTTGACTTACAACTCATTCCTGTTAATTACTCAAGTGGATAAAAATTTCGGAATAATGGGTATATTAATTAAAGATACAGTTTTTATTAAAATCGCTGATTTAGTGGTAACAAAATAACGTTCAATTAAGGAGTTCAAGTTTTAGAATTGTGATCGGATTATAACTTCAATTGAAGATAAACACCCAAATTTTAACTTATTGTTAATTTACATACGTAATGTCCACAATTAAAATTCTAAATATTTTAGTTTTCGCTCAAAGGGGCAAGAAAATAGTTCAACTAAAATCAATAGGATTAAAATCTTTAAGGCTTTATAGTACTTGGAATAACAAGTTCGTAGTAATTATATTCTATGGTATCGTTGATCTTGGAAGGTTCGGTTTTGTTTTTTTTACAATTACCGGGCGGCCTCAAAGGTTTACTTCAAAGATAATTCTATAGATACCGGCGGTAAATATCGCAATCTGAGGGACGCTTACGCTAACACACGTCTAGAAGACTCCTACGCAATGCAAGAGATCCGAGCCTCGGACAATCTCTTTTATTGAAACCTTAAAGTGCTTCCTATACTCTGGTTCCCGGTAGATCTGGAGCCTATGGCTCTAATTTAGCTGGAGGTACGGCTGGTAAAGCTGCGACCTATCGTAGGCTTACATTAATAAAACGAATGCAACTGTTATAATAAAGACTGAGGAAGGCGCGAGTATTTTTGATCTCGAAAACCAAAAAAGACGGGCGAAATAACTGTGCCTATTATGCGTAATATATTACCCTTCGATTTTGGTTCAACAAATGATGCTGAATATATAATTTATGGTATATAAATATATAAAAGTGAATTTTAAGTATTTGCGTAACTGCGTATATATATCTTACATATTAGGTATAGTTTGACGCGTATAGCTTGACCAATGGTATTAAATAGCTACCATGTGAGAAAAAGCGAGAACCTATAATACGTATCCTTTTTCAAAGATACAAAGTCAGAATTTCTGAACTCATCTCCAAAATTAACCAATATTAAACAAACACACTTCAAATGTAAATAACCCTATCAAAACATTATAATAATAATTATAAAGTCATTTTTTTCGTATATTGGGGCGTTAATTAGTGATTTTGGTATTATACAATAGAGCGATGCAGAGAAAGCACGTATTGTCACAATTTTGATAATGTGGCGTGAAAGGTGTACTGTAATTTAGGCTACCTCATTAGTTGCGATGATAGCCTCCACACGAGTTTACATTATGAAGAAAAAGTGAAAGTAAAAGTAAAAGACCTCGTCCACTAATCGTAACCCATAGTATATAGAGTACGTTGGTTTCCTTTTATGTGATCTGAGTAATAACGTTTATTAAGACGAGAATATTGAATATATACGACATTGAAATAATTGAGACAAACCCTTCGTAAAGCTGACCCTTTTAACACGTATATAATTACTAAGCATAAGGGTAGGTATTTTTCTGGTATCTTTAATATCGTAGCACTATTGATGGTATACTATAATAACTTAATGGTTAGAGTTTCGTTGGGCTATTTAATGACTTCGCGCCGTTCCTTATACGCGATTATCAACGTCGTGAAGGCGGTCTCACAATCATAACGCGTTGTCATCCGCGGGGAGAAAACGGAGGAGGAAAAAAACATGGACTCTTTTTGGGAGAAGTTCCTCGAAAATAGCTATTCTAGTTTTTTCTGAAGTTGAAGCACATCTTCGTACCTTGCGGGAAGCTTGTGACCAACACCTACTGGTCATCAAGAGGATTAAACCCCACTGAAGTTTAATATAAACTTGTTAATATATGTTTTTTTAAAAGAAAGAGAGGGTAAATAGGAGGTCTGAAAGCTGTGTTTGAAATATTACCGGCGGGCGTTGTTAATATACTGGTTTTTGACTTTTTTGTTTTAATTGCTAAAGTAAATTTGTCTTTATGTCCAAAGGAAACAATTTCGCTTCTTTTCACTAGAAATAACTACATTAGTTACGCTCGATTATTTCATTCGGAGTTTCCAATCAATTGAAAATGGAAAAAATAGGTAAAAGTAATGCTTTTGACTTGATCAAATCATGTATAAAGCGGCATTTTACGATAGCTTATAAAAGTCAGGTACGCATCGAAGAAAAAGTATGCTGTGAATATCGTAAAATCTATACGTAGGGTAAGGTTAAAATTTCCATAAAAGACTTATCGATAAATTGAAGGGAAGAATCGAAATTTCAACTTTTAGATCCTGTTGATGAATTCATTTACCTACCGGATATTGCTTAACCCAAGAATTCATCAATACGGAATGTGGATATTACGATATACCCTCATAGCTAGTATACATAGGCCAAGTGGCAGTGTACGGTATTGCAAGGTACACTCCTGCAAAGTACAAGATAATGTGTCACGCTGCAGGCTGCACTCTTGTAAGACGAAAAGTGCATCATGCATGGAGCAGTCTGTAAAGGGTATTCCAAAGCGTACGGAAAAAGGGCTACTGCCCGGATGGGAGGTTTATAACCTCCCATCCGTAACGTATACTTCTTGAAATACTTCTTTCGAATTAATTTATCTTTTACTATAATAATACCGATCTAATAATTATTCTTTTACACTTTTTTACTTCACGTAAAATAGATAAACCTTATCGATACTAATTAATAGCCGATTAGCTCGACTACAAATAGCTTAGGAAAGAAGTGATAAATATTAGTTAAGTATTTATAGCAAAATACTATAACAGTTTCAATTATTTATACTTTAACATTATGTTTCTAGAAAAATCACACGAAATATTTATAAAAACTGTAAAAGTTAAGTAACTTTAAAAATAATAACTTTAATACGATATTATTAACCTTTATTTAGAGCTTTATTTATTAAAAGCCATGTTCCGACACCATTAACCCTGATTTAGCGCTTTGATGTACCCGATTACTTTTTTGAAAGCGTCTTATCACGTACCAGGCTACGTAAGTTAAAACCACCAAGTTTCAAACCCCTTTATTGGGACCCGTCTGATTTTAATTCGATACCCAAACCACATACGAAATACAAAAGCGATTACGAATAAAGCATCCAAATCGATTACTAAAACCAAAAGCAGCGATACACGAAATACCTAGACCGTTCGCTTTAGTAAAAGCGGTTACGACATAACAATCTAGACCGCTTACTAAATACAAATTAAAACCCATATACCGGACCATATAATATATCTACCTACACCTACATTTTCCTTCACCTTATTCGCCCTTTTACGTTCGCTTTATGTATTTTAAATTTTGTTTTTACGACGTTAAATTTTTCCTTATCGTTTAACTAAAATAATATTGCTAAGTGCTAATGAAACTTACTTCAAACGACCACTTAATTTATGGTTACGTTTTAATTACGTCTGGTTTAAAATTTATTAGAATTGGTAACTTTCAGTAGCATTATTTTAACCGTTTCATTTATTTTATTTACTTTATATTTACCGTTTGTAAAACGAATTATCCTAAATTTCAAAATATAAATGTACCTTAATCCAATTACAGCGTGAAAACACCAATTTGCGCCGCTCCAATATATCAGGTATATATAGGAATAACCATCTTTAACAGCCCTAAGACACTTATAGCTATATCTCTAATATTAACAATACTGGAGAAAGCCAACGTTTACTTCCACCTTTTAGTTGAGTATATGGGAATTGACAAGGCCATAATATACGAAATAAACCTGGGCTCTTGGAATACTATTATCGATCTACCAATCCAAAAACTAAACATATACACGGAAATTACGTATATTCTAACCTTGAATTTTTGTTACTATGAGGAAAAAAACCAAAAACCGGATATATTAGGTTACTCCCTTGAAAAACTTTAGAATTGGACGTTAGGTATATAGCAAACGGTAAACAACTTTATTATTAAAGCCTTACACATTTAATTACAAAGTGAAGGTATTAATACCTTAAAAGGTAGGAATAAATTTCTTATAAAAGCCTTATTAGAAATGATATAATTTACGACTTATCAAACTAAGAGGATAAAAATATGTATTGAACGGAATTCGTAAAAGGCTATTACCCAAAGGAATGAAAAAACACATGTGATAGTGGATATGTGGACTGAACGATGAAAATAAGGCGTAAGATAAACTAATATTATACCCGCGGCCTAAATTACAAATAGAAACCTTGAGGGGAAAAAAAAACAGCGATAATCTTTATTTACTACACGGATATAATATACTCCTATACTAATATATATTGTAAAGTAAAACCAAATACTAAACCACTTTTTAAATACTGTTAATACCCTGTTTGGCTATAACGGAAGCGCTCGAGATACCGGGAATAGCCCGTTCCAAAAAATGACGAGCGGCGCAAAATCCCAATACATACCCTACAGATTAATGCCCGCTAATTATGACCCTTAACTTAACCTTTGAATACATCGCTTTCCAACTGATAAAAACGATCCTATAAAGTTTACTAACTTCAACAGGCTTTGAGATAAGGACGAGAATTATAATAGTAAACCATACGATGAATTCGACAATAAAATATGTGTTATATTTAATACATATAAAAGACTGGATATCGAATTATTTCAATTTTATGTTATTTTGAACGGTGTATTATCCCAGTAAACTAAAAAATAGTATATATACTATTTTACCTAGATGAATATATTTACGGAGTACTATAACCATTTAAAATTTTACTTCAATATAAAGGTTAACTACGAATTTAATGAAAGTAATTAGATTAGTATAACATAAGAATCCGTAAAAAAATCAATAAAAAAAGCCGATAAAACTCCCTAAGAGGTTTTCACTGCTTTGTTATTTAAATTCCGTAAGTGTTAAATAGACTTTAAACTAAAATACACAGGTAATATATTATTTATTTAAATATTAATAAAATTATTTGTAGAAACTCAGATTTCATCCTTATACCTTTTAAGTCTAAAAAGGATTTAGAGGCTTGTTATATAAGTTTTAGGATATCGTTGAAAACATTTATATATCGACAAGCGAGCCTCAGATCAATATTTGTGGTCGACAAAACCAAAGGAAAGGATTAAATTACCAAAATAAACCTTATCGAAACTATTTACTACGCTTTAAATCGAAAGTTTAAAGTATACCCAAAGTAAAACGAACGCCAAAAGTATAGGTACCAAGGAAAGAACCCTGAAAATAAAAGGTAGAGACGATTGTTCGGAAATGGGCGAAACGTACCGCGGCTATAGTGATACCTGTGAAAAGGTATACAGAGCCCCTCGGGCTTGTAAAAACTCTGTATCTTATGTGGAAAAATCGGCTTCTAGTTTATTAACCATTTCTCTTACGAGTAAATTCGAATTAAACAATTTTTTCAAGCCGATTCTTTATTTGAAAACCGGATGAAAGAAAACTTTACATCATACGTAGTGAAGTGCAAAGCCGTGGATCATAGCTTTAACGCCTACCTTTACGAATATATACCCGGGGAAAAAGACTTTAAGGGTAATAATATCTATCTAATAACATAAAACGATGAAACCTTTTAACGTAATTTTACAGGCCTAAAAAACGCCTTTTCCATATATATTATAAGCTTATATCGCGTAAACGAAGTGCTCGACGCCTATATAGCGTTACAATTTGCGCTTTTAAATAGATATTGCATTAGATTTCAAGGTATTATATCTAATATTAGTGTAGTAGAAATTCTTAACAGTTGGAAAACCATAATTCGACGCGTTCGCAGCGAAATTCCCGAAGTTTTAACTAAACCGAATAGGAAAATACCGAAATGTTTTATTTAATAAAGACAAAAAGTTATAGCTCTGGACTGTCGTTGTAAATACGCGATTCGAACCGGTTCAGTTTTTCGTAATAGACATTAAAATATTATTCCCACTTTTATTAATTAATATAAATAAATTTTCAATTAAGGTTCGAAATATGAACAACTGGCTTATCCGCGCTTCAGATAACGTATCTGTACCGCTCCGGTTTCAATTTGGATATTTTTGGTTTTCCCCCGTAGTACATACAATTAAGGATATTTATTTAATGTAGCGGAAATTGCGGATTTTTCACCGATGATTCGGATACCCAGCTGTAAAACGCCTTTTATGATTACTTTACGTTGTAAACCATACGGATATAAGTAAGAATGCCTTTAAAGCTATGAAAAAGTTTTGTTCTAAATATCAATTGTACTGATAATCTTTACGACGGTTTAAGTTCCGACTTTAGGACGATATAAACTTCAATCTCAAGGTAATTATTAATATTGTGTATTTAGACAGTTAAACTGTTTTCTACGCCGTCGATGCAGCAACATTATTTCAAGTCATTAGGTTTACATAAAGCGTTATTGCTATAAATTACTAAACCGCTTTAGTGAATTACTCGATAAACGTTTACCTAGAGCCTTTAGATTAAATTATATACGACATTAATACAATTTTCGACTTTGCGAATAACTTATTACAGTTTAGATAGCCGGTAATAAATGTAAATAAATTTTAGTAAAAGCCTTATAAGGTATTGGAAAATGTAAACAGTATTACAGTCCTTTTGAAATAGTATATTCAGTATTATTTAGAGAATTAAAAAGCATTAGTTTAAAGAATTTATCCTTTAAATATCGGTTAACTCCGTTAACAACATTTTTAACCTAAGTGGTCTTATCTCTACACTTGTTATTTTTAATACCTACCCACGCATTTATATAGACTTTACATCATTACTAACTACGGTACAAAAGGCGAATAATGTGGTAAAGGCCATAGTTGTATTTCATTCCTTACGGGCTAAAAACGATGTATCTAAAACGTTGGCTACAAAAAAATAGCTTACGTGAAACTGGCGTTTTGGACTAACCATTGCAATTTAAGGTTTTATTTTGAAAAACAAAAGACGGATGGACTAGCCTTTGAAGAATTAACGGATTTAGAAGGCATAATGTGTTCGTTAATTTGTGAAATGGTATAAGTTCCTTTTGCTAGATAATGGTACCAAAATGGAGGGAAAAGATAAAAAGAAGCGGTCCGGAACCGTAATCCGAATAAAAACGCTAACAAAACACCTTTAAAACGACGAATTTAAACCGTTACCAATTCCAGCCCACTCCCCGAATTATATATTCGGCCCGCTGTTACCAAATGAAAACGACTCGCCTATACTAACCCTACCAGTACCTTGCCTCCAGAACCGTCCTTTTAGCTCGAAGACTAAGAAATGCCCCATAAACTTTGCTGTAGGCTTTTTTATTATTTGAAATGAAATGGAAAACCGCGAGCTCAACTTGAAACTCTGACACGACGGCATTACTATTGCCTTAAGTACTCCGTTCGAATAATCCACCCAAAGGGAAATTTCTGCCTAAATTAACCAAGGCGTATTTCGCTTTGAACGGTTCAAATCAGTAATTTACGGCGTTTTTAGAATTTTTCACACTAGCCTCGTTTATAGAATTGAGGGTAAGACTAGAAAGCCTTACGAAAAACCCCGTTTAATTATTAAAGGTTATAATAATGATGGCAACAAGTACATTATAACCTAGTCGCTTACTTTATAATGGGTTATCTACCGCTTGAACCTTACACTCGTAACCTCTTTTAATATATCATACAACCTACATGACGAACTCTGTAACATAAAGTAAACATACATCTAGTTTAAGGGGCGGTTTAAACAACGTATTTACACTGATATGCCTATAAATTTTAAAAAGCACTACCTATTCAAAACTGTGTTACGTATTATAATACCGCTTTATGACTTGGTTGAAGTCGGTGTTTATTAATATACAACCTACAAAAGACACAATAAAAAACGGCTCAAAATAACTAATTTAATATTTGACCCGTGCCTATAAGTATAAATAACCTGTTTAAGTTCGCTTTACACTAATAAATATACAAACGAAAGACATACTGACGTTGTATGACGAGTCGTTTTCCATATTTAAAGAGATGGAACTTTTGGAGGCCGGCCGAAAGGCGAAAACCAAGACGTACCTGACGGAAAACCATATAATTAACTAGAATAGCATTATTATTATTTTCCGAAACGGTGTTTTGGGCCTTACATCAAAGGCGTAATTAAATAAAGTTGTTCTAGTCGATTGAAATAGTGTAAAACAGGCCGACAAATACAGATGCCAATGCGTATATGTAGTTTAGGTTGCTTTATAACATAACCAAAAACGGTATTTGACTTTTCTGTCATCGCGTAGAGCCAAAACGCCCCGTTAAACGATATATTTAAAGCGTTAAACAGGCGGCTTCTGTAGCAAATATGTAATCCAAAATGCGGTTTGCAATTTGTATCGCGAAATATACGTATTACGAAGCTGTTTATTTCTAGTAACAGATCTTTTGTTAAGAATAACGACTGCAATTCAAAAAAAAAAAAAAAAAGCATTGTTTTAGTTTTTAATAACGAAATACCGTCTCTAAACTACTTTATGTTCCGTAGAAATATTATCCATTAAAGCTTTACGAAGTGTAAACAGAATATAAAAATGTTTTCGTCTCAGCAATATATAATAAAGTTAGAGGTTTCGATTCGGTATCATTATAATAATAACGATCCGGATAATTATTTATAACCTTAGTTTATACTCTATCCCTTTCGTTATATATACTAACTTTACGCGAGTTATATAAATGCCGGGAAATGAAAAAGATAAAATAAATCGATATAAAATCTAACTTAGCGGACTTAATAACTAAGGTTACCCCGAACAAAGTATTTTAAATACTGATATCGATAGATACACTATTTATTAGGATTGCTAAAGAGGTTCTACGCCCCGAATTAGCTATTATACCGCTTTTACCGATTTAAAAAGATCCAAAATCCTCTATTTATATCGCTCCCCGATTTATGACTTTATGTAACCCTATTATTTCGCGTCGTTCCTAACATTCTGTTACTTTTTGTTTTACACACCTTGATATTACCAAATTTGTTTCATTTTTTTCTTCATTTAAATTTACCATTTCACGCTGATCCTATAATATCGTTACATTTCGATTTACACCTTTCAGCTCAATTATTTCTTGTCCTATTCGCTCTCCTCTATTCGGATATACGACTTCGCACCGTTTCTAATATACTTTTACCTTTTATTTTACGTATTAAGAACCCACTCGGTAAATAACTACTTTCCTTACTCTATTCTAATTTACGATATCGCATAGATTCTAGCATATTGCCTCTTTTTGTTTTATACATTTTAAGTTACATTTATAAACGATTGTTTTCAAGAAATGAATGATATTGATGTGGCCGAGCACGCAGTCCCGACCGCAAAGGGCAGCTAATCATTGCAAAAAGAAGAGGGAAAGTGCGACGTCGTCGTGTCCTTACTATCCTCCACATTGACCTCTGTCTTTGTATTAGCGCCACCGTTATCATTGTTATCGACGTTATTAACGTCAATAAGAATATGGTCTTACGTCTTGAGTCGGATGCCCTTAGGTAAAGGCATAAGGGGGTTTTTACCCTCTTTACGGCGACACGCAATAATATTGTTAAACTCTCCTACGTAGTATATACGTAGGCCCCATTTTCAGGCGGTAATAATAGCGGCCAACTTTTTAGTCCGCCGGTTAGCGTTTATTATTAATTATTATCGGCTTATTTCGATCATTTACAACTGCGGTTGTTTTTCCAAACGCCTTGAATATTCTTTTTTTAACAGAAATAACTTTTAACAATCGGTTAAAACTTATTATAAAGCCGATAGGCGCGTAGCACGGCTTTAGCTTACGGCCTTAAAACTAACGAAACGAGGGCGTATCCATTATTAATCCGTTTATAACGGAAGTAACTGGCCAAATAACCTCCGTTTTCGTGATAATTGTTAACGGACTTTCCTGCAGCCTTAAACGCAATATACGGAACGTAAAACGTGTTTATTAACGACCCGGGACTACGGATCCAGATACGGCGTCTTAACAACTTATGCGTCAAAAAGTCCTTACGATGTACCTTAACGATAAGAAGCTCGAGGCGATAAAGCAGGTCCGCTTTGTACTCCTTATTTAAAAGAATATTAGAGGCATTGAACGGATGGATTTGGGGTATATTAACCTTAATGTAATTGCGTTAGGTTACGTTTACAGCGTAAAGGAGCTCCTGCAGGTAAGGGGTTTTTTACCCGTAGGGAAAAGGTAAGGTTTATAACCTAAAACCACCTTTCTCTTCCCCCTAATTTCTGTGAAAGGGGGAAGGAGGAAAAGGAAAGGGGGGGTAGTGGCCGCGGCGAGAAACGGGGTAGTGGCAGCGGCTGGAAAAGGTAAGGCCGAAAAGGAGACGGTGGCGGTGAGGTTTGGCGGGGCCAGAAAAGTGGCGGCGGCAGGCGAGGTGGCAGCTATAATTAAGATTATAACCGATAAGAGCGGGCTGGTGGCAATGGTAGTAGCGGCGGCTACAACGGCAACAGTAGCGCGGCGATGCTTTCACGCCAAACGGTGCCTGGCGGTCCTGTTTTTACGCGGTATCTATTCAAAAAAGAGATTAGTATATAGTTATTAGTCAAGTGTACTACCTATTAGAGCGGTTTGTTTTGGTTAATTAAAACAAAGGCTAAGTTAGAATAGAGCCTTACATTAGCTTAGATTACGCGCCTTTAAAAGGGAAAAAAAGGTTTTGCTTAGATCGATAATAATACATCTTTTTATATTATCCTAATACGAAATGACGTAGTCACCCCTACGTAATTACCCTGGTAACACCTACGAAATTACACCCCAATTGAAAAAAACAAAAAGGCTATTAACAACCATATTGCTACAGTTTAATGACACTAATCAGGCTCTTATTATAATTGCTACCGCGGTTAAAAATTACACATTCGAACTTTTGTCACTGATACCGCGACCATATTATTATTATAATTTTTTTGAATATAGATCTTGATAATTAATGTTATAACTACATTATCATTACAAGACTAGATATACGAAATCACTACAAATACACTGTCGCTGATAAACTATTGGAACGAACTATATACAAAAGAAAGAAAAAGATTACCTATATAGATATTACAATATACCCTTACAGCTAATGTACATAGGCCAAGTGGCAGTACACTATATTATAAGGTATACTCCTGCATAGTACACGATAGCGTGTCACGCTATATGCTGAACTTTTTCAAAACGTAAAGTGCATTATACATGGAGCGGTCTAGAATTGGTATTCCCAAGCGCATGGAAATGCATAGAGTGGTCTGGAATGGGTATTCCAAAGCGTACGACAAAAAGACCCCTGCCCGGATAGGAGGTTTATAACCTCCCATCCGAGGCGTGCACACTCTAGAATACTTCTTCCTGATCAATCTATCTTTTACTATAACAATAACAATCTGACGATTACTCTTCTACTCTCTTTACTTCACGTGAAATAGGCAGAGACCTTACCGACACGGGACATGATTTTTGGCTTTCTATAAATGCATTCTGATCATGAATTTCAATTATGATATAGTTGATAATTCTTTTGTGTAAATTCTCAATTTCAAAAAAGAGTAACATTGAACCTATTTCTTCGTCCATTCGTTTTTATTATTCATATATAGGTAATAAACAGATGCATTTCACGAAAACTTTGAATTGATTCCAAAAGGAACTAAAGGAGGCCTTGGCATGTTAAGGGAAGTTAAATCCTTTATTTGTATTTGATAATGGATATAACAACTTGAAACATATTCATTCACATTATATTTACGTTGAAACTATGAATTACTACGTTGAATTTTTTTATTAGTTATAATGAAGTTCGATTAACGCATTATTATAGTATCATCATTTAAACATAGTATAGAAATTTATATTTCATGTCTCTTCGATATTGAAAATTTGTTTTCATTGTAAACCTAGTTATCAATGGAAGTATAATTTTCATATGATATATGAATTTGTTTTTCCAGCCGATAACCAGTTTTAATAGTATCGGTTTGAAAACATAGGTTATTCTGTGAAGAAAATTTATGTTCAACTTGGTTATATTGAAATGATCTTTTATACATCATTTTTGTTGGGTAGTTTATATTTTCAAACGAAGAGTTGGTATTTCAGTTTTCAATTGTAGTGAAAAGCGTATCAAAAGAAGTCCAAATTTGGCTTAAAAAGCTCAACGAACAAGAAAGACTAGTTATTTACAGTTAAGCAATAATCATCTGCAACACTTACAGGGATCTTCGATATCAATCAATTACACTGATCCTCACGCCAATAAAACATATACCGGTCTAAAACATGATGTCTTTATTATACTCGTAAGGAACACGTCTTAAAGAGGTAAATTCTTACGATAACAAGCTCTTATAATAACAAGTTTTCGCCAGGACCATGTTCTTATAGTTTCTTATAATCACTCACAAATCATTTCCACTGTTTCAAATCCTCCAAAGTTTTCCCTTATTGTCCTTGCTTACAAAACCTTTCCATTTAACCAAATACTATATTTGATAACAAAATCGAAGTTTACAATCCATGCATTTATGAATGATACGTTTCACTTTTCAGTTTCTTTAATTCTGCGTTTTCTCATCGTATGATACTAGTTCAAATGGTAGGTCCAAACTATAAAAAAGATCATTTTCTTTATGGGAAGGAAGTAATAGATATCAAATACTTATAGTAAAATTTACGCGTAAATTTTTCGGGAAATCCAATACATATACCACATTTTCGACAGAAATACCAATTTCGTATAGGCCTATATTCGGTAGCATAAATTTAAGTAAGTGATACAACGGTTCAAATTTATTTTGATCAGTTAATCAAATTTCATCACCAACCATAAATTCGTAGTAGTATTCAATTGTAATGTATTATTGCTTTACCTTTCCTATGACAATGTCCATAGTATATTATACGTGTCGATAAAAATATTTTTTTGTCTATCTAATATCATTTTGATATTATGAGAAATTCAGCAACAAATGAATTACCTATATATGTAACTTGAAACCAAACGTGAATTTATGACGATTTGTATTAATTGACATTAACTATAGGTTGTTGAGAATTCATTGTAAGGTGGGTATTAAATTAATCCGTGGGGATTAAGGGTGTTGACCGACTTAATAAATTAAATTTCATTTGACTAGCTGATTCTTTTATTCAATTTATCTGTCCGCTTGAGGATGATATATTACGGTTACTATTGTTCTTATTATAAAGATTTATTGAACAGCTTACTCGAATCTCAAAGACAAACTTAGTATTTTTATCCGAAATTATTTCGGGATGATAAGGCAAATTTTCTAATCAGAATTGTTTGGTAAGCAAAAAATTAGATTTTATTTTGGTACATGTTGTATGTATTGGTCATAGGAAAGTGGTTTTAGAATTTTTATATATGATTGGTATATTCGAGTCGAAGTATTTGTGAACTGTTATATTTTATATAGTTTCCTTTGGTAATACTCATAGAAACGCTACAATGAAGTTACACGCGTCGCGTATATTAGTCTTTTAGTATTGGAATGGGTTGTATTTTTTCCCACAGTTGAACATTTAAGGCTTTTTTTATTAATGTTAAATTTATAATAAGCTTTGAGAAATTTATGATTAATTCTAAGATGTAATTCTTTTGGGGTAATTATTTCAATATTTAACTCAAGATGATAACAATTGATATGTATATTGGCAGAAAAGATAGCAAATTATTTATTTATAATAACTAGACATTTCTAACCTGTCAAGCGTTTGTTGTAAAATAAACGGCTTATTGGTAGAAATAGGTGCCTGGCTATTAATTTATTTACCATGTTTTTGTTATTCGTGAGCTTTCTCAATAATCAATTTTTATACTAGATTATTATAATTATCAATTACTGATTATAAACTGCGATTGTCGTTGACTCAAACTTTCGTAATAGTGAGATTTACAGAATTGGTATTTCATATAATACGGTATTAGTTGAATATTTGGTTGAGTAGAAGCTTGTTAGGTTTTTACTTTGTTTTGGTATCGCATGATGTAGGGAGATGAGTTCATGTAATTAGTACGAGATTTATCCGCCTTTTAAGATTAATTGTATTTAAAGCTTACTTGTTAAGGTCAATAAATTAAATGATGAGTTTTTTATATGCGTTATCCGTTAATATAGTGTGTAGCAATAATCGATTGATGATGTTTTTATTGAATTGTGATTTGTAGAAGCTAAAGTTCGATAAGTATTTAAGACGAGTATCGTGTATAAACCATTGTACTTTTATAGTAAATCACAAAATCTGTATTGGAATAAATGATAATTTGGAGATTTTCAATGGGTTGACGATTTCACAATATAGTTCCTTTAATATCGTTAGCCGGAATATACTGTTGACGATTATATTTATAGTTCCCTTTTAAATGATATATTATAACTTTGAATCTTCTTACAATATTTTAATTTAATTATAAGCATACAAGGCGCTTAGGATGATTATGGAATTAATAAAAGCGTATACAAAAATAATGTTGTAATTTATTAAGAGATTTTTTTTTCTGATCAATTATCGCGATACAGACTCATTGCGTGCAGATCTGCCGTTTGCCTTTGTTATCAATTCTAAAACGTCGTTTTCATGGCTGTTTCTAAGTAAATCTATCTTTAACTTTGGGAATGAATTATTAAACTAAGATTAATAGGGTATTATAAGACGTAAAAAGCTCGATAATTTAAAACACATTTCTAATTATTTTGAGTAAAATAGGGAAGTTAAGACGCGAAAACATTATGAGATTCTTTGTTGACAATATAATGTATCTAATAATGTAAAAGCCAAATAGCATTGTAAATTAAAAGCCAACGAAGAGTTATTCGCGTCAAAATGCGAGTAATTTTTTACGACATAGAGTCATCATTTTATTGAGATATAAATAATATTCATTCCAGGTATTCGAAAGAATAATAACGTTATGGCTAAGGATACGACAAAAATGATAAATATATTGAATAGTTCTGTATAAAAAAAAATTCGTTGTATGTTAAAAATTACGGAAGTTGATTGGTGGGACCTCTGTTTTTTTTTAATTCGTGATAACTAAGAAAATTTAAACGATCGTGATAATCGGGATATGTAAGATATAGAAAAAAAACTTTGCTTATATTTATAACGGTAATATATTTTTTTCCTAGTAAAAACTTCATGAAATTCATTTATCATGAAAATGGATAACTGTTAGGGATGGTCCATTTGATTTAAGTTTCAGGGATGACAATAACACGATACTTTTTTTTTTTTAATAAACCTCCATATAACGAAGACATGTAAG
The DNA here is from genome assembly GCA_038502455.1 of Anisogramma anomala. Lineage (NCBI taxonomy): Eukaryota > Fungi > Ascomycota > Sordariomycetes > Diaporthales > Gnomoniaceae > Anisogramma > Anisogramma anomala. Next base: position 4,820,392 of record JASMMZ010000008.1, on the reverse strand, counting down.
ACAAAATATAATATGTTTCTATGTTTTTTTGAGCAATATCATTCTTACAGGCTATAACATTATTAATCATTAAAAGCTTTATTTTGTTTTCAAACCAGGTATAAATGGTAATTCATTTTGGAATGTTGATAGTTATCGACGAGAAAACCCTTTATTCTCTTTAATATCTGAATCTTTACACAGACCGTATCATTTCAAACTTCTAAAAAAAAACGTTGATATATTCGGTTCATGAACACGATACGAGCTTCATAAATAAAATTTACATATATACCTTATATCAAAGGCATTATCGTAGTTTTCTTGAGAGTTTGGATACTAAACGAAACGTTGTGTAAATATAACGCGTTAAGAATACCGAAAATTGTTTTAAATGTTTTAGATGCCTTCGGAATGTTTATAACATCCGATTTCTAAAATACATATGTTATCGATTTTGTAAATAGAGCGGGAGTAGCTAGATCTATAGGTATTTGATATAAAGTAATCGATTGCTTTGATAAAGAAGCCATTCGTATAATTTCAAGGCTGACCGAAACTTTTCTTTGGACGACGTTTAAAGGCGACGTAACGTTTAAAATCTCAAAAAAGTGAAGATTATTCCATATCGATCAATAGTTATTCTGGTACGTCCCATAACGTATAGGAATACGCTGTTGAATTTATTAACCTAGGCGTAAACTTAAATTATTTTATATTATTCGGCTTGGAAATATACTGAGTTTTCTAATTTAACAGTAGTGCTTATACTCATTCTTTTGGAGATATTTACTGAAATTTGAAAATGATTCTAAATCTGAATATCATATGAATTCATCGCGTCGATGATAACGTTAAACGCGACCGGGTGTTACAATGTAAAGATAAAAAAGCTATTGTCTTAGAAATTATATGTAATTAACGATGAATTATATAATTTGACTTGGTTTCATATATATTGAAATTTTCAAAATAACTTTTCGTATAGTTGCTTTTTTAACGATTTTCAAATAGTAAAAGATACGTCTAATTTATCGTCATATAATGTAACAATTGAATGAGATATCAGTACATCGGTATTTTTTAGTTTGATATCATTATAAGTAAGGATGCCTTTGGTATTCAGTTTTATGGTTAGTATTCTTTCAATGAAATCTTGTAATAAGTCTAACGATCTGTTTAACTTGTGCCTAGACTCGTAGAAATTCTATTTTCTTTCGGTTGTAAATTGTACCAATGATCTTACCTGTGATGACTTTTTATTTCGTAAAAACTAATTTATCTTATTTAGAGAAATAGGATTCAATGGAAATTTCAAATATATATATATATATATATTTATACTAGTTAATGTTCAACGAAATTAAAGCGTGTGTCAATTTGAAAGTATTGTTCGGCTATTTGGGAATGCTTAAAGCTGTTTAATTCGAGGACGGAGTTTTTACTAACTTTTCGCGTTAAAATAATGTCTCCGTTATTCATTTTATACACGATTGTAATCTGTGGAACTTAATTACTTATTAGACATCTTTTTCACATAAATTTATACCGAGTTTAACGAAGAATTTTATGAGGTTTATGAACAATTTAATTCTTAGTTTCAAGGGAGTTTGGTGAAATTCATACAGTTGATTACGTCTAGCAGTAATATGAGGGTCGGTTTAGATGCTTATGAGACTTTTAAATTTGAGGAACGAGGTTGACGAAGCCTTCAAAAATGATGAGGATGTAATCTGTGTTTTTTTGTTTTGTTAGAATCCAATTCAATATTTTGTACTTTGTTTTTTCCCCGTCGGTCCTTATTGTAGCGGTCCTTATGGCGATCGTTTCAATCCATCAGCGAGAATTACAATAAGGACTCTTACGGCGATGATTATAGTAGTGACGAATATTACTATGATGATTCTCGTTGCGATGACGTCCGTTCTTACGACGAAGGCTGTTAGTGCAACGATCCAGTTATTGTTTTATCATTTCAATGGTTCATGTAACGGATATAGGTCTAACCGTATCTCAAACTTTCGCTAAAGTTGAAGCTGTATTATTACTTATTCCTTTAAGTTTCTTTACAGCTATAGTAACGTTCTATTTTCTTAATTGAGGGTATAGGACGGTGGTGGGAGGATTTTTATTTATGATGGAGAGGAATATAGTCTTCTTTTCCTTAAGTTTATCTCTATAGTACTTCATTATATAATTTTGTTAACTTGGAGGAAGAAATTGCCAAGTATTTTGGTTTCATTCCGTTTCGATATTAATAATTACGCTTTTTTAAATAGCATTTTTTTTCGAAGTGGATTAAGAATTTGACTTGATGTATCTTTCTTTGAATAGATGCCTTCGACGCGAATCCATTATCAAATATATTACGAATGTTAAAAGGCGTTTTAAGCACCTTTTTCTTAAATTAACCGGCATTTGTAGCTAAATGTATAGTGATAGCCTCTATGTAAACGATATAGCCTCGTTTACATATATTACGACGAGTCATTATAGTTAGTTTAGTGTTTTATCAATATATTCCAAAACTTGATAATAGGGTAAAAATGTTTCAAGAATTGGTGCTTAACGTTCGTGTTTATATTGTTAAATTCATCGACGCGTTTTTCAAAGTTTTTAAATTTGGTAAAAAATAATGTCTTTGTCGATTGTTACGATACCTAAGTTACTAGAGTTGAAAGAATCAGGATTAAAAACGCTTACCTTTTTTAATTTAAAGCGTCGATAGTCTATTAAGTATTGCGAAAGGGGCACTGAAGAGCCCTTTATACATTTTTCTTTTTTATGTATACGCCTATAACAGCGAGGCGAAAGCTCACGCAATCGGAGTATAGGTTGGTAGGGGTTGGTAAATTGGCGGCGACTTCTTCATTTCGTCAGAATTTAGATTAGTTCATCCGATTGAACTTTTTCAACTATTTAGAGTTTCGTATATAAAAAAATTCATTGTTATACGAGAATATGGAAGGGTTGGTTCTAAGGAATAATTTTATTCTAGATGTAGATTAAAGGCTTTGAAGAATTTAATAGTAAAGGTATTTTTAAAAAGCTAAATATTCAAGCTTTTTGGCGTTTAGGCATTTGTAGCAGAAATGCAGAGGTGAAGTGGTACGTAGAAGGATACGTATTGGGATAATTGAGTCAAATTATGTGGTTAGGGAAATAGTTGAGGAATGATATTTTGTTTTAGATATATATATAAAGATTCACATGGTAGTTAAGGAAAGAGTTAAATTGTTTTATGTGGCTATAGCAGATTGGTAACGGCAACATTAATTAAGTTAAAGATAGCTTGCGTTTTACTCGAGCAATTATTTTAGATCGCGTTGTCAGATGTGTTATCATTATTATTAGAGAAAGAGCTAATATATGAAGGGGAGGTTTGTTGTGGTTATGTTGCGGCTGTTGGTGATGGTAACTACAGTACTGTTGATGCTATCTATACTGCTGGTGACTTAATGACCGGTTTGCAATTCAAGCCAGAATATTTTCTAGTGTTTATAAGTTCAAAAACATAAAGTCGTAGTTTGTTGGGAAGTGCATATAGTTAAACCAAGAGTTGGTATTGCAGTGTTTCATTGTACTGAAAAGCGTAAGAAAATAAGTCTAAGTTAGGCTTTCAGAGCCAAATAAACAAAAAATACTATGAATATATATTTAGACACAATTCATCTACATATCTTGCAGCGATCTCCATCATTAGTCAATTGCAATGTCCCGATAGATAATTAAAACATTTTTTTTTTTGCGAATGAAACCCATTTTTATATAAACGAATTGAGAAAATGAACTTTTGATTTATACAGGATAAATATTATTAACAACTGTATTGTTTCAATTCGGTTAACAAAATACAATAGTTTTACGAAACTTACCTTGATTATTTTTCAAATTCGTGTTGGTAAACAGCTTCCATATGTCTTAATTTGAAATATTCGTTCTAACAGTTATTCTATGGATTTAAAAAATAAAGATTAACATGAATAAAAATGAAGAAAACCGTTTTTCAATTTCAGGTGAATTGAAAGTTTTAATTTTTATCGCATATTCACAACTACACAATCCATAGAGAGTTCGATACATCTATCCAATTTTTCAATGTAACTGGTCTTTTTTACTGTTATTTGATAATAGTTATAACACATGTATGATTAATTACACAATGAAACTTTAATATAATTCGTTTTGCTCAAACGATTGAAGTAAATCGAAAATGTGATAGATATTGTATTGGAACATTATATAACCGATAATCACATTGAAAATCATTGTTTTTCAATGGTTATAGGATTATTATAATCAAAAGCCATATGAATGAACGAAATTTCATGGATAAACATAAATTTGACAAATATATAGGTGCTGAGATTGTGCAGTATTATGGGACATTGCATTTTAGAAATATATATCGAAGTATATAAAGTATTGAATAATTCTCAATTAACCTCTTTAAAAAATTATAAAGATCATAAACGATTTTTCACACCATATTTTCCTCCTTGATCATAATGATCAATAAATATTAAAAACTCATTTTAATATTGTGAAGTATGATATATTCAGTTAAATACCTTCGTTTTACCACTTTCAACTGACATCTATCTGTATATATTTCAAGTCAGTTCATTCAAAAAAATTCGATAACTCTAAGAATTCAGTGATTTTAGTTACTATTGACTGAATCTACTTCAATATCAATGTATTTCGATGAAATTGATCTTATTGGCAATTTTTTCAGCCAATTGAACATAAACTTTCATGATTTAAAACAAGTCACAAAAAGACTATTCATTTACATCACGGGTGAAGAACATAATTATAACATATTTAAAGAGGTGAGATAGGACTATGATATCTGTCAACTCGAAATTTGGAAGCGATGTACTCATGTACTAGCCTATTTTATTTCATGAATTTATTAAACAACTAAAATTTATCACTATATCGATAGATTACCATGAAATATTGATTACTAGATGACTAGTAAACTTGGTTCATTTAGTCAACTAGTAATTACAGATTGACAAAGCAAAAATAAAAAACACTGCTTCCTATGCAAACTAAAATAGGTAGCGGATGAAAAAAATCTTGAATAAAATTCATTTAGGCGTCTTGAGTACTCCATAAAATCATAACCTTTCAGTACGGTGAAAAAAGATTCCAAAAGATATCATTCAATCTAAAAAAACGAGAAATGTTTCCAATTCTTCTTTACACAATATATAAAATATTGAGGTATCACATACAAAGTTCATCCATGAATACAAATCCTACGAACGTTTCCGAAAACATATACTCACAGGAAAATAAAAACGGAAAAACATTAACAAATCTTTTAAAATCAAACGATAAAACTCATTAACACGCACATAATACACCACAACAACCGTTAAACAAATACAAAACTACAGACACGACCCCAAAATATATCTATATAACAAACTAAAATCACTCAAATCTATTAAATAATCACCACCACGACGAGTTGAAAAACATGAGCAACCCAGAAACAGTTCATTTGTTAATGATTAAAAAAATTATATATTAAAGACATTATCAATTAATTGGGAAAAAGAAGACCCAAAGATTTTTATTTGATGGGACCTCGATTATTGAATCCTTAATTAGGCCGGTAAAAAGATATTATAAAACCTTTAAGTATACTTCAACGACTCAATTCAACCTACGTAGCAAGTTGTAGATTGAAAAGGTACAACGAGGCTGAGGAATGAACATGAAAATTAAAGAATATATATTCCTGTAAATAACAGCAATCCAAATTAAATAGTGATTGTCTATATATTCATAAAGCTCATAGATAAACATATGAAAAATCATATGTTACGTTTATTAAGTTCATAATACCCAAAGAAGATTTTGATAATAATCGATAATCACTAAATAAATTATTTTTTCTAGATTGATCTAGGACGAAAGATAACTATGTCGCTAGTAACCAAATACTCAACGAATCAAACAAACCAATATTTGAATAATAATAAACTATGAAAAACAATTTCCTAGAACAATTGAAACCACATAGCTTATGAATAAGGGTATAAACGAAAATAAAAAGTTATTCGAGATACCAAAACTGTTTATAAAGCCAAATCGAGATAGAAAAAAAAGCAAGGGCCTGGAAAAAAAGTTCAAATCTACCGGTGAACACGTGGATAATACGAAAATTCACCAATATAATAATTGATCAACTTAAAAATCCGTTAAAGAGATATTTAAAGTTACAATACATACTAAAAAAGTGAAAACACAACAAGTTTCCCAGAATAACGTTTAACTAATTATCATTACCAATAAACATTACATCATCTAATCCCACTTGAATTGAAATAACTCAATATAACTTAACTAAACGGAAAAAATCACCAGAAAATATTATATTTCCCATCACAAAACGCCAAAACAACCGAACTCAAAAATGAATACGTTAACAAAAGTAATCATTTCACAAAGAACACTCCGAATTTAATAACGTAAACAAAAAGATATATATATGTAACTTACCTCAAATCTTATAATAAAATATTACCTTTTAACAGAACCATAGAAACATATATTATAATCGATCGATGATGTTTGTATGTTATGATGTTAGTATGGTAATATAACAAATATCATATGTTGCATCTCGCATACTTCAAAGTTCTAGAATATCGATCACAAGCTCATTGCATACTTGAAGTAAGTTCAATGCATGAACAAAAAATACAAAGTAAAATCATAAAACTATTTCAATATCAAATTAATACACCTACTCAATATTGAAAGATAAAAAATCAAACTCTCGGAATTCTCGGCACTATTTCCCAATATTTCGATAGAATTAATTTCAACATTCTTCGAATTTATTTAATAAAAGTGTCATCGTCCTAGAAATTTTACATTAAAATGATAGAGTTGTCTCAGAATAATATGCACTCGGTCTTATTAAATTCAAATTAGATTTGGACGAGGTTTATAACTATGATAGCGTATGAATATGAGAAAATCACGCCAATAAATATCTTGACCAAAATATTCAATAAGTTTACATCATTCTACAGTATTATATAATAGGTATATTAAGGGGAAGAAACATTTTACAGGTATATTGAAGGTGTTTTTTTACACATTAAAATGTTCAAATATGCATTTCAATTCTTGAAAGCTTCATAAAAAAAACTTTTTAATAAATTGAATTTCTTTTTTTCATCGTTATAAGTACGCCGGGTCAAAAGAATTCATTAACTTTGAAAAGAATCAATTGACTTCAAACACTTTGCAAATCTTAAATAATCAATATAGAAGAAAACCAAACAAAAGATACTATATTAAAAACCTAAATAACAGTGGAAAGAGAAGATATAGAAACCATTTTCATAAAGAACGAAATAACAACTATAAGTCAAATAACTCAGACTATTAATGTCAATACCAATGAAACCACAAAAAGGATAATAAAATCTTGGAGCCAATTAACACAGGAAATGATAAAAACTTATAAATATATAAAAAAATGTTGGACTAGTAGTCAATTGCAGTACAGTCAAGTCAACTATACTGACTGTAAGTTTATTTTACAGACTGCAAGCTGACTAAACTTTTTGGAAATCAACGGCATGGATTGCAATCCAATTACAGCGAGTTTTCAATTTAAACTAGGTTACGCGCCAAGTAATTGACCACACAAATTAAAATGCAAAGCAGCTAGCAGTCTGCTAAACTTAGAAACAACATATTACTACTGTCAACGTAATATATTAGTTACTTCAACTACGATGCAAATCAACCACTTTCTAAAGATAAAAGTCCACGAATAATAAGAAGTATATAGCAAGTTAAGTACAGATAAGCTAAGTAAAACAAAAAAAACTTACTTTTAGATTATTGCTCGTTATTTAGGCAAAGTAAAGTGAATCTTATGGCGAAATACCCTTATACATTATGATGTTGTTCGCTACAGAAAGTAGGAAAAGCTTATAAACTGTGAATTTGTTTTCGGTAGTTTATAAGTAGCGATAGTATCTTTATTGAAAGTACAAAAACAATTATGCAACTAGTATTGAATAAAAATAGTTGAGATCAAACATTGAAAGTCTCAAGTTCTTAAACCAAACAAATTTGGAAAACGGTTGAAATTACTACTGTTACAAATCGCAAATTAAAAACCGCTAAATCCTATGACCCTTGGAACTTTCAACAACAACTTCGAAGATAAACAACCTACTACCTACCCTTCTACAATAATCATTTCTCATATACTACTGTGATTTTTCTCCAACGAAATTATTCAAATGGTTATCATAAACTCTAAAATCGATATCTTTGACAACTCTATAAGAAAATAATGAAGACTTTAAATGGAAGTTTGTCCATAACTTCAAAAACATCTCATAGCAAATAAACTTCAACGAAGACATTATCCACAAACACCTAACAAATTACATCGACCACTGTATCCTCGATTTTAACTTATGAGAATTTCACTAGATTTTTGACGTATTGAATTATTTTTGCGAATTGTTGAATAAGTCCACTTTAGATATTCGGAAAGAGGTGGATAGACAAGTTAGGACTAGACTAAAAATTGAATTTTAGGAATAAGGAATCAATTGTTTTACGAAAAGAGGAAAAAATGGTAATTTGAAAAAATTTCTATATCAATGCGCTATGAATGAAGATTTTTAGAGCATACATAAAAATAATGGTAAAGGTATCATTAGCGATAGTATTTTATAACGTCCATATATACGTCCCTAAGATCCTGAAAAAGCTCAGAAGTATTTTTTGAACTACTTTAATGAAGGGCATTAACGCTAGAACACTACTGGTAACTATGAGGAATTAATTGATTGGAATGTAAAAAGTTCTCAAATTTACCAGATGATTAAGTAAAAACTCTATCAAAAAGCCCCTGAACACTAACATTATTATTACCGAATTAAATTAAATTCGTAGGTCCTTTTATACACACAATTTAAATAAATTTTTTAGTGATTTCAATTATAAAGAAGTAGTTGTTTTATGCGCGAAAATATTATAGGTACAAAAACTAGCTTTTTCCTCTCAAAGATTTCCAAACATTGTTATCTCATTCATTAATATGTTATATAATACCATCAATAGCATTGGTCGTAGTAATCAAAGTGTTTATACAACTAATATATCAATTTTCCTACACGAGATATTCTTATAGTAGATATGTATTATATAGCGATTACGACTATTGTAAATATTGGATGCGGTAACAATATGCACGAAGATAAGTTTTATAGCCTTTCCGATGTTAAATAACGACCGTTATTCAACATTCTCGGTTAAATAAGCATTAAATTATCAGGTTTTCACTCTTTGTTTCCTAATGGTTTTACATATTCAACCAATGATTACTATCTTTGGTATATAACTAACTACTCGTCATTTCGGGATATCTATAATGGTTTTGAAGAATACTTAGGGAAAGATATAAAATTCACCTAATATCATATAAATTGAAACATTATTAAGCGATTTTTCATATTAGAATATAAAAGAGATTCAGAAAATGAGACGGAGTTTGTCAATGAGATGTTCAATATATTAATACTTTTCTCATGCATTATTTGGAATGTAAAAGTTAGCGAAATCATATCATGCTAAAAGATTCATGAGGTTGTTATAGGATTTAAGGAATCTTAATACGCGTTATAATTCTCAAACTCTACCTATGAAGGCTTTGTTGAAGAATTGCGATCCACGTTTGCGACTATGATAATATGGGTACCGAAATCGATAAATATATAATTTTCATATTATTGCTTTAGTGGAGAAGATATACACTACACGTACGCCTATTAAATCGACTGTAAGTAGGATAATCCCAGGTGATTAGGTTAATTAAAACCTTTCGTTTGAAAATCTAAATAATAACGTCCGTGAAAATCAGAATATTTCTTTCGAAGAATGTTAAGCTTATCCTGTGAATCATTTTCAAAAAGTATTAAAAGATATTTTATGTATAGTGATGAATGCATTCAATTAATACGATATATTATTATCTACGATCGATTGAAATCGGTAATATATCATATCCAATATATTTTTACCATTTTTTTTTTTTTTTAGAAATACATGAAACGTGTTGCTGATTCTCAAGACTTAAAAGTAAAAGATGAAGATGGGCTCAAAGCTATTGGTTGGTATTAATATATTAGCACTGACTTTAAAGCGACGTAATCACTATCCAACCTCGTCATCTTATACCACCTAACAGATAAAATCCTTATTGTCATTGTAACGATAACGATCCCGAATTTTAAGCACTTTTGTTGGTAGAGCTTGCGTATCAATAGGCCTTTAGATATTGCAACGTTATCGATTCGATTGGTCGAATTAACAGTAGTATTACGTGGTCAAGTAGTGGATGTATTGTTTTAGGTTTAGTAGACTGCTATCTGGTCTACGCATTAATTTGTATAGCTAATTGCTTAGCTTGTGCCTTGGTGAAAAGCAGGGTCATGTTACACTTATCTTACAGTCAAATGTAGTTGGCCTATATTAAATAATACACTTAACTTGAAATTAGTATAGTTAACTTTACTGTAAGTAAAGTTGACTTACTGTACTGTAAATACTACTATTTCAATATTGGCGGCTTTTTAGTTTGTATGCGCATGCCAATGTGGTTCAACAATATTCTCTGGTGAACCTTAAATAACAACCTCGTTAACAAGCTAAACCCCTATTGATTTCAATTGACTTTCGCATTAAAATTACAAATTTACAATTCGTTTATTATGGGCTATTTGAGTGAAAAAAAATTATTTTACATTTTTAACGGAATTACCAATTACATACAAATTGACCACAATTGTTGTTAGTTGCCCTACAGCTCCGAGATTCGACTTTATCGACTTTTATAAAGGTTCTTCCGCCATAAACTCATGTAATTCTCCACTTTAGCCGTGCCAATTAAATAAGTTAACACCGTTAATCACCTGGCTGTTTTCCAGTTTGACAGCATATCCCTAACCACTGCTATATAACTTGGGCTTACCGGACGGCCTATTAACGTAGCTCTCAATACGTATAATTTTTCTATTTTTATTCACAAACATTTTAAAGGCTTCATTCGGAGATACTTTCGTTATAGAAGCAGTAGGGTAATTTTTACCGTTAATTCATTGGAACTCCTTAATCATCCTCCCTTCTTAGGCTTTCCAAAATACTATTACGTCGATTATAGGGCGTTTTTCGCTGGTAGTTCCGATTTTCGAAAGGTATTCAAACAGGTTTCTCGAGTCGGTACAAATTACTATTGGGATTTAAGGAATTTTAAACTACCTGGTAATGACGTCAAGGGTTTCCTATAGTATTATACTTATATTAAAACTTGCTATTATGCAGTAGACTTTTAAAACTAACACGTTTTGTATAATTCTTTTACATTTAATAGAAGTTGGTAAATTAAGCTGTCTATGATATTCAACTAGTTTTCCTCCCTATCTTTATTAACTAGGGTTATTAGAAAACCGATTTATGAAGATAAATCGGGATTATTTGTAAATGATTTATTCGTAAAGGTTATTCACTTAGCCCTCGATAATTCGATTAAAACAATATTAATATTTCGAGCCAGATTTCGCATTTACCATTCAATACTCTCATTATTCTGGTTGAAGTCGTCACTTATTGGATCCTATACTCACATCGCAATAAAGAGGTTGTAAAAAGCCTTCGGTAAATACAAGGTAGTAAAATAACTGCTACGGGTACGTAATTTCAGGTACTGTTAGGTCTGAACCGCGTTAATTTTGTCTATTATAGCCAAATTCATGCCTTAGCCCTTTTAGTGAAAACTAAGACTAATATTAATACGAATTATACGGATTAACGATCCGTTAAAGTTAAGTTGATTACCTTTCGTTAACGTCGTTACCGGTTTGTAATTCCAGAAATTGAAATACTTAATTGACTGTTATTCTAATGTTATAAAGCTAGCAGTTCCGATAAAAAGGATATCGTTAACTTGTATACCTACCAAGCCGATATCCTTTTTTTATGATACTAGAAAATAGGGGTCGTATATTAAAAACTTTATTCCTAACCATGATATGAAGTGCAATTAGTAGGCTAGGAACTAATGGACGTTTACTTTGGATAGTTAGTATAATGGTTTAATACATCTTATTACCGTTTTTAAAAGGTATACAAGCTGAAATTCATATGGTAATTCTAATAGTACGATCCATTGCAAATCCGTTATTAACTAGGTATAAGTTTATATTATATCTAGGCTATTAATCGTGAACTTTTCTTCAGTTTTAGATAGTAAACTTCCTGCCAAATGTAATGATCACACTTAATACTCGTGAGTAAATATAAGGTATTAGGGGGTTTATGTTAGCAGTAAGGTAGTAGAGGTAACAAAGGTGCAATATCAAAAAGATGTTTGTTCGTACTGTAGAATCATCACTAGTTGTTAAGCCATTGAGGTGTGTAGACTGAATACTTAGATTGACAACTGAAGAGCTATGAAGGAAATACTATCTATGTGGTGCTAACCGTGTCCTTATATCTATTATCCTTCATACCGTCTTCAGTACTGTCCTGGGTTAGATCATACTGGATCGCTATGATCCTTCATGATCCATCACGTGACTTTGATTAGTCATTGTGGCTGACATAAGAGATGTTCCCCGCCTGATGTGTTAGACTTCAGGCTTCTCAGTGGCACAGTTGCATACTGGTCCGTTTCCTAACCCAACCGCTGTCTGGGTCATGACACCAAAGCGATTAATAAACATTAACTAATTTTCTAAATAGTTGGAGATTATGTAAGAATTTATTCTTTGCTTTTATTACAGTATCCTTAAACGGTTAAACGTTACTTTTCGTATAGCTTTCCCGTGTTCTTGCCTTTAACATCGTATATAATCATCGACTTAAATATCGTGTTAATCGGATTTTAAAGGTTGAAATTAACCTTCGGCATGAAGTATATAACCCCTTGAATTAACAAACCGTTAATCTCAACTTCTTCGCTTTCCCTAAAAGGCTTACCAGAAGTCTTAATAATACCTTACGCTGGAAGCTTTAATGACAAGTCTTACTTATCCTTTTTTCCTTGATTACTTAAGCAATATTGTAGATACGACCCGGTGTATATTCCCCTTCTTTAAAGTTCATCTTTTTTAGTGGTCGTTCTCGCTAGTGGTATTTTATCGGCTTATGAATGACATATGGAAAAAGCTCGTGTTCTCTCGGTCGTTCAGCTTGAGAGATTTTATCGTTAATAGCCCACATGTAAGGATTGACCTGAGTGGTTCAGAAAGATATAAGACTGTTAGTATTTTTAACAACTACTTTAAAATTAGCAGTATTTAACATTTTTTATAGGCTCTTCCATTTTGCCGGCTCCCGTTATACCAAGTTTTCACTTTGTAATGTCAAAGTTAGTAAGTCGATTGTGAAAGGGCTGTTTTTTCTGTTAAGGGCATAGTTGACCTAACAGCGTGCCGATTTCTTTCGTAATTTCTTTAAAGTCTTGTTGTATGATATAACTTGATTTTAAGTACTTATTGATGGTGGGAATTCACTCGATAGGCATAGGTACTCTTTCAAGACCAGTAGTGATGGTATTAGGCCATTAAGTCCTACAGTATCATTTAGACCCTTTACCGTTATTCAAAAGCGCGCCTCCAGATCCGTAAAATTTTTAATTTCCAGCGTAAGAATATTATACGTTCGTCGAAGTAGGGCGTGTATCCTCTTACCCTTTATAATACTTTAGTAGGCCTTTACAGGCACCTATTTGCACTAGGTTCCTATTATTTTGTCGTTTTCCATAAACTCCACCACCGTAAAGTTAGTGTAGGCATTGTGAACGACGATATTAGGTGGGCTTAAGTACATGTTAATTTATAGTATCCTTAATGTTTCCCATGTATCTTTTACTGAAAGAAACTTTAAAAACTTGATTCCGTAAAAAGAGATCATGGAGTTAATAATGTGAGAAATAGGCCTATTATCAAAGAAAAATACATTAAAAGGATCTCGCAGTAAAAGTTCTTATCGTATTTTAGTGTAAACTTAAATTTATAAAAGGTTTATGTATACTTTTGGCAGCAATATCAAAACTTTTTAATAGCTTTTAGAGTATGTTTTTAAATTCTTCATGCCCTACGGACTTTAAGACTTTATATAGCCTATTAACGACTAGGTAGTTAAAATGTCAATGTTATTAGCGTACCTACGTCTTTTCCAGGTTTAACACCACTATTTTAAGTCTTTAAAAATAGAACTATAAATACCTCTACTTAAAAATGAGGGGAAACATTTGGTCTTTTTTAATCAGCTTGTCGACTTTAACGCCAACATTAAGGTTAAGGGTTTTGAATTGTTCAAGTAAAAAGAAGAAGAGTAAACGGTCTAGAAGATATAAAATATAATAGATTTTATTAGAGTTTAAATTACTGTTATCTCCAGTAATAATAGTTATTCGCCTGGTCTGAAGCCAACTTTAGCCTTTCCAGTATGATAACGGTTAATTCTAGTAGCTATAATAATCTTCCTCTGAAATGCTACATACTACGAAAAACCTCCTATTAAGTACCTTATTACCCTTATATCTGACATAATACCTTAAAACGTATAGTCCGCGTGATGATTACTAAGGTTAAATGTGTGTAATAGGTTATTAGTTTGATTAGGGGAAAGTTAAAAGCTTTTACCAACTGAAAGATATAAGAAAACGTAATCTGCTAGTAATTAAGCCGTACCAGGAGTGGTATTTAAATACCAATTCGTTTACTTAGGGGAATTTTCGTCGTTAATAGGCTCGTCATCCTCGAAGTCTATAATTCAATCCAAGTAATCCTATTTAAAAGTGGGTTGTATTAAATATAATACATTACCTTTCTATTATTTCGCTCGGCTAGATAGTAACGAATTAACTCACAACCAGATTTACTATAAATTCAACATTTCTGGCCACTATTACGACGATAGTATTTTCGGTTAGTAGATCCACTTAAATCTTGGCCTTATTAGCATTTAGGTAGCTACTACCTCTAGTTTATGGTTAGTAGACTAGACTTTAGGCATTAAGAGAGCTCGTAGCCGTACTTGCGGTCGACGTAGTTAATTACCGTCAGGTCTTTTTTATTTATGTTAGGGAAGTTGCCGGCTTATGGATATAGATTATGTGATTTTGGTGTATTATCTATTACAGTTGCAAAAGAGAAACGTAACTAGTTAAAAAAGCCTTCGTAGGTGGTATGTGGGCGTTTTAGAGCGTATTTAAACTCGTTAATACCTATAATAGCTGCTCGTACCTACTTACAAAGTGTAACTTCCCTAACGTTGGCTTTCCCTATTACTTGCTAGTATAACATTAATTTGTTAAACATCTGGTTAAGTATATCTATTGGTATTTCCACCTTTTCCTTTTTTGCTATTATTGTAGTTTACTATATAATAGCCTAATTTGTATAGTATTGGGTAAGGTAGATGTTGTATTCGAAGTGGTTTTTCATGTTATCGTAAATTTCATAAAAGGTGGTTGTTCGAATTAGAAATGTTATGTAATAGCCATTGGCGTTCCTTGTAAAGATTCCAGTAAATAGTGAGTGAAAACCAAAAGGGGTAACCTTTATTCATTTACACATGATTAAAAAGGGCATTATTTTTGTGTTGAAGAGGTTAAAAGGCTTCCTATTTTACTTTTCTATATAGTTTTACCCTTTGACGAAATCCCTGAAAAGCTTGTAATTAATATTAACTATTTTGATAGGTTTTAAAGGTAGGTTTCGATATTTATCCTAATCTTTATTGGCAATGTTGCCTGGAAATAAGTTTTCAAGTTGCCGAAATACGATTTTAAGGATAATTGGCAATTGCATAACCCAAGAGCTAAAGTTTTATAATAGCACCTGTGGTAAGCTTTCGCCTATAGGCAACCCTGCCGTAAAAATGTTTTTTTAGGGTTTAATGATTTTGATTATATTTTAAGGGGTAAAGGGGCCCTAAATATTTTGAAAAGCTTAACGATCTTACCTAATTAACTGGTGTAAAGCGCCGACATCAGTTCTTTTGACGGTATTGACGGCCATTACTTAACGTGCCCTTCCGCCATCAAAGACGTACTCCGTACTATCGCGTATGAGTGCTGAGTTTCCGAAAAAATTAATAGGTTCCTCATATTTAACGCGTAAAGAGACTTAAATTAGTCAAAGGTAAAAGCGAGGTCCCTAGAATCGCGTGTAAAGGCGTTAAGGTTCCTTAATACCTTTTTTTAGGTTGTGGATCCTAAGGGCATTTTTAAGCTAGACTAATTTAAAAAAGCTATTTTCCAGCCTAGTTCAGCTTTCCATTAACACATAAATCCCTCGGCGTTTAAATTTAGCCTTTAGTTTAGATTGAATAGTCTTTTTAGTTGCTTTCTACATATTAATTATCTAGTTATCTTAAAACTTACGATACTTGCAAAAAACGCGGTCAGAATCTTTGCCGCCATCATATTTAAAAATGTAACAGCCGACGAAGTTTTTAAATTCTTTTCGATTAACTCCTTATTAACTTCGTGTCCTTAAGGGTTATGGGTATAATTCTAAGCAAAAAATTGTCCGAGAGCTTTAATTTTTTTTTTCTAGCGGAGTCAGTGATAGCTTTAAAGTAAGCGCTAACTTTAGCAATTTTCATGTTATGGCTTGTATAGGACGTGTAAGGTGCGTAGGGCGAGGGACTTGATGATTTTTGGGCGTAGGAACTAGGTGTTTTAGCGTATAGTTGTGTGGGAACTTAGTGATTTAGCGTTGAATCGCGCGACGTGGCTTTATTAGTACGACTTGGCGATTCATGGTGTTATCGCTTAAGGCAGCGAACTTAAAGATTAAAATTAAGGTAAGGGAAGTGAAAATAGTAAAGTAGAGGTAAAGGTTTGGTGTAAAGGATAAGGTCGAAAGTCGTTTGTTATTATAGATTGTTTGATATGGAGACTCAGTCGTTTTTCTGCAGTAGTAGTACCTGTAGTTATACTAACTTCGCCGTTGGCCAACTTTCCGAACTTTGAGGTTTTTAATGGTTAATCTTAAAGTCTTTAAAAAGGATATTTGGTAAAGATTTCTTGGTGTTTTCAATAACGATACCGTCGTTACTTTTAAGTTTCCGTGAAAACCGACGTAGCTTAGAAGTCTTTTTTACTTAGTGCCGTAAAAACCGACGCAGCTAATAGAGGCTTTTCGTAGGAATCTTTTCTTTAAATTATCCGTCGTTCGACGTAAAAAGTAACCGGAAAGTAGCTTTTTTTTTTTTACTTAGATTATCTGTTTAATTTAATAAGCACTAATTAGTGTTAGTAGAGCTTGCTTATCAATAATCCTGTAAACGTTGCAACATTGTCGATTCGATTGGTCGAAATCATAGTAGTATTTCGTGCTCAAGTGATGGATGTATTTTTTTAGGTTTGGCAGACCCCTAGCCGGTTTACATAGTAATTTATATAGCCAATTACTTGAATTGTGCCCTATTGTAAAGTGGTGCTATATTGCACTTGACCTACAGTCAAACACAGTAGGCCTACACAAAACAATACATTCAATTTGCAGTTAGTATCGTCAACTTTACTGTGATTAAAGTTGACCTACTGCACTACAAATACTACTATTACAATAACTTGTTTATTGTTTGTAACATTTACACAAATGAAATATTTTAAAACATTAAAACGGATACTTGGGCGGCGTCATATTTGATAAGAGTTAATCAGTAATATATCTTATTTTGGAGGAATAAAGATATTTTTACGGAATTTGAAGATAAGTATGCTAGTATAGATAAATGTTTTAGGCTGATGACTAGTGCTAGTGGTCGTAAGGGATCTAGTCCTAGCGCTTACCCTACTATTACGACGCTCCTACTCTACTCCTAATTATATCTAAACCACGTGAACAATTATATAACCAGCCACATCTTATCACTAATTACATATCAGCTATTTAATAAGAACCTCTTATATTTCTTTTTAAAGGATTAAAAATAGTATTTAACCACTTTAAACGATAGTGTTAGCCTAATCCCTTCCTATATAATCACCTATCTCGTTTATCTGACAGTTTCTCAATTACTCCCGAATGGCTTTATCGTAGGACTATGTCTTCCCACAATTTGGAATTAAATTTATATTTTAAAACATTGCCTTAAGTTGCGTGTCCAAAAACAGCTTTAAAACGCTTTGGCTATATGATACAAGAAATCAATCATATAACAAAATAAGGGTAATTGAAACTTTACGAATGTAGTTTAACACACTAAGTTATATTCTTTACAAATATACTTTACGTATAGAATGATATCAGGTTAATACATTCGCTACATTTATAAATATAATCCGGTAATTCGAAATGATGACTAATACTTTCACGTTATCAACATAACCTTTTGCTTGAGAAATAGTCATTACCGCGTAACGTACGCCGAATATCAATAAAGATACCGATATAACTCTCGCGCCGTTAAATGTTCAAGGTTTCACCGAATAAATTAACAATAACAACGAATTTTTTTCATTTTTTTCATTTTGATTACAGGGCTGACGGTTAACCTAACGACTTGAACCATTAACAAACCAAACATTGACTTTTTGGTTAACCGGTAAAGTTTCCCGGTGTTAAATTACATTGTCGAAATGAAAGGTTATAATGTTACGAGATTGATGTAAGGATAAGATATTCCTCAGTACAAAAAATATCAAGATATCATTTTTTGAAATTTGGATAAAGGATATAAATCTGGATAAAATTTAATACGGCCGTAGTAATGAAGGCGATAAAAACTACCTTAACGCCTTTATAGTAATACTTCTCTTTTACTAATTCAACATTAATGTGATATAAACCGTTATCATTCGGATTATAATTTTAAATCAATGTTTTCGTAAAGCGTTTTACCTCATTTTCAACGTTTGCAAAATATTGTTAACTGAATCTGATAATACATTTTCAAATTTTATCGACCGATTTGTTTCATTTTTCGAAAAAACAATTCAAAATACCCTTATAAAATGGTAATTTCATTTCTCTATATTGGATAAAAAGAAATAAAAGGTTCCTAGGATGTTTCTTATCAAAGGGAAGCGTTACAACTTTCTTAATCAATATAAATATACTATAAAAAGCTGAAAATGATAATAATAATAGCAAAGACGTCTAGTATAGGGTGAATAGCGTTAATATATTCATAAGTGATATTGAAGTGGATGTTATTATAACGAGTATAAACGTTTTGTAAACTGGTAATAAACGGAGTGTTATTTAAGTCAATTCATCCGAGTTTTCGCGTTCAAAGGAATGCAGTTTATATTTACGATGTAACGAAAATGATTACCAGATCGAATCCTATCCCTTGGGTCTAACCTAACACTTTTACGGCTTGAATATTAAGGATAATACAGGAATTTATTTTATTGTCGCCCAAAATTTTAGCAACTTATAGTAGAAACGATCGTAAGTTGCATATATAATCGTATATTAGAATGAAAATAACTGTATTTTGAACCGATAAAAAACATATAATTTATAAATATTTCCACGTTCGTAAGAAAATTAATTTACGATTCTACTCGATTAATCAATACTGTAGTAAACATACTTTATGTGTATTACAACACTATTGATAAATGGTTTTCCTGCCTATTACAATTACCGCGGTTTTTTTTTTTCCAACTCAATCATTTCACCAAATTACCAAATATAACACCGTTTTCAACCCCTAACTTATTTACTTTATAACTTATATAAATCTCGACATCGATAGTTCGCGTTAAGTTTTATATCTTAAAATGTTTCTGCCCCCTTTTTGAACGGGTAATGTATTCAAAGTAATATGAGGTGTATGAAAATTCGTTAACACCTGTAACTACTCCACGTACTGACTTATGCAATATATATATTTCACTGTGAACCTTCCATATCGCTTTCTAATGAAATCTTAATTTATGAAATATCTTATTAAAGTTATTGATTCCAACAATTAACTCGCAGCTTTTACAGTTGACTATGTTCCAACAGTATCGATATTGAACTAGGATATATTTAAAACCTTCGAGGAGCTGAAATTTGTTGACAATGAGGAGTTTGACGCTTTTCACATCTTTTCTCCTCTTCCATTGCCTGGTAAGAAATTCTTACTGGATCTTTATTTATTCAGTAATAAACTTTATACTCAATATTAATGTTTGTAGTTTACGATAGTTATTTCCTTCTTTTTCATCATTATGCGAAAGCGGCTAGATTTTCATATAAAACCTCGCGTTATATTATCGCTCTTTCGAATGCGTATTTATACTCGCATATAGTGGCCTTCTCGTTATATAATGATAACCAGCTTTTCTAGATAACCATATCGTAAATATTCTCATTCAACTCAATCTTGATTTTAAATTCATAGTAATCCAGATATAGTCTTGATGATCTAATTTCAATATATTTCATTGAAGGAATATCATTGAAGTATAGTGCTGCCAACGCTTACTTCATTACTACAATTTGAATGTAGTAGAGCCCCCCATTAAATGTGGGGCACAGCCAACCAAATGCCATATGAAGTAATATGTACACTAGTTAGCGATCTGATAAACTGAAAAGAAACCATTCATGGATTGATTACGTAATACTCCTATTACTTTGACCATAATTCGAATCAATAATACGACAATATTTAAAGGCCTATTAATACTAATCAAAGCTTATAAGGTCAAGTATAAATAAGCTAGGTAAAATAAATGAATATTTTCTAGTTACGCTTAATATTGTATTGAAAGGTAGAGGAAAGATTGTTGCGAAATACTTTTACAAATTACGGCGATTTTGATGAAAGAAGGTAAATATGACCTTGTAATCACGGCGCTTTTTATGACATTTCAGAGGTTGTGATAATATTGTTATTAAAAATACCGAAAAATATATAGTAAACTGCTTTCAACGAAACCTGTTGAAATTAATCGTTAAAAGTATTAAACCATTAACCAACGACTACTCAGTTGTTGAGACTACTAAAATTGACATAAGACTATGTCTCTACCACAATTACAAACCGCTAAGTTGAAGACTTTTAGATCAAATGACGACTTTAACTATGAATAGCTTACAACTTATAATACTAAAACTAATATATTACATTAATTTTCTCCCACTACATCATAAATTTACCAATCGTATATATCTTGAAGTATGTGGAAACCGCTTTGTTCAGCCAAAATATTAAGAATCCTCAAGTCGCATTCAATAGCTACGTGACACTGTTTTAAAATCGATAAGTCACCATCTCACCTAACCTAGCATCGAATGATTATTTAAAACATGAAAATGACATCGGAAAATTCAACGATAAAGATTATTAACGAACTTAAATATTCCTTCGCCAAATGTTACGATGAAAATCCAAAGTATAAGTACGTAGATATCAATCTAATAGAAAAACACCTTACTGGCTTTATTAATCCATTTATCTTGAATTGGAACCCTGTAAAGATTAACCAAGATATTCAAACCATTTGATGGGTTTACGACTATCTTAGTAATAAAACCATTGAAATATAGAATAAAATACGAGAAAATATTTAAATTGAATTCAAAATAAATTTGTACAACCGTAGGATTTTTATTCGCAAGGTGAATAGAAACCTATTCAATACTCTTTTCGTCCTTGTCAAAATGATTAAATGTTTTTATTATCCTTGATTATAATACTTCAGGGGGATAAGAAATATCATTACTAACGATTATCACTGCATTCGTTTTGTGGTACTAGCCTCTAACCTTGAAACAAATTAAGTCATTAACTTTATACCATTAGTTGACAAACCTTTTTAATTTGCTAGGTAATAATACTTTTAGCTGTGATCATACAGAATACGCGTTTGGCGGAGGAAGAGCGCATGAAGAAATAGCTGATAATATATCACAATAAAATGAAGTTGACACCATTTAATGTTTAAATAGGGATAATCGTTAAAATCGTCAATTTTTTTTTCATAAGTTGAAGCTTCGCGTGATGCGACCACGCAAAACCCAGGAATGGAAGTTCATATAATTAAGCCGACTGCGGATCTTACTACAGAACTTGACCCCCTAAGTCAAACAACTAGCAATTACTTTTATCACTATGACATGGAATATTTAATATTGAAAATGATAGTAAAAACATTATCGACTATTATCACAACTATCGCGACCCACCTTTCAGGCCGGTCAAAATAGTCAATATTGATTATAAGTTTTTGAAGGACCTAGCCAAAATTTGGCATAGCGCAGAAGAATATGACGAGAAACCTCATAATTTGTTTGATATCAAGATTATGCTATTCTATCATATTTATAAGTGAATTGATATTCAACTTTTATGTTTTCACTTACTGTTTGCAGGAGATTTTACGGGTTACGCCAAGGTCTATTACCCAATCGTTCTAATGAAGGCACGTATTTTTCGTAAATTTCATAACTGAATGAAACGTTACTACGAATATAACGTCCAGTTTTCGTAATACTTATGAATTAGGCTTCAATGCGATAAATGAAGATGATGGTTAAGAAAAAAGAGGAGGAAATACCTATAAATAAACCTTAACTAAATACTAGAAAAGTGAATATTATACTAATAGGCAATGGAAAAGACATATGTCAGCGAAGCTACAATTTGTCAGAAGATTCTTGCGGTTGTTAATAACTTTAGCGAATTTAAATACGCTTTATAATGTTTAAATACTACTCATAAAGGTTTTTTTTATTAGTTATGATTTTTGTTGACGGTTGTAATAGCACTTACGTCAAACTTAATTGTTATGTACTTCTAGGTTTATTGTTTCCATACCTATAACGATGAAAACCCTCTAATTAGATATTATATCGACCGCAAGTACAGAAGGTCTACGTACTTAATTAGTGGTTAAAATATTTTAAGCAAAAAGTTATACAAGCGATGAAAACGTGGTTAAAGTTTGGGCAGATATTGTGATCATAAGTATTATAGTCTTAATAGTAATGAAGACTGTTCCATTTATGATGAATAGGGTTGTTAATCAAATTGTAACACTGTTACTAAACGTAATATACGAAAATATTATAGCTAACACCTAATATCCTTGAAAAATAATTCACAAATCGTGTTGTAAACTAGGAAGATTAAAAGGTGGTATACAATAAAATGAAAGCGTTAAAGAAAATAATAAGGTATTAAGATGTTATTCCTAAATTAACCTAGTAACTAGCTGACCACGTTGTTTTACATCGTCTAATAGATGAAGCCCTCTATTTTAGCTATAATGATGAAATAATTAATCTTGTATATACCCATAATATTTATGATAGTTACGAGAAACATCTGTTTCAAGATATTATATTGTATACCATAGTACTGAAGTCCTTGATAGAAGGATATTTGTAATATATCATATTACCACGGTAAAATATTACCGCCATGAAAATCAATCTTTAAGACGCCGTTAAATCTAAAGTAAACTTTAGATTAACAAGGAACTATCCTTATGAAGATTGACAACTATATATATAGCTTTTCAACCAATATAGTTTTTCAACCAATTACCTTTTCTATCCCTATGTTTTTGATCCGATTCTTTTTTTTATCCATAGGACATGAAAATCCTCAGCGTCTACTTTAATTTTAACTTTAATAAGCTTATTAACGAGTGCAACGGTTTCCATTTGCTTCCAATTGGAGACACTTCTGGTTCTATTTTTGGAGACTAAAGTTTATGGTAATGAATTGATGAAGTCAAAAATTATTTAATTATGCTATTATTTTAATTATCTAGCCTTTAATAAGTTATATAAAGTCTTCAAGTCCGCGAGGTATGAAATTTCGGGATACCTTTCTCTAAACATCATCACAAAAATTTGAACATTGCTGAACTCAGTCCTAAGTGGTCAAAAAAATTATAGTAAATTTGGAAGATAATGAAAACTTTGACTATAAAGTTTTGGCTGATACTTTTCACCAAAATAACTAATCTGTTCTTTATGTTGTGGAGTCAAAAACCTCTTTTTATGGTATCAAGTTCCTTAAATATTTGTTGTTGAGGAAAAATGAGAAGTCGTTGATGATATTATAGAGACATATATACCTATGGCCACTAAAAGTTATCGTTTACGACAACGGTATTAAGTTTGCGGCGGCAGAGTTACAAGTTAATTCCAAAATGATGAGTAGTTAATGAAAATGAGTACCTATCAAGATATATTATAGTATCAGGAATATTTTTAAGGGTATATATGTTATTTCGAAAATCGTTTAATATTTTTACATTGAAGATTGAAAGATTTACGAAATAAGAAGTATATTTTTAGATTCCGGCGACGGCCTTAAATACCACTAGGAGTCTTGATTTCTTGGTACTACATATATTAGTATCTAAAATATATCTTTGTATGATAAGTAAATCTAATTGATTAGACAACATCTAAACGAGGGTTACGGTATATGGTAAATATTTAAAGGAATTGCGAAGGAAATTAAGTAGGTGCCAAGCTAATCATACTCTTAATATTAAAAACATTGTTATAACGATGAACGCATTGACTTTTTCATTTTAACCAACGACTTCATATTACTAAAGTTAGGCAAATAAGATGGTCTATGAAATATCTTGAATATAATCAACCTCAAAATAGTTGGTAGAACTATTTATGAGCCTACGATATTCATTATAATCCATATTAAACTATATATTGGTGCGAATGACGTTGAAGAACCTGAAGATTAACCAATAAATCCATATAATCATTTGCTTCTCTTGATCAATAAGTCTATGAAACGATAACGTCATGGTAGATTATTGAAGAGGATGAATATTCAGAATTAGGATGAGAAAGAGATATTGGGGCGCACCTATGCAATTATTTAAGTTAACAAGAGATAAAATAATAATCAAGCTTGGTTTATTAAACTCCGTATACAAGAAATAATTAAAACCCTAACCGAAATATTTATCGAATGCTGTAAGATCGAAATTTATGGACTTCTTACAAGAGGATTTATATGATTCGGATCTAATCGCAACTTTGACTCTGAAGATATTAATGTTATAGTCTTTAAATTGAGGATTGTTTCAGATGGTAATGAAAATACTACAAATAATCCGTCTACGTAACCATATTCAATGGTTTGAGGATACAATAATAAAGGTAAAAACTAAATTTATACGTAATCGCTAATTATTTAGAAAATGAACTAGTACCCAGTAGTTGTATTTACAGAAAGTTTAATGATAAGTACTGTTGTAACATCAGTCAATTGCAGTACAGTGAAGTCAATTATACTGACAATAAGCTGATTGTACTGATTGCAAGTTGACTGTATTGTTTGTAATTCGACTGCAAATCAAGTGTATTAGGTGCCCACTTCAGATTAGAGCCAGGTAAAGCAATTGGCTATATAAATTATTGTACAGATCGGATGGCGGTCTGCCAAACTTATTAGGAACAGATCACTAATTTTGATGCATGTCAGTAACTTCGACCAAATATTCGAATAGACTGTATTACAATTATAAATTACTATCAATACTGATCAGTGTTTATTAGTGTAAGTATTAATAAGTTTGGATGAAGAAGCAGCTTCATTTCGGTTACGCTTTATAATTTCGCCAGGTAAAGGGAATATTTCGTCGAAGGGCTCCTTTTGTTACGCCCGCTGTTTATGGAGAGTAAAAATTAAGAGTGTTGGGTGTATTTCCATTCATAAGCACTTTAAAGTGGCGATAGTATTCCAATTGATTGAAAGTACTAAGAAATATTCATTAAACTAGCTTTGTAACAAAATCGTTAAGATTGACCATGTGAAAGTCTTCAGATCATTAAGTTACCAAAGTTCATAAGCGGGTAAGTTACTACTACTATTATTACTATTACTGCAAATTTCAAATAATAAACAGCTAAGTCTTACAACCTTTTTAATTGAAAGCAATAACTCTAACGACAAGTAAACCACACGCTCCTACATTAAACCTTTCTAGTTACATTATTTCAATCGTAAGATGGATACCAAAAACAGCAGATTTGTCTTTATTGCTGAACCTATTGAAAAACGCAAACAAAAGCCTTAGATCTACATTCGTTAAGTACTTTGACGATGATCTGGGGTTAACAAAGGTTAACGAAACTTTCAACCCGAAGTATATGACTCAATACGTCGAACACTTTATTTTCGACGTTTATCACATTGTTAAATACCTAGAAGCGGGTTATGACATATAGTAAAAACTTAAACCAATTAAGAAAGGTATCGGTATGCTGTCAACTTGATATCGCCCTTGATATTAACAATAAATTATCGATAATAGACGTGATATTTTTGACTTTTTAAAGTCAAGTTCTTGTATAGAGAAATTTAAGTCAATACAATGAACTCTATAAAATATTAATTATCGTTAATTTAAATTTATTAAATGAAACTGCCAATGGTAATGTTACTTTTCGTATTTTTTAGGTTAAACCGTATAAAGAAGCTCTGAAGTTCAATCAAGATCTTTAGGTAAAAAACCCTCGAGACGAGATGGTTGGCTCATATGACCTCTTCGAGCCAATTATGGATAAGCCGATGTAATATTGACGGTGTGAAAATTTATTCAAAAGGAGGATATACAACAACGGGTATAACAGCAATAAAAACTACAAAATTAGAGGTATATATAACGGCTTGTATGTCTTATAACAAGGAATTTGATTAAGATTCAGCCTTTAAATTACGGGCTGAAGTTATTATTAATACTTTGGGGAAAATTGAAGAAAAGAAACCGAATGAAAGTCGACAGCCTCTTTATACAAAAACTTCTTTAATTTCGACCATTTATATAATTCAAAGAATGACATGTATTAATTTTAAAATAAAAAATGATTTATGAAGTTAAATGTATAATTAAGAACCGTCCTACGAAATGTTAAGGTTATTAATTTAAGTCTACGGTAATATGAGTAAAGATTAGATCTTGATTTAATTGTTTACAAATTGAAATTTTAGTTAACGTTTAATCTTTGTCATTGTTTTCAGTTTATTCATTGGTGCAAGTGATGAGTTTACCTTTCATAATCGTGATATTACGTAAGAATATACGCAGTCAGTCACGATTTTTCAACGGATTTTATTACTAGAATTGGCGAAAAAAAAAAGTGATAGGTTTCCTGCCGAAACGATAATGCAATACATCAAACCGTTTTACAGATTAACTGAAACAAGTATCTATTGGTTTTTGAGATACTAAAAGAACTTAAAAAATAGGCCGGATATAAGAACGTTGACGTCTAACTTGTATTTTTGAATTTCATAAAGTAAAGACTTCCGTATCATGAAAATAGAAATTGACAATATACTTTTTTTCGGATACTTTAGGTATATAACGGCGGAATATCAAATTATCGAGGAGTTGTGCTTTTAAAAGTCGAAGCCAATTGAATATTTGGCTAAATTTATTCAATTGAACTTTAATTGATCAATAATCCGTAACATCAATATTAACGATACCTGTCAAAATTACATTGATCTACCTCAAAAGGATGTTTGCCACGAGCTTGGAAAACATTAATGAAGATGACAAGGTAAAAATATAGCTATATTTAAAACAAAAAGCCCAAACAGTTAATATAGCTACATTACATCAATTAATTGCATCCCACTATTTATTAATTATAGTATAAGTTTGTGATCTATGAGATAAAAACATATTAAAAAAAACTTATTTGATGGAAAATTTATAATTCCAATAAAGTTATTTATATGATAGCGGCAAAATTAACAATGACGAAGTTAATAATTTTTGCAAACGGTTTTCTTGAGAGCAATACTCACTTTACACGGCAAATGAGATGCATTATAATACTCCTCAACGAAAATAAATTTCATAGGTAATTTATTATTACCTTATACATTGTACACTGGATATTCATCCAGTGGAAACGATCAATACGAATCGTATTAGTATCAAGCTTTACGGGAAAATAGTAATTTTTCATATCTATATAGTAACTAACAGTATATTAAGTATTGTCATTATACAATTAGGATTGCATTCGATACTTTCAGCCGTATATATCAACTTTCTAAACTTTTATAAATACCTATTCAAATTGGATACAATTCATAAAGAACGTTTGATAATAAATATAATGTCGTTGATTGGAGTATAAAGAGTCCGTAAAATTAAATGATTAAGGTGGATTAAGGGAAAAAATAAACCCGTCAACGCGATGATTAAGGCTACATTTAATAGCGTTTTGAAAGGTTTGTGAATAATAATAGGTTAATTGTACGAATTGAGAGCTACGTAAAAGGCTTGGCACATAAAGTGGGGGAACAGGTATGCCTTGCCAAACAATGAGATTGTTAGGTATCAATGGTAGTAATAGTGTATAAAAATATATTATAAGTTAATGGTAAAAGGTACGTAATTCGTGGTTAATAAGTTTGTGATACGTGTAAGTTTACGGCGAAAAAACTGTATACGGTATTTGAAAAAGTAGAAAATTAGAGTTGTGGGCTGATGGGTTTTAATTGGTATTAGTTTGGATGTAAAATAAACTAGAACTAACAGGGGCCTGATATACAGAGCGAGGAGTGATTTCAGGAGTTACTATAAATGAGTAGTTGGCAATACTATCGTACGCATATAAAACAAAACGTCTCCAGTATTGGAACAGTGGGTAATTCTAGTATATTTTAGTTACCAATACTGACAATAAGTTCATTTTACTGACTTCAAGTTTACTATATTATTTGGTGGTTAACTTGAAGTTAAGTGAAGTAGGTGCCTACTTCGGACTAGGGTGCGGGCTAATCAATTGGCCATATATATTAGTGTGCAGACTAGCTGGTAGTCTGCCAAACTGGAAAGTAACAAATCACCACTTTCAATACAATACCCGTTGCATCGACCAGAGATTCAAATCGACTACGTTGAAATAATAAAATCTTACCAACAAGTACTAATGAGAAGTTTACCCTTGGTAGCCATGATATTGTTGAAACGTATATACAATTAAAACTAATTTAAGAAGGATCATTCTGTTAAGAATACTTTGAAAACTTAATAACACAGACATATCTAAAATATTCCAACAATACATTAAACTACTATACGAATTGGTCAAAGTAAGGATTTATTTGTTTTTAATTTACTAATCACGTCAAACATCTAAAGTAGACATGGATTTCCTATATTATAACCTTAATTTATGAATTACATAAGCGGATGAAAACATTTGTATAAAAGATGTAAAAAGTAACGATACAATTTCCGTCGAAATTGCTAGTTTCGTAACAACGGAGTAATATACTATTAAGGATTTTAAGTTTTGGAATCGTAAGTTGATTGCGACTTTAATTAAGAGCAGATATTAAGAATTCGATGGATCGTCAATTTTCATACATGATATTAACGATGTTGATGTTCAATACCTTAATTTTCGTCAAAAGGGTTGGGATATTTGTTTAGTTAAGGTTAATAGAGCTAACGTTGGAAAAACTTAAAAGTACTAGGAACAAATCGATATTAAAAACTTTATCGCGACCTTATATAAATCAAATGAATTGTACGACCTGTAAGTTACAACACGAGATTAAAATCCAGCTCATGAAAATTATAATCTATTGAATAAGTGATTGGAGCAATAAATGAATAATCTGAATTCAGGGATTTAAATGTTTTTTAACCATATATTAAGAGCAAAGTTTTTGATTTTCACGCACATTTTTTTTTTCTCGTTTAAAACACTAATTTGTCGTCACAGATTGGATTTCTTATAATAAT
The DNA here is from genome assembly GCA_038502455.1 of Anisogramma anomala. NCBI lineage: Eukaryota > Fungi > Ascomycota > Sordariomycetes > Diaporthales > Gnomoniaceae > Anisogramma > Anisogramma anomala. The sequence goes on along the minus strand of JASMMZ010000008.1, from coordinate 4,790,625 downwards.
CATTAACGAAAATAGATTGAAGAATAATTGGTTTGATATCACCCAAAACCTGATTCATATGACTTTTATCAAATATAAAGGGGTTTTACGAAACGTACTTTCTTCCTAAATCTACGGTATAAGAACCAGCCTCAGTGTAGTCATATCAATGTAAAGAAAACTTAATATTGTTACCAGATAGTTTATGATTTTAACTATTCTAGTCGGTAATTATACCGATTCCCCAAAAAAAACTTCGTCAAATACTTCTCAAATAACAATAGCTAAGAAAAATCGACTGATGATCGACGTGGTATCTTTCGACGAAGCTTACGATAATAAGGAAATTAAGGAATTCCGATAAATGGATAGCAAGGATAACCCGGCTGATGCCATACCGAAGGCTACACCAAATAATGCCCTAAAAAGGTAGATGAACAACAATATCTTCACTTTACGAATGGATAAATATATGTAGACGCCTATTGGTAGGGTATTACGGGAAGAAGAATAGAGGAGAAAATAGGGGTACCTTGGAAAAGTAGAAAACTATCAAGTTTCCGAAACTATTATTAATACAAATTCAATTACCAGGTACTAATAAAATGTATAAGTATTTAGTAATTAAAATACCATAGTAATGTAGAATTTTTTTGCAGAATGACAAGTGGTAAAAAGTGAAATTTCTATACAAATGGTAGTTTGAGAGATGCAGGGAAATACATACTTTATCAGCAACTTTGTATATGAGATATACTAATATGATAAAAGAAAAAGTCGTTAGTATTGAAATAACATTTCAATGTAACAAAATTAAAGCTAAGTGTACTATTGTAAGTTGATTAAAAGAAAGTGCCCAATTTAGTATAGGGTATAGGATAAGAAATTACCCATATCAAGTAATGAGCAGACTGCATAGCGGTCTCCTAAACCTAAAAGAAATCATCCACCACTTAATAACGAAATACTACTGTTACATCTACCACGATTCGAATCGAAAACATGGTAACTTCTAAAGGCCTATCAACACGGATATCCAATCGAATAATTCTTAACTGTAGCTAATATTGAAATATTCCATGCAACTTACCTAGAAAACATCATAAATTTATACATATTACTATAAGAATTCATAATTGTAAATTTGTTTACCAACTCATACATAAATTAAAAAATATTTCATACATTGTAACCATCACTTCCAAGGTCCTTTTGTGGTATAATAACTAAAAAAATGTGTCTATTAAATTATAATAAATTTAGATTTCTGATTCTTTTCATCATTAGGAAATTCAGTTCATATTCAAGATTATTCTCAGTTTTCTTCTTAGCTTATCCTTATATCTCCAACTGCTCAAAGCAATTATCAATAACTTGAATTTTTCACCTATCATATTTACAACTCTTTGAGATTTATTCAATCCTTTTATTCATAACCTATCCATAATATGTCGAACAACTTCAAAAACCTTAATAGCAACTTTATTGACTCGTTTAATTAATAATTAACTTAATAAGTAAACTTAAGGTAACAATGAAGCACTATTAATTATTATATGATCGATTCAACATCTAAAGACAATATTAGAATATTCAATTTTTTTTCTTTTTAATATCTATTAATAGTCTAAAAAAGATGAAAGAAATCTTCATTTTATTGACTTTTCTCTTGATATTATTAAGACCATTATAAAAAAAATGGATTTTTATAGGAAACAGTGTAATTGTGTATAGAGAACTTATATATTATTCATTAAAAAAAACACTTTCCCAATTATATATCATTGATTTATTCAACAGCCGGGAACAAATTTAATTTTGTTTAATTAATGAATAATTACAAAAAATATGACTCTAATTCATCCTCAATTCCATATATCAAAATATTCTATAACTAAATCCTTGATAAATCATGAAATGAACCGAATGAATGTTGAGAGAAATCAAATTTACTCATACGTACAATAAATTAGTAAAAACGCACATTTAAAGATCAGATGAATTTTAACACAGTCCTATACAATCGCAAGTTCTTTTCCTAACGGAAACAATGAATTTACCAGTCAGTTCGTTCGTTAATTACCTGAATCACTTTGAATTTAAAATTATATAACATACGTAACATTATAAACGTGATGTTTATCTATTTTAAATATTATTACGTAAACAATTTTACCGAAATACCCCTTAAATATATAGATTTATATGTATACGGCAACGTATATTTTGTATTTCAGTTTTTAGGATAATATCGTCAATTACATCATTTACAATTTATTTAATATTCATCAAATTTATGCCAACCCGAAAAAAAATATGTCAAAATTGACTTCCAAATATCAATCCAAACGTTTAGAAAAGATTTATTCACTAACATCTAATTACTCCCTAAAATATATCAAATAAGAACGCTAAAAAAAATTGTTTTCAACCTCTTTAAAGGCCTACCATATTAAGAGTTTAACATAATATTGGAAAAATAATCAACCTACCTATTCAAAGGAGGAATTCAATTTTCTTTATTTTCACGGTTGATATATTGAAATTTGGAAACCTAACTCTAAAGTAAATTAAATTATACCAAACCCGATCCATTTATAACGGGATATAATTCAATAGACATACCTAAAAATGAACCAAATTTCATATCTGTTGGTAAGATCTGCTTATTCACGTAAACGTAAAAGAGTAGAAGAGTAATCAGAAAGAGTGTTATTGCAGTAGTAAAGATAGATAAGTCAGGAAGAAGCATTCAGAGAGTGCACGCCACAGATGGAAGGTTATAAACCTTTCATCCAGGCAGTGGCACTTTACCATACACTCTGGAATGCCCCTTCTACACCGCGCCGTGCATGATGCACTCTACAAAAGTGCAGCCTGCAGCATGACACGTTATCGTGCACTTTGCAGGAGTGCACCTTGCTTTGTAGTATACTGCCACTTAACCTACGTATACTAGCTATAGGTATATTTAATAATATCCGCAAGATCCCTAATTAATAACCGATTTTGAAATTATATCCAAATAAATACATTAACCATCGCATTCATATATAATTAAATGAAATTCAACTTATAAGAACTCAAAATGAATATAACTCTACATTAACTATTGTATTCATATATAATTGAATAAAATTCAACTAATAGGAACTTGATATGAATATAACTCAAAAGAAATCAGGTATTTTAAGCCTTTCAAGTGTAATAACCATTATTTGGAACAGTTATTCATTACTTAATTTCTAGAATATAGGCTACCTTTCCCAATTTGACATCTATCCATATTGGGAAAACATAGCTATTTGAATACCATTCTTCTCTCATATTCTATCAAAAGCAATAATTTAAAATACAAGGTACGACTTAAATGAAAATACTTATTTACAAGCGAATTAACAAACTCAAATCAAAATGTCAAGACTATCTTACCATTTGGAAAGCTTCATGAATTTTTTTTAAAAAAATAAACTCTTATCAAATGTTTTCAAAACTAAAAATCTAATTTCTCCTCTTTTCGTTTCTTTTTACTATTCCTTCAAACTTTGGAATTCAATTGTAAGTAATAAGGAAAAAGTTTGAAAGAAGAATTGGATAAAAATTACAACATAAAATGAATATTGAAATATTTCCATACGTTTGAATAAATGGAAATTTAATAATCATTCACATATATTCTAAGATCTTCAAAATATTGTTTTTTTTCCCACGAAAAACCCCGAAAATTGGAATTCGTTTACGGAACAAATGTACTCATTATTCCCGATACATTTATGAGCAGCCCCCACAATTGTTAGTTCTGCCACCAGACATATATACGATAGATTAATATCGCCAACGAAATCTCTTTAATAGCACCCTCTATGGCTAATACCAAAGAGGCTAAACCGACCATGCGCGCCCTCAACGCGTCTGTAAAGGCCGCCCGACCTTTGTAAAGCATCTAAGGGCCTTAGTAGAAGCGTCAGGCAATTGGATCTCCTCTGGGGAAGGATGAAGTTGTTATATATAGCAATTAACGCTTTAAAGCTGAGTTCCTGTATAGGGTTCTCGATACATAAACGCATGATACTGAAATTCATAAGTCAGTATATAGGGTTTACTAACAAGTTATTAATATCTTTGTTATTAATTTTGATGAGCCCGTATTTATTCAGTTCCGTGTATTAGTCTTGCATATCTCGGCGTACGTTACCGACCACCTGGTTAACGAGGGTTATGGGATACAGATACGTGGGCTTGCGCTAGTGTATAGGCTTTTGACTCTTTCCCCTTCCTCTCCTACACAAATTAAATAAGTACGTAAATCCCCCCGAAGGGCCCCTCGTACGCCTTCCACCGCCGTTTATACAATGGTTTTAATATCACCAGCTGCGCCAGTAAAGGAGGGTATAAAGCCCTTTACTCTGCCGAACCTAAATATTACATAATTTACAGTAAAAAGTCGTATTGAAACGCCAATTTTTCTAACGGTGTAAAATACCTTTACGTATACGAAAGGTCATTAGGACCTTATATACGACTAGCTAAAATATTACCTCGCGTAACGTATTATATTGCAAAAAACGGCGGAGAAAAGGACTTACGGGTTTTTGTCAAAATTTCCTAGGGTTTAAAACATAAGGTTAAAATATTTTTCTTCTGTTACGCTTTCGTTAAACCAATATAATTCAATCCATCTATTATTCAATAGGTAGATGGATCCTTGACAAGGTATGTTATTTATTATACCAATATTGAAGTTGGGAAAAAATTGATTCCTAAAAAAAAAACCTTTCTTATTTTATCCATTTAAAACGTTCTTTGTTATGCTCTATCAATTCTAATATACGTATCTAACGAATTGAGTTTTACACCTTATTTACTCACCTTTCGAGAACATTTTAATCGAGGTTTGGAAGGTAAAAAAAGGAGAAATCACGATTTGAAACGAGATTACGCTAATCAACGCGTATTGATAGGTATACCGTAAAGACATTTATACAGGCTTAATAACCTAAATCGTTTCGCTTTTATATCTTATTAGGTTCTTTCACCTTTTCGGTATTAATAATCCGTAAAAGACTATAAAAAAACGTTACGGATTATAATTGAACGATAACGTATGTTCATACTAATATATCAATATATGGTGTATCCGACCGGATCATTATTCTCTATATATAGTTCTAGCGAAGGATAACGTTCCTGGGTTATACAGGTTGACTTCCTAATATTAAAACTGTTACGAATCCTTTTCTTCAGTTTAAGAAAACTACCTAACCACCTTTGAACGAAAGGCTAAAAAAATCCGTATTTGGAAGTAACAGCTAAAAAAAATTAAACTTTTCAGCAAGACTTATTATAATACAAAAGTGGCGGTACAAGCTTTGGTTAAAAAAGTTATAACTACTCAACTTAGCGAGCCGATTATTAGCCTTATAATGAGAAGTTAAGAAGCAAACCCCCTTTATACTAGTTTTTGATAGTACTTTCTCGGAAAGAACGCTGTCTAACTCATGTTTATTACGCGCGTTATTGTTTCCGAAGGTTATGTGAACTTATAAGTTAAAGTAGACTTATTACGTAAACTTTCTCTATCGGACCCCATTTTACACTAGGTAGAAGAAATTTCAGTCGCCTAAAAAAAGGCGGTTACACAGGATCCCCCCAGAAAACGTCCCATTTTCTCCTCTATAGGACCTGGGCTTCCTGCTGTATACAAAGATTTTGCTACTTCGGGAAAGTTTGGTCCACAGCTAGTCGATAGATTGGCCGTTGAGGCAATATTGAGTACGATTACGCCAAAGTTCTTTAGGGTTCAAAGAGCGTATTTTAAGTCTTTAAAGCCTTTAATAACTGGATTCTAATTTTTTTTAAGAACTGTAATTAGGACTTCCTGTAATAGGGGTCTTATGACTTGAAACTTGATTACATTTATATCGAAACCCTAGTTTCCCCTTCTCTTTAACGTTCTTCCCGATGAATAATTTATGCATAGTTTTATTAACCAAAATAAAGAAATAAACAGAAACTTTGTCATCCCGTCAGACCTAATTACCATTAATGTTACGAAATATGAGGTACAGCTATAACTACTATTCATAAGGTATTTAGGCGTCATCAAACATCGAAAATAAATACGGAGCTTACGATTACCTAGGAAAACGTAGGTAAAACAGCAATTATTTAGCAAACCTTTTTTATGAGTTACACGAACGAGGGTATTGATATTATTAACGTATAAAAACTTCAATATGATAAAGAAAATAACGGCCAGAATTCCATATAACATTACCCAACTTACGACTTTTTTTATTAATCCGTACCTAGAATGGGTTTATCTCTACTTAAATGGGCTTTTGCGAGTTACTTTTAGAAACCCAACCTTGAATCCTTTTTTATATTCGAAAAGGGTTTTACCTTACCATTACGCAAATACAATCAAATCATGGAAGATATACTTTGCAGCTACGAGTTTACAGTATCTATATAATAAATATATGTAGGGAGTAATTTATCAATAACATATTAATATAAATTTGTGGTCAGTTTTGGGGGGTTTAAAATACTATCGGTAAGGACTTTAATTTAGTTTATATATGGAAGAAACCAATTTTGAATAATGTCTTTAGTGGTTTTACCTTAGATTACTGAGATTTTGTAATAGGTATATATTTTAATAACTAGGTGAAAATACCCATATAATGTTTAAAATACGTTCTAAACTTTTTCTTTACCAATGTTACCAGCGCCACTACGATGATTCGACTTCGCCTCAATAGCGATTTGAACTACAAAATGATATTAATAACCCTGTTTAGGAGAGTTTTACCTACCATTAATCTCTTATATCAAAATACCGGAAACCAGCTTATCGAAATTTAGTAACTTGATCGCTACTAGTATAGCCTTACTACTATGCTTTAATAATATCGAATCTGGAATAATAGTACACAAACGGATAAGGGTCTCTCCATAGCTATATGAAAATACCCTATCAGCGGTCGGAAAACCCGTTATAATATACGTAAATATTATGAAATAGTGGACTCCTAGATTCAACCGGTTTTGTTAATATATAAGAAAAGCGAAAGCGGCATGGCCGCGCGGTATAAGGTTTATTAAACGTTGGAATGTTTTCTACCGAGATATAACGAGTAAGAACAAATCTTTGAAAAGTTAAACTTAACCAAGTGTCATAGGCTAATGCCTGGCTAGTATTTACCAAGGATCCAACCCTGGTAGTTGTTACATTCTTACAGTGTTTTAGTTCCGCTTAAAAGCAGTACGGGAGTACGCCACTACACGTTATGTAACTAGATTGTATCATTTTCCACAGCTCTGTAATAGCTATCTAATTGGGGTTTTTTTCTTCTTTTTTTCTCGAGGCTTATAAATGGAATCAGACTACTTTAAACGGCAGCTCTGGCCTTAATTCTTTTAAATATAAAATTCAACGGGTTTCAACGATATTTTAGCTATTTTTTTACCGGTTATAGCCTAAGGTTATATTATCATTTTCCAACCTTTTTAATTTAAACCCCCAAACCTTAGAGTAGTTCCTCGACGTATGCGTTAGAAAATAACTTTAAAACTCATTAACGGCTCAATACTATTATTTTGTAGCTTAATACGAACGTTTTACAGACGTGTTACGTGTAAGAATTGTTGAACGGGATTAAGTAACTATAAAAAACCTTTTACATTTGAAATAATGAAATACCGACGTATTAAATATATTAACGAATATTATTTGGTAATTCGAAGATGCCGGTACGCCTTCGTTTTCGAAACGATACCCCCCTAAAAGTCTTTTATTACGTTACCTATTAATAACGTAATTATTACACCATTCCCTATCAAAAACCGCGTTAGATTTTCCGACGATAACAATTCGAATTTCATTAATTTTGATTATAATACTAGCACTCTAGCTGACGATCGTTAACAACATAAATATAAACTCCTTAACTAACCGGCTAAGGTTTTCAACGTTAAGTTACGACTTCCAGTATAAAAAGTTACTATATTACATAAGTTACATAAAGACCGAAAGTTTATTGGTATCAAAAAATCACTTTTATGCGATTTTTTAATAATTAAAAGGCTCGACGAAAACCGTTATAAAAATTCATTACGCTCTCTGCAGCAACGGCAGTATTAACGACTTTAATACCTTTATAGCTATATTTCTCGCCTATCATTAGAACTTTAATATGGTTAAAGCCATTATAGCTCGGTTTACAAACATTAAACAAAAATCTCGCGAGCAGTTTTTTATCTTTTTAAACGTTTAAACGGCCTTGTTCGCCGAAGTTAACTATATAGCCTGGAAATCTACTACTAAGCTCGCTATTTTTTTAAAAAAAATTATTAACGATACGTTGATTAATAAGCTACTCCCTCTTGATATACCTGAGGATTATAATAAAGAAGTAGTCCACGTTTAATTTATTCATAGACGACTTCATAAATTTTGCACTCGTTACAGTAATATCAATATTATCATTAAAAGTGTTTTACGTAACGGGAATAATAGTAACAATGTACCTGTTTATAATAGTTAAGGAAACGTTATTATAATTGACGTAAGCGCCTTTTAATTTGCTCGCAAGCAATGCGTTACCTAGGTTAACTATTCGGAACTATTTTGTGGTAAGGACTTGAAGCTATATTTACTGTACAAAGCAAATAGTTATAGCATTCAAATTTATTTATTTAACCTAAAGTAACATCCAAGCGGCTCTAATATTGAGACTATTATAGAAATTTACCTCATTTCGACCGAAGATTTGATGAATCTTTGACAGGGAAAAGCGTAACTTTTATATACAGTTACGTATAAAAGTTGATATCATTTTAATTCCATCCGGTAATTCCATCTAAACTTTGAAATAATCACCAGATTATAATACATTTACTTTATAATTTAATTTACTTTATTTACTTGTTAATAAATATGGGTTATCAATATTATACCGTTGTGAATGAATATTTCACCAACCGTTTAAAGTTACTTTGTATCCCTATTTCGCCCCGACGACTCGGTAAAGTTACTTACTATGTACCCGGCTCCGCTGTACAGCTGATATTTTTACAATATTTTTAAATATCGTCAGTATTAAATCCTAGTACCAGATATAAGTTTATTCTATCCTTTACATATAATACGACGTTATTCTACGTAAACTTTGAATAAAATATTAATAAAAAACTTACGTCGTTTTAAAACATGTATTACTTTTGTAACGAACAAGTAATTATCATGTTTGGAAGCGAGGGTTTATATATTTATAAAAATCATCTAAAAGAGTCAACGCCGCCACATTCTACGCCATTTTACAAAAGTTTCGCAGAAATCGAACTACTTTTTCGTGGCTCACCGCCGCCTCCTTCGAAGATATTAATAGAATATTCGCCCTAAATTACTATTTTTCGTCAACAATAAACTTCCCGACATCTTAACAAAATTTGCCCCCTTATTCAATAAGGATCTCGGAGATCAGCTATCATTTTACCGCTTTGGAGCCGATTACGAAATCTATATTTTTATAACGATAGATAAAGTCAGCCGTTAAAGGTCCAGTAGGGCTCTTTATATAACATGTCGCGAAAAAAGCTCCTTATATTAAAAAAGACGTTAACTAAATTACTCTATTAAGGCTGTATTCGAGTAAATACCTTTTCAACAGGTGTATTATAGTCTTAATTAAAGACTCCAAAAATAGATTACGTTTTTTGATCGATTACCGTCGATTTAACGCTATTACGAAGGTAAATCGCTACCCGTTTGCACTTATTAAAAAATGTTTATATATATCTTTTGATCTAAATGGTTTACCAAGTTGAATATTAAAGCCGTTTTTTACAAGCCTTACATTAAAGAGGAAAATAAATGAAAACCAGCGTTTCATATACGGTTTAAACTTTTGAAACAACTTATCAATCCTTTAGACCTTTTTAATATACCGGTTATTTTTAACGGTATATTAATAATTCGTTACGACCCTTTTTGATACTATTTACTTCGTTCATTTCAACAATGTTTTTATATACTCGAACGGTATCCTGAATAATTATAACGCTAAGATTAAGTAGATTTTGAACGTCTTAATTGTTGCAGGCCTTAACCTTGATATATTCAAATGTAAATTCTGAGTTTAAAAGATTTAATTTTTAGGATTTATCATTCAATTTGGCGTTAGAGTTCGTATATATTTAGAAAAGTTACGCGTTATCCGGGAGTAGGCGGATCCTACGTCAATTTTAACGATAAAGGGTTTTTTTTAAGTTCATTCACTTCTACCGGTATTTTATTCGTAATTATTTTATAATTATTAGAGCTTCAATTCTGCTAATCCAAAAGAGTAACTCTTTCCGCTAGGGGCCTGAGAATAAAGCTTTTTTCCAACAGCTTAAACCTTTTTTCTTCCGAACCCATGTTTTCTCAATGAAATTTCTTACGCTATATCTTTTTAAAAACCGATTTCTTTAACTGTGCTTTAAACCATAGCGTACCTTAACGCGTCGACCGCGACAACTGACGCCTGATAACGCATTACTTTTGTTGTTAATCGCCTGCGGAATATAATTACGAAATTTACCAAAAGAAATTACTTGGAATTATAAGTTACTTAAAAATATGGAACGCGAAGCTTTAGAGTATAACACGCCCATTTACGATTTTTATGGATTATAAGAATTTGAAATACTTCATAATTATACGACGTCTTTTTAAACGATATGTCCGTTAATTCAAATACCTTTTTAATTGAGTTTTCGAATAGTTTATAATAAAAAATCTAATTATATATAGTTTAATTCTTTATTAAAGCTCAATTAGGATATTTCAAATCGGGGTTTCAACCTACGTCTTTGAAGCCGGAAACTTGAACTTTTATGCCCTCAGTAGGCCGTTTTAGAACCGCTTTCACGTACATATGTTTCCCGGTTCACGGTCGCCGGTGAATCTATTTTCAAATATCATGAAATTTTAACCAATGTCGATATTTAAAATAACTTGGACGCCTTTATTACATTTAATACCAATTACCTCCGACAAGTTCCTATAATATATATAGGTGACCGAAGTTTTCCTATTAATACTTATACCAACTAATATTAAGTATTTAACGTTTTAATTTAGAAATGTTTACTAAATAATAATAATGTTTTATGGTTTCATAACCGTATTTTAGTACCTATTTAGAAGCCGTTTATAACCGCGTTAGTATGAGTTCCCTACGATTTACTCTTTATTCATTAATTAGGTCGCAACACTACTATTACCATTTACAGAACGTATTTTTTAGCTTGGTTTACACTGTACAGTGCGCTATTTTCACTGGAATTGCGATGTCTGTAAAAGTAAAACCTATTAAAGATACCATTGAAGAAGACTTTTCAAACTCTTTTAGATTTTTAAACGGCTTTAAAGAAAGCTTTCTATCGACTTTAAAATCGACCCACTTTAAGAACATATAAACGACCAACGTTATTTTATAGTTATTAAAGATAGTTTAAACAAAGGCATTACTTTTGAAATTATAATTATTATAAATATTGAAGCTTATACGAAGCGGTTTTTAAATTATTACCAACGATTTTACAAATTTTCTCTTTTCATCATTAGTAATCGATGCTTAAATGAAACCGGCGGGTTTTATGAACTACTTTACGATTTAATGGGGGTAAAGTAACGTTTAAGTATTGCTTTTCACCATGAAACTGACGACGTATCCAAATGCGTTAATTAAAAGGTTTTAATATACCTACGTTTTTTCGTCGTTTATATTCAATTAAATTGAAGCTATTTATTACCAGGTTATTCATTAGCGTTCAATAATTAGGATACGACCATCACGGTATTAACCTATTTTCATAACCTGCAGTTACTATATCGACCCCATATAACCGGTATAACGTTTTTTTGTCTTAATTACCGAATTACATATAAGGGTCAAGGATTTCATTCAAGGTATCCTCGATATTACGAAGTTTGTATAAGTCGTAATAGTGGCTATATAACAAAGTATAAAGAAATACGTTAATAAACGGCGTTTCCTTTCGGAATGTATTCAAGTAGGTAACGATATTTAAAATTTCCTAAACAACCATAAACTAGATAAGTTTCTCAGAAAGTTAATCTAACTTTGTTATAAGTACTGTATAACACGAATGATCTATTTCTATGTCATAGAACTCGATATATCAGAAGTTAAATACCCTAGGTTTTATGTAAATTAATTTATTTAAATCGCTTGGAATCCGTTTTCGAGTTAGCAAACCCGCGACTTTTCACCGCCAGCTATTGATTTTATTAGCGACGACGGCGAAATGAAGTCGAAATATCACGTTAAAAGTATTTTAATAGTTCTAAATAAACCCTAAATTAGCCGCTCACGACATAACAACCTATCAAAACGATGTTTGTTAATTAAGTGGATATGTTATATATACTCAACTTAAAAATTGCTTTGAAGCTGTTTTGATACCGCGATACTTAACGTTTTTAAATTACGTTATAAATAGGCTAAATACAACGATAGGAATTTACGTTTATACCGTAGACGAGTTTAAATTATTACATTTTACGATTACAGAACGATATAAAGGCCGTTACTTGAAGGGTACTTAATATAAAAGTAACGTAATACAAATGAACGACTAAAATTATACCAAACTATTCAAATATATCCTCGAAGTTACCATTTTCGTTCTTATGAAGCAATTTTTTACTTATTTTCATCAATTTACCTAGTTTTCCATTAATATGACTCAAATTTTTATTAATGAGTTTCAATACTTCAACAAGTTATTTAGTCTCCTCAAACTGTATTTCCCACCCGTTTATTAGCCGTAATTTCCAAGTTTCCTTTCGACAAATTGATTTACTTAAGAATCACATTTTTCATTTCAGTGCTATATGGCGCTTTAGCCGCCGAAAAGAACAAGAGTAGCGAGCATTGAGCCCGCTTTACCGCGAGTATCGACTTTCCTCTATATAACTTATCTAACACTTATAGCCTTTTTTATGACGATAACCTACACCTATACGCTTTTTTACCGTTCGTTAACGTTGAGAAAACTGCTTACAAATATTTTAATTTGCCTCGATTTTAAAAGTTCAACGTTTAATAGGCTTTAAATAATTCTTTTATAGCCTTGTTTATATTAGGATTCAGGTTGAAATTTATATACGAGTAATGGGAATTACACTTCATAAAAGCGATAAAAAAGACGATATTAGGCACCGGTATTTAGCAGTTTGTTAATAATTTCCTTACGGCTCTATAAGTTCAATTTACCCTTTATTTCCTAGTAAGACTTCCAAAGATTGTATATTATATGGTATAAGTATATGAAATGTATTTGTTTACACGTCCCCTTAGAATGAATATTAATTACCTTTAAGGCCGTGATTTATACTTTTATTAATAAAGAAAAAGGAATTAATTAACATAAAATTTACGTTTTACTAGATTTATCTACTTTTGTAGCTAATGAAGGATTTTTTTTTGAAAGGCATAAACGATGACAACAATAATAACAATGAAAAAATAGAGTATGGATTAACTGGTAGGAAATCAATTGTTTAAATAAAGTCTTAATTTTGGGGTTTTCTGTACTTCTAATGAACAGTTATAAAAGAAAAGTTTAGAATTTTCAAGAAGGGTTTACGAAATTATTTTTAAGGGAAGAGGCGCCAGGCCGCCTTTTATGTGTTGTTTAATCGTTTAGCCCAAAACCCTTAAGACGATATTATAATATTTCAAGCCGTTTCAAAACGGTCGTTTCGTACCTGACACCTCTCTTTTTAGATTCTTCGTACCTTTTTTCATCTTTTACACCTCCGAGTAAAAAAAAGAGGGGGAGGGGGGCTAGGGGTTTTTAAAATATGTCGTTTATTTTAAGTATTACTTCTATTTCCTTCGTGTTTACATATTTCGTAGTTTGGTAGTTAAATTACCTGTTTTTCATGGTAGGGATCCTGAGTTCGATTTATGCCGTAATGTTCGGAATAACGGTAACAGTTGTAGTTTTATTTAGTGAAATTTTCGAATTTCGGGGGGAGGAGGGGGGGAGGGGATACTGAGGAATAATATTACAAGCTAGTACCTAGCTATTTTTTACTAGGGATCCAACCTTAGTTACTGTCACATCTTTATAGCGCTTTAAACCCCCTTGAAAGCTACACAGGAGCATGCCTCTATACGTTACGTGACCGCATTGCACCATATTTCATAGCTTCGTAGCAGCTCCTTAGCAGGGGTTCCTCTTATCTTTATCGAGGTTTGTAGACAGAATCCGACCACCTTAAGCGACAGCTTCAGGCTTAGTCCCTCTACACCAAGCCGCCGACCTAACGAAGGTATATAGGATTGTCAGTTAATATAAATCTCCTTTATCACTCCAAACTCCGTTACTCGAAATGAATAGTTAACTTATCCTTGACCATCCCTAATAAACCCAAATTTTACAAAACAATATTATTAACAGGTTTTTATTTGCCAACAATATCGACAATAACCTTTTGAATAAGTAAAATAGATCCGAATTCTTTTTTTCAAGATATGACATTTCTAACGAAAAGATCCGCCGTAATACTATTAAAATACGCAATATATTATTAGAGTTAAACGACATTACAATATATTGACTTAAAACGTATGAAAGCTTTATAACCGGGCTCATTCGTACATTTTTCAATAAATATCCACGTTTAGCTGGTTCTCCACAGGTATAGCGACAATCGGAGGCATTCATAATACGAAAACTCGGTGATTAGAATTTATTTAAACCACTATCGTAAAAGCCTATCGCAATAATAATAGTGTACTTCAAAAAGTGTAAAATATATTATAAACCAGAGAATATCCTCAATGTTCATTACCCAAAGCACTCTTAGCCAGTAGTATAAAGAAGAAACACCGAGATCATCCACCTCAAACCTAGTTACTTCCTTTATATACAATATCGAGTCTACTCTCATTAGGGGAAAGGTTGTATTAATCCTGTTATACGACGTGTAAAACGTATTCAATACCATGCTATACAACCGCTTAATTTATAAAATAGAGAGTTTAAAGTTCCATTCAAGCCTACATGCCATTATTGAAAACTTCCTAACAAGTAGGGTAATAAGGGTTCGATATTAAATGACAATTATAATATATTCAAATTTCAATTATAAGACCTTGTAAAACTCCTCTCTTTCTCCGATTCTTTACACAATTTATATATCAAATCTTACCAAACTTTACTATAATCTCGTTTTCATTTACACTAATGACGTTCTTTTTCTAAAAATCTTAAATTTCTTGAAGCAGAACATCACATGAATTAAGGTTAATTTATAAGAGGCGAACTAGGAAACGGCTAAAAACTGGTTTGTAGTTGTACCTAAAAAATCCAAGCTACTATATATTATTAAATGCCAAAATCCCTTCAATCTCACGAAACGGGGTAGCCTACATCTCTTTAACTCTGCAATGTCGATTTATCCGGTGACAAATCCGTTTCCAAATACCAAATTTCTTAATATACAATATCCCGGATTTTAATTTTATGAAATTTTATTTAAAAGGGTTTACGTTAGAAAATGCGTGACAAGGGCACTAAAGGTCGTTTGGCATTACAAGGGACTTTTACGCACAAGGTAAAGATCTCCACTATACCTCTTACATATAAATAATGTTCCTATAGTTATACTTATAGTTATTTACCACGCCAAAAGAAAATATTACTAATATAAGTAAGAGGGCTTCAAAAAATAAATTACTGTCTCATTCATCGTTACGATAAAAACAGTTACCCTATTATATAAAACCACGCCTAACGTCGTCTTTCTTACGGATTTGGGTCTATACTTTAGTAAAATTACCCTTAAATAATAACGTTTTCGTTTCGCCTATCGTTGAAGAACCCTTGATACTGAACACCCCCTTATACTACGAATCATGGAGGCGGCTGCTACCCCACCGCTCATGGTCTTATCTCAAGTTCCAGCCGCTTTAATAAACGAAAAAAAAGAACCTATTACATTAAAAAGACTTCCGAACACTCTACCAAGCTCTGAATGGCACCAACTGTAAATAACGTTCCCACTGATTTTAAAACCATCTTTTACTCACAAAAACAACGCTAAGCAAGAAAACCTTAACCAAATCTACTTATAACCGACGGAAAGTTTCCTAACTTTTTACATTTAGTTTTACTAACCCCCGGTATATTATTGTTTCCTTCAACTCATCCACAAATAGGCTTACAAAGAAAAAAGATACCGTTTCGTTTACAAATAATACTTTGATCCTAATGGAAATTATATCATGATATTTACTCATAGTCTTAAATAATCATTTAACAAGCT
This sequence comes from Anisogramma anomala, assembly GCA_038502455.1. Classification (NCBI taxonomy): domain Eukaryota; kingdom Fungi; phylum Ascomycota; class Sordariomycetes; order Diaporthales; family Gnomoniaceae; genus Anisogramma; species Anisogramma anomala. Next base: position 4,774,295 of record JASMMZ010000008.1, on the reverse strand, counting down.
ATAGAAAATAAAATATAGATATGTAGTTCACCGTAATAGCCATATAGTAAAAGATGGTTCTGGCATAATTTACGCTACTCCATACATTTTTTACGTAAAGAATATTAACGCATGCTGCAGCTCGAAAGTAAGTAAACACATCACGATAAATAAAAATACGATATATATATATAATACCTCTGTAATATAAAACATGAAAGGAGATCTAATTACCTTATCCTAACAAGTCTTTAAGGAATGGCGAGCGGTAATTAAATCTTATTTAAACCTTTTTATGGTAAAATGATTCTTAGATTATGTGGATATTAGATTGAATAAGGCCGCAATTAAGTTGTCAAATATTAATACTAGGTCTGTAACTCGTTTTAATAATAATAATCAATCCTTCATAATGGGGTTAAATCCTATCTTAAACAAAGTTAAAAGGCGGTAAAACTATAGTAATATAACGAGAATAAAGGTAATCTATCCCTTTTATATGAGAAAAAATGCTTTACGTATTCGATGAAACCCGGTTTAAAATATTGTAAATCTCGGGTTTTAAATTTTTCCTTGCTTTTACCACTACTTTTACGACCCCTACTTTACCGATTCTGAATTATAAGGTACCAATATAGTAATTTTAGGTTTTACTATTAACGCGTTCGGTTTGAAAACGTGAACTAATTCTACCCTTATAACAACTGGAAACGAGATGTTATCTACCATATTTACTATCCATCCTTTTGAAAAATCTAAAAACTATTACCAAGATCTCTCAGGAAACCCCTGAATAAATAAGCTCGCGAAGCCTATATATACAGAGTCATTAAGAACTTCAGGAATTTCCGGGAGTTCATATATATTATGGATTATTTTCTTAAAAAAAAGAAAAATCAAGATTTTAACCTATATAGAACGCGTTTTCCCTCCACCGACAACAAATACGCTATACACCCGCCAACGATATTTACGTTTTAAGCTCGCTGGCTCACCCCATATACGTTATTCAGCCAAAAACACTCTTTATCCAATAATTTCACTACAGCTTTTATTAAAACCTTTACAACTATTACCTAACGGCCGCGTCTCTATCTATGGGGAGAGGTAAACCACGTAAACGAGTTAAAGATGAAGGTAAACCCGGCAGCGAAAAAAAAAGGGGGAGGGGGGAGATAAAGGTGATGAGGATAAGTTTATTGACGATAAAACCCGTTTTACCGCTGTTATTAAGGCAGTTATTCTCGTCTTAGCTATTAGACTCCCCTCCAAAGGTAATAAGACCCCGCCAATCTATTAACGCTGAGGTTGCGGCCTACGTTACAACACATTTTATCGCCTTAACGACGACGCGAAAAAGTTACCGTAAAGCGATTAAACGTTGGGGGACCGTTTTTACGACAACCGCAACGTAATAGTTATTCAAAGGCCTTACGATGTCAATATCACCAGGGATATACCCGCTTTTATACTTGATTACTATTATTGATTAATATCTAACTTTTTATTTATATTTTTTTTATAATATTAAAACACTTACAAATATAACGGACGTATTAAGTTTTTAACCCTTCCCCCCTAATACAATTTTCGTCAGCCCCCGTCAATTTTTTTTAAATATAATTCGTATAGGGTCTTAACCCACGAGATTACGAAAGGTGGATGGGGGTAATAGGGAGTAGGGGTAAAAAGAGGGAAAAAAGGGGAGGGGGATGTGGGCTCGGACGCGTAAGGTTTGTAAGAGGTTGGTAAGTTATTTGAAAAGTGTTTAAAGGCGCATACAACGGCGCAAGCGCGTTAAACCCGTTTTTCCTCCTCGAAATAAAAACACTATTTATATTAATACAAAACCTTGTATTACGGAAAGGCGCGCCGCCATAAGGTTGTAAGGCGTTCGGTATAACGTTTCGGGGTATTTACTAGTATATATACAATTTTGTTATTATGTAGGGGAAAATTAAAATTCAAGGCGGTCTAAATAAGTGGTTTCCTTTTATTTTAGGATTGAATGTATAGGTTAACTTACGTATAGAGATCTTCTTGCAATACATTACGATAATAAATAATTATAACCTGTATATATATACTCCTATATATATATACATTCGGGCCTTAATATATACTTACGCGTTTTAATATTGATATTACTCTTTATTACACGGGCTTTTTTTATTACCACAATTTCATAATGCCCTTTTAAATGACTTATATAACTATATCTCCGACGTAATTAGGCGTTGGGTAGAGATTGAAACGGTAACGTTATATTGCTAGATTAGGGCTATAATCCACACGACTACAGGTCTCTGGACTACGGAGTATCCTAAAGTTTTAATTGTGGGGATGGTATAGGGTCCCGTAGACTAGTACAGACCTTACCTAAGCTCGCGTTACAATCTCTTCCACTGGTATCTATAGAACTATTTCATATTGGCTAGTGCGTCTTTGTTAATCGGAACTGCCAGATGATAGTAAATCCAAAAAAGGAACAAATAAAATTATTGTTGGTAGGGCATTAGATCGTTGCAACGTTGTTGATTCGATTGGTTGAAGTAACAGTAGTATTGCATTGGTCAAGTGGTAGATGTATTGTTCTAGGTTTGGCAGACCGCTAGTCGGCCTACACAGTAATTTGCATAGCCAATTGCTTGGCCCGTGCCCTAGTGTGAAGTGCAGCGTATTGCACTGGACTTACATTCAATGCGGTAAGTCCACAAACAATACACACAACTTAGATTACAATCAACTTTACTTGCAGTAAAGTTAACCTACTGAACTCAATGTAGTACTATTCCAACACTTATATACATAAACGTGTAACTCTATATTTAAGATAAGTATTTAATTTCAATGAATTACTGAGGAAATATATATAAATATGTTTAAATGATTGTTGAAAACCTTAAAATATAGCGTTATACGTATATACATATATGTATATATTTTAATATTTTTCGTACATTCTCTAAGTAATAGAATGGAAGAGAATATTACCAAAATAAATATTTGAAAACGTCAACACATTCTGGCAAAACTTTCATATTATTACTTTCAAATATTATCGAAGGATTAATTAATACGAATAATACAAAAACCACTGAAAATATATGTATTTCATATGAAAAACTGTCTAATACTAATATTTATCAACAATATAAATTTGATAATGAACTTTGCTTAAATATATGTAAAAATAACTTCAGGTAATCAATCTATCATCTCCGAAACAATTATTAATACGTAACGGTTAATAACTGTAATCTTATTTAATACTCTATAATCGAAATATAGTTCAAATATTCCATATACTTTCAAAGCAAACAAAACAGGTACGCCCGCTAAACATTCATTTAATCGAATCCTTTCACAACTCAGCTACTGATAAAAGTATTTATTAACCATTTTAAATTTGTTTTAGACTGAAAGTCTGATGAAATATATATTTATTCTCACATTCCCTCATATAACTAAATAATCCGCAAATATATTGAGTAATATTTTTTTTACTTTCATTTCATTGAAAAATAAGATGCAATATTTTATAAATGTTTTGAAATATCATAAATTTATCGATATTATCTGCAAATTCATCTCATTTTATCCCTTGAATATTGAAACCTCTATTGACATAGTGAATGTTATTTTTCTTTGGTTATAGACCCAATTAGTAATGAAAAGCATGTTTTTCCTAAAATCTCTAGAGGGAAATAACTATCATTACCTATATCTTTTTAAAATATCTGGTGAAGTACCACAGTTTCCTTTCTTGATTCTCTATTTATTTCACGTATTGAATTCAAACCATTTCTAGTAAAATCAAAACACAAATGAGAATTATTTATATAGATATACACAATGCATGAATTGTAATCCGATAACTATACTAATCAAATAAAGTTTAAAATACCTAATATGTACCTAGTATTAGGCCTTCAATATCGGAAATCCCTCGAAAATTGACTATTATATAAGGTATAAATTTCAATTCATGTTTTATCACCCAATTTTGACTTATGAAATCAATTTCAAATTTAGTTTTGATTTTTACTTTGACATAACCCATTTTCTGTTTGGATATTCTACCTTGTTTTCAAAAATACAAATGTTCTTTACATAAGATTAAGGAATATTGAAATTACCAAGTGAAAAGAATGTCTTGGTTTCCCAATTACAGCCCCGAAAATATTTCCTTTCCGTTTTAAACATCAATACTTTATGAAAATTTACCTACTTCTATTACAAATAAAGAATTAAATTATAACCCTTTTTGATTACAATAAGGATGTTTTTAATAATATAGTCCCGATTTTTATACGGATTTCACAGCTTTAACATGAAAGGTATGACTCGATATATATACCTTTTACTTTTTCTTTTACTAACCTACATACTATTACTAAATTCAAAGATTGAGTATTTCAGGTGACCTTTTTAAAGGTCGAATTAATTTCCTCTATTTTAAATATCCAATGTGTCTTTATATTTTTTTTGATATTTTATGCTAATTTCATTCGCTTCATTTAAATCGTTATTTCGAATTCATTACTAACTTTATAACTAGAATTTAAATTTGTCATGAAAATCATATTTAATCCTTGAATTAAATTTAATATAATGTTCAAACTTTCTTACTTTTATCATCGAATATTTATAGTGTTTTTAGGATATTGAAACATGTAGAAAATTTCACGGAAACTAATTCAGATATTATTTCAACTTATGTATTTTATCTCTCTAAATTAATTCGTTGATGATACAATTATAGTAAACCTAAGACGCTTTAACAATTGAGTTTTTATAATTATAAATACTAAGTGGTTATCTTTATGGAATTATAATTTATTCCTTCACTATATAATTAATATTTTAATGACTGTGTATGTTTTTGAAAACAGTATTATACATCCATAGGTACCTCATTCAATCATTTGCTAATTTGTTTTAGATTTAGAAATTAGTATTTCCCAACGAGATTATTTATGTTTGAATTCTTTTAAGGTATTATAAACGTCAATAATATTAGCTTTAGTCTCTAAGTCTTTGTTGGCTTAAAATAAAAGTTTTTTTTAACCTTTCCAATATGCAAACATTTATATTATAAGTTTTGTTCAATGGATATATTAATTTTTCACCCTGAAAAAAGCGTTCCTAGATACTTTAGTAAAAAAATCTAAAATATTCCTTCAATTTAAAACGATACAACGTTTATCAAACAATGAAATAGTTGAATGAATAACATTATTATAATACTTCAATACACCTCCGTTATTAATACTTTTTAAGATAGTAGCAATAGGAACCATATACTGTGATTTTCTGTTAAAATAGAATGAATTACGAATGTAAACATTTATTATTATGACGTTATTTCAAATTAAGTTACCCACTTAACCTTTTTAGTTTACGTTGGTATTTTGAGCTTTGAAAACTATTATTATAAAAAGAGCCGATGTTTCACCCTTAAAAGCGTCATTAGAATTGATAACTTAAATGCCAATTACAAATACCTTAATTGATCAGTGTAAAATATCTCTATAGGTCCTATACGTAGTTGCAGCTCTCAAAATCATACGTTTGAATACCATCCTAAAAAACTTGAAGGGAAAAATAAAAATTATCATACATCAAAAGAAGTTAGGCAAAACGGCCAACAACTAACAAACGTTTTAGTAATCAATTAAATACACGCAAAACCTAGACTACTTCTTAAAGAGTAAACAATCAGCAGTCAATTTTATCTAGAAGCAAGTAACTAGTAGTAGACAAAAAGAAACCTTCCGTTATTGAACCAATTCAGTGGATGCAGTGTTCTCAAAAATCCCTCGTAACCGGCTTAAAAACTCTATCTACAGGGCCGGTCCTGAAGGGGCATTGATAGCCTTGTTGAGGTTGGCGAATAGCTGGTGCATAACAGTCTCCTTAAAAGCAAAAATAAAAATACAGTGGTAATTGTAAACAAAAGGGTGAAAACGAGTAGAAGTGTGTTAAATAAGGTTGCTGCCACGTATTAAAACATTGGTATTACTACCAACAATAATCATTACTTTTTTACCTCTTTGATTAACCATAACCCCAATCGCGTTCCCGTGAAATCTAAGCTTTACAAACCTCTTGAATGGTAATAAACGCGGTGATCTCCTTATAAGCAAAAATAAAAGCTCTATTGTAATCGTTAATAAAAAGGCATAAACGGATGGAAGTGCTTTAAAACATAAACTAGAAAAAAAGAGCAAACACATCGGATCTCTTCAGCTGCAGGTACTTAGCCGCCAAAAATCAAGTTATTATCAAGTATTGAAATACTAGCATCACTGCCAATAATAATCACTTTTCTATCCTTCCTGTAGATTACTATGTTATACTAGTTGTGTCATAAAATTGCAGTGAAGGATTTGAACTTATACGCGCAAAGCGATTTAGCCTATTAACTAATAAACAAAGCAATGAGAGAGGTTATCATGCTGATTTGGGTTTGTATGCGCAAGAGGATTATGTGTGGAATTAGATTAACATGAAGTTTTAACTGTGATAATTCTTACAATATGCACCTGTGGGATATTGTAGAGTTTTGATGTAGTAAAATACTGGGATTTAACTCGCTTTCTTATGTAAAAAAAAAAAAAAGGTAACTTGGGGTTGTATGCAACTATTAGTCCACAAAAATGTGCCTTATTAAAGAACTCAGCTATGCGGAATTCTATGTTTATTTGTGCGGGATTCCGTTCTCTTGAATCATGTTATTCATTATGGTATCAAAAAGAAACATTTGTGTGTGTAAAGATTGCATACCCATTATATAAAATCTTTACTTATCATGTGTATAGCTACGTAACCCTGGATTTGGTAACATGATAGATATGATAATGTCTTGAGTCCATGACGGGTGATACCCAGGCGAAAATAAAATAGTTCATTTGGGCTTGATGAGGACCCCCTCCTTTCCGGGAGGAACCAATTTACTTAACTTTCCTAACAATTTAAGTTTTCACCCAAGATTCCTCTCGATTTCCCCCTTCGCTTCCTACAGTCGTTTATCTGCAGTTAGGGTTTGGCCCGTAGCCACGCAAGAGTTATTTGCTGCAGGACAGACTCCATTGTAACGTCGTCCAGTCGTAATAATGTAAGTATACTTTTACTTTACTATGGCCGTTTCCCATGTCCCTTCTCGGCACGGCTATGCACACTGCAGTGATGAATCGGCCTGTTTTCCGACGCGGCATGCTGGACTGCTGCTGCGCCGTGCAGGCATGCTTTTGACTTGAGCATGGACGACCCGGTGCACGGTCGCAAGGCATGCCGTCCTGGGCAGCTCGGTGTGGAGACGACTGGCAAGACAGAGCTGTGGAGTGAGGTGGAGGGGG
>JASMMZ010000008.1:4740489-4766860 GCA_038502455.1 Anisogramma anomala | reverse complement strand
GTTCTTTTGGAGGGGAGAGACGAGATCATGGCCTACTAGACTAAATCATGCTCTTCACAGTCTTCAGATTCCTCTTGTTTTTTCTCGCGCCGTGTTTTTAGGCGAGTGCTCAGGTCTATGTATCGAGTTCCTTCTTTCTGGCCAGTCTTCCATTCTATTTACCCTCGTTCTCGTCGTGGGCCTGATGCCTGCTCCCAGCCGCAGCAAACGTTGGGCTGGGTAGCGGAGGCAGAGGCGCCAGACGTGTTCAGTGGATGGACTCTGCAGCAAGCACTTGTTAGCATGAGGGGCCTGGTGGGAGGAACAGGAGGGAGGTGGGAGGGGTGGGGGGGCGCACACGGCCAGAAGGGCACCCAGCAGTGTGGCAATCCTGCTTCTTTCTGGTGGCGCATATGAGCGCATTAGGTAGTAGCCCAGATGTCCTACCCCATGGCCGCGGAGTCGCCTGGTATGAGATGCTTGGCTCATACACGCCCCCAGCCGGCCTTGTGCTTCCCAACGCGAATGTCGCGGGACAGGGAGGCCGTCGTCCATGTTCCTGTACCCAAGCCCCCATCATGTCAGACCATGTCGGAGGACCGGCGGCAAATCAGACTAGCACAGATGCCATTGTTTGAATGCCAGAAACAGGAGCAGGCGAAAAGATCATGGTCAAAACGCAATTGCGGTGAACGCATCAGCAGCCCGGGCCGCCTCATCGCCATGTTCTCTTTTCCCGATCGTGGCCAATTGTGTTATTGGCAGAACTAAGCTTGCCAGCGTGACGCCGTCGGCATAAGTGCCGAAATTAGCTTTTGATAGCTTGTACGGTCCGCCAATCTCGTCCAGATGAACCATCGCTCTGCAAAAGTCACATTGCAGTACGGAGGTATGTACGGGTAGCCTGGTAACAAGCCTGAGGTGCTGTCCAAGCGAGCGACACTTGTTTGCGCCGCGTCCCTCTCTGGGAAAAGCACCACATCAGCATTCCAAACACCTCGTCGGAGACAAAGAAAAAATAGCTGGTATTCGAGTGCGTGTATCTTGAAGCTGTTGGGGGAGGGACATGGTTGACCTTGCGAATGTGCCTTGAGGTTTTCCCGTTGCAAGCCCCTATCAATCACAGCTCGCCACACAAGAATATCTGCAAGTTGATGTCCTTGCGTACAGCTAGAGCCACGGCCTAGTTCGACCGTCATCAGCGTCATATCCCCAATCGAAAATCGCAAAGGAGATGAAGTAGTTCCGGACATGAGTGGTCACTAGCTGCAGCATGTCGTCCGTAGCTTGGGGCCCGATGCTATCTAGGACTGGAAACATCCGTGAATTGAAGTATCTTAAGTACCTTTCAAACTCGTCAGCATCAACAACGGCGCCCATTGTTTGTTGATGCGAACCCTATTGTGCCTTGATTCAAGTTCAGCATGGGATTTTCCAGATTGAGTCTGTTGCTTGCCATACCGGCCGCGCTGGTTATGGACCTGTTCTTGTTCTCGGCTGGAACCAACGCGGCTGACTGCACGCAAAACCAGCGCCAGTCATGGTGAGAGCGACCAGCGCCACGCAGGTTCTCTATTTCCCATCGCAGTGACTGACGACTTGGCAGGAGCGATCTTTCGAGCGCGCAGAAACGGGCATATATCGACGCCGAGTTGTGTCTCATCAGGTCCCCTCCCAGGAACAACCTTCGTGGTGCGACGAGTCGCTTCGAAGAGCTCCAGTGGGTGCACTTAGCACAGCTTCCCTTCATCCACGGTGTGGTGAGTCTTGCCCGTCTTTTTGTCCATCATCGAGAGAGAACGGGCAGGGACAGTGTGCTGATGCTTCGGAACGACAGGGCGCGTTTTTGTACTGGCATCGGTACGTTGTGACCGTCCACGAACGACTGCTGCAGACCGAATGCGGCTACCGGGGAGCACAGCCGTGAGTGGCCCCGAACTCTTCCCATACAAAGGCCGTTGCGCAGACAGCAGGACAGCACACTGAACACAGTTGCAGTTACTGGAACGAGATGGCAGACACACAAGGACCGATAGGAGACAGCGAGATCTGGGACCCGGTGACGGGGTTCGGAGGCAATGGCCAGGGCAGCGGTGGCTGCGTCGCAGATGGCCCATTCGCCGGCATGGTGTTGCGCCTGACCAGCGACTACGATTCGCAGCCCTATTGCCTAAGCCGCGATTTCAACCAGCGCGCATTCGATTGGGCCGTTCCCAGATCCGCCAACGAATGCTATGAAATGGGCGGATTTAACGAGGCGTGGCCGTGCTTCGAGGCCCATCCGCATGAAGCAGGCCACAACGGCGTTGGAGGCGTGGTGAGTGGTGACCTGTCCTGTGACGTGTGCTCGAAGACCGCTGGGGAAGATCTGGGTACTTACTAACCTGCTTGGTGCGTGAAGATGGCCCACGTTTCCATTGCCCCAGGAGGTAAGAGCAGTCCCCGTCCCCGACTGTCCCGGCCCGGCACTGCGCACAACCACCCACGGCCGGTAGCAAGCTCGTTGGGAGTCCCAGACTGATACATCGTTAGACCCCATCTTCTATCTCCACCACGCCTACCTCGACAAGTTATTCTGGGATTGGCAGCTGGGCGGAGAAAACCGACTGACCGCAGTCGGCGGTCCAAACACGCAGGAGGGGGTCAAGGAGGCGCAGCCGCTGCCTGATAGCGCCTTCATCACGGGTAACGGGGACAACAGCACCTGGACCACCGCTGGTCATATCCTCTGGATGGCTGAGATCATGAGCAACGTGACAATCTCGGATGTGATGGACCTTTCAGGCCCCATAACCTGTGCCGAGTATGTGTGAGCAAAAGGGCAAGGGCGGACGAGACCAGTATAGAGATGGTAATGGAACAGCGCGAGGGCAGCCTGCAAAGCCACTGCAATGCTGCAATAGGTGAACACGTGGCATGGCCTGAGGCGAAGACGCATGGATAGACGAGAGAATTCATCCCTCAAATCACTATGGCTCTCCGTGTCCATCCATGCCTGCCCTTCCACGCCCACAACACAAGTAGGCAGCTCACCCAGGCACTAGCTGCCATTCCCCAGTAAACAGATGCGTAACATTGCGTCCCGTAGCAAAAGAGATCACCGTCTCCTCTCTCTGGTGAGCCGGAGCTCTGTTCTGCCCCGGCTTGGTATACTGCCGAGTACACCAAGCCCCAGAGCGCATTTCCAACGGCAGGGGAAGTAGCAATGATGCCCCAATGGGTGCCGAAGTTCTCAACGCCCCAAATCATCGTGACGATGATGGGTGTGATGGAGAAGAGGGCTCCGTACCCTGCACCAATCGAGGCCGAAACTATCCAGAATCGCTCGGCGTGGTTTTGAATGGCCCCAGAGGCGAGAACAGCCATGCCAAACGAGAGAAGGCCGGCGAACAAGACCCAGAAAGTCACACGAGAGATGGAAAATTTGATGCGCTGCAGCACCGTCTGAGGAGGGCCCGGAGAAGGCATCTGCGGATGCTGCGTGGTCGGGGCCGGAGCGAGCAAATCGGTCAACCCACCGACCAGCAGCCGCACAACAGTGCTAGCTGTACAGATGATGGAGACGTGCGTTGCGGCCGAGGTTGCGGACCCGAGTCGGAGTTCGGCCGGGGAGTACAGGGTCTTGATCACTGTTCCCATGTTGTTGATGAATGCTTCGGCGGGCCCAATGACCAAGAAGAATCCAGCAGCAAAGAACCACATGGTGTGATCGGCGAAGAAGCGGCGAGTTTCGGCATTGAGAACCCAATTCTTCTTGGAGGTCGCATCGTCGTCGATGGCCCCGAAAAAGTCCACGTGACTGGCGTCGCCTTGATCCCCGTCCGAGGCGGGCTCGAGTTGGTCAAGTGCCCTGTAGCCAGAGGGCGCAAGCGTGGGTGAGAACAAGGCGCTTGTGCCGAGAAAGCCACTCCGCTCCATTTCCTCGACCGCCTCGTCGATGAGCTCGTCCTCATCTATGACCTTCATGAATACGGCACCGGTGGTTCCGACGACCAAGAAGAGGATGGCCAGGAAGAGGAAGAAGTAGAAGGCGTCTACGTCGCCCTTGGCCCCGTCGGGCATTGTTTCGTACAGAATCCGAGAAGCCACCTGACTCTGCCACACACCGCTGAGACCAACGGCAGTGATGGGTATGGCGAGTGCCAGACCACGGTATTTGCCCTTCCCGAAATTCTTGGCGCACGAAGACACAGCGGCGACATATAGAGCGCAGGAGCCGGCACCGATCAAGATGAAAGCGAACATCATGAAACCATATAAAACGTTGGATGGGTTCTTGCCCACAGCACCGACGCCATGTTTGTAGAGGGCTGCGGCCAGACCGTAGCCAACAGCACCGAGGGCGCCAGAGACGGCGCAGATGGGCTCGGGGCCTCTGCGGTCACAGAAGTAGCCAAAGACGGTGTTGGAGAGGTAAAGAGAGAAGCTCGCAACGACGGCGACGCCGTTGACCTGATATTGCGAGTAGTGCAAGCGCTCCTGGAAGAGGTGGCCGTAGAGGGAGAAGACGGTGATGCTGCCTGCGCACGAAGCACCGGCGACTGCGATCAGGAAAGAAATGGTGCGCGTGGTGACAAGGGCGGCACGGCGGCGACGATAGTGAGAGCGGGAGGGAGAGGGAGAGGAAGAGGGAGAGTCGGAACGCAAGGAGGAGGCTGGGCTGGTGTGGGCGAAGGAAGTCGAGGACGATGGTTGCAGCAGCAGCAGCAGCGAAGCATCTTCAGGGCTGGCATTGGCAGTGCTGAGACTGCTGGCAGAGCTACGGTCTGCCGTCGTGGCGGCGTCGGCCATGCCGCGTAACCGTACCTGGCTACGGAAGGAAGGGAGCGGTGAAGAGGCGCATGTACAATGTATGAGGTGTATGGTGTATGAGGAAGAAGTTCGCGCGAGCAGGCTCAAGTGGTCGTCTGACAGGAGATGTACTGGATAGGCGCCGGCGTCACTGCAGGGGTACATGACATGCTTATCCCTGCAAGCTCCACAGCCCTGCCTCAACCTCTTCAGACAGAAAATGAATCTTGCGATGGTATCGTACAGAAATAAAATTATCCCTGTCGGGTACCGACAGGGATGGAATGCATGCCTGCTAAGGTGGCTGCACGGACCATATGCACATGACATGGACGATTCATGTACCCTTCCTTACCACCACCAAAGTACTGCATTTGGGACAGTGTAAACAACAGTCCATATTGAACAATTCTTGAGAAACACCTGGCTGTGAGTCGCTGCCAACTACCGAGTGACCTGCTGCAGACCCTCTTTCTATCAAAAATCTCCATCCTTACACACTGTCTCCTTCGAACAACATTGGCTCCCAAGAGAGAGATTCGGGACACCACGAAACCCAAGTCGAAGCCATGGTCACATAATGTCATGGCCATCGCCCAAATCGAAAATCTGTCAGCACAGAGGCTCACAGCTGGACGCCAGTCATATGGGCTCCGACTTAAGGAGAGGAGATGGTGACATGTCCATGTTGCTGCTGCGGTCTTGATCTTGACCAGCTGCTCTCTCTGAACGACGGTGTGCGTCCTCGCTACCCTCATCCACCGGTGCGTTTGGGGAATGGGTCATACTCCTGGGAAAATGTAGCCAGGGAACGGGCAGCCATGGGCTCATACCACTCATCAACCTGCGCCAAGTGCTTGCGGAATTCTTCACGCAGTCTCTTTTCCGCCTCCGGCACCACGCCTGAGACAAGCACCGCAACATAGTCCCGTCTGACCTTCTTGAACAGTTTGTCCACAGTGTCTCGCACTTCTGTGTGGGAATTCGTACACATCTTCTGCAGCTTCTGCTTGACGAAATCGCATGCTTGGCGGAACATTGTGTGTCGAGCGGCCTCCACATATGAAACCATCAAATCGTCCATACGCTTGTAAGAGCCTTTTCCTTTAGCGTAGAGTGACAGAGGTTAGCAGTTGAATCAGACACGACAAATTCGATAGATTGATTATTGTACTGCGAGCCTAAACGCCGACAGACATTCTTTGGCGGATGTAGCGCGTCGGAATTTGAACGTACCGCTCTCCACTGTGCAGCCAGCGTAAGCCGGCTGCATCTCTTGCTGAATAACAGGGGTGAAGTTACGACTGGAATCACGCTGTTCGTTTGTGATCTTCTCGCCCAATCCAGCAGGCGCGGCGTCAAGAGACTTGATGTGCGTCCCAAGCTGATGCTGCAGTAGCATCACGCCGGCGGGGTTCTTTTCATGCACACCAGAAACGGTGATGTTGTGAAACAATGAGATCACTCTCTTGCACTCGCGGACAAGGGCCTCCAGCTGTACTGGAATCCGGTGCTGGAAAACCCGCTCCCAAGGGCTAGCAACAGCTTTGGATACCGGATTGAAAAGCTCGACGTTGAAGTCCTTCGAGCGAAAGGCTCCGGACCGCCGGACCGTGGCTTTGTAAGTGGCCCAATGGAGGCCGCCGTTTCTGTAGTCACCCCAGACGCTAGAGAATCTCAGTCAGTATTGGCATCGAATGGCTGCGAGTCAAAAGTGGATGCAATTACCTCGCTGTCGCGACCGCTCTCGCAGAGGCCTTCCGGGCTCTTCGGTACAAGGTTGTGTATATTTCTTCGGCAAGAGCTTGTTCGATGCCATCCGCGTAGGATTTCACGGCAGCAGAGAGATGCTAGAAGCTGATCAGTATTCCGAAGCGAGTAACAGCCCGAAGATGTTGCTTACATTGCGGAGCTGATCCAGCTGATCGGTGACAAATTCTTCGTCAAGTCGCTGTGCCTCTTTACTTAGAACAACGTTTTGGGAAGTACTAGACCATAGCTTCAATGAGTTGACAAGCTGAGCGAGGCCGTTCAAAAAGCGGCGGCAATTGGCAGATCTGCCAGCTTCGGTGAGGTTTCTGGTGTGGTCCTGAAGCGCGGGTATTGGTGTCAACGATTTGAGGAAAGCCGTCTACTTGGACTGCGTCCTTCTTGAGGCGCCCGGACATCTTCTGAAAGGAACGCGCTGAGACGCAGAAAACAGGCAGGCTGTCAGCAACTGCCGCATAGTCTCGGACAGCCTCATCGGGGTTGAAGTTGGCCTCGTCGTAATCCAAGGCGGCTTCTTCGTCGAGTCTAGGAACGCAGTAAAAGCAGTGAGTAATAGATTGACGAAGAAAGATCGCTACAGGGTCTGAAGGTGACCACGAATGTCAACTTAATCCTTGATGCCCATCGCAAAGTCACTCTTGAGCGCCGTTTTGCAGTATTTGTTCCTACCCTTGATACACACAGATGTGATGTCTGACTGACAGGCTTTCTCTTCAGCATCCAAGGTCGCCTGCTTGGTCCTCAAGACAGACATGCTCTCTCTTACAGCTTTCTTCGACTGACGGAGTTCCTTCCGTTGGGCTTTGATCCTGGACAATGCGGCATCAGCTTCGGCAATTGTCAAAGGGGTCCTCGGTGCATCCGGAGTAGGTTGGCTGGTGTTTTCGACACTAGCGTCCGAGGAGTATTCTGTGTCAGAAATATCGTCGATTGGGTCGTGCCTTGTTCTGGAAGAATCAGGCCGCGACTTCCTCTTCCTCTTCTTGCTATTCTCGAAATTGGGTCGGTACACAATCTCTCCGTCCTTCAGCTGGGAAGAAAGTTCGTCCCCTAGATGATGTCAAAATGTTGCTACAAAGCGATGAATTTCTCAAAAAGGAACTCACATGTATCCCTCATATCGTCCAACTTGCCCTCCTGATCGGCGATGGTTGTTTTCTTTTTCTTCAAGGCCTGAAGTTGCAGCTTGAGATGTCCCCGTTCCGCACGCAGATGATCAGCTTCTGCCCACTTCTCTCTGAGCTCCTCTTCCAGACCAAGGCTGCGTGAGACTTCGCTGGCATGAATGTCATCCGTCTTTGTACAAATAAAGGTCACCGCATCGCAAGTGCCATCATATTTCAGTTGCTGCTTGAAAGAGTCACCAAGCAGCCGTTTTGCCGTTTTGCTACAGAGTGTTAGAGTCGTATCAGGGTTCATTGAAATGATGTATCCCGGCAGTAAAAGCCAAAGATCGAATAGAGGATGTACCCGCCGTGTGAAGGAGTACGTGCTAGACTAATTAAAAGAAACAAAACAAAAAAGGGTCGGGCGTGCTTGGAGCAAGGTAAGTTAGGGAATCTTCAAAGCGAGCATAATGGTACTCACTCATCAACTACTCTCTGTATGGCAGCAGTAATCCACTGGTATACTCGGGTCAGTAAAGCAGCAAGTAGAGAGAATGGCAAGGAGCGCTCACGAGACGAGTGCAGATCTGCATGTACCTCTGAGCCACCGCAGCCCGAGCCGCGTTGCTGTCCTGAACACCAGGCAGATCGACGATGACGGCGCCTGTTTCTAAGGCGGGGGCTTTGCAGTAGATCTTGACAACCTTAATGAGCGGCCAGTATTCGATTGTGGCGTGCTGACCGGGTAGCTTCTCCTTGCTGTCAACGTAATGCTGCAGTCCTTTGAACAGAGTTGGGGCGTCAGCCGCTTTCAGGTTCTTGACGTTGCCCAGGAGGCCGCGCACAGCGGGCTCCTGAACCATATGCTCTGGGATGGCGTTGGCAATCATGTCTTTGGTCTTTTGGGGATAGACGGCTTTGATCTTGGCATAAGCCAAACCAGCCTCAGTGTCCGGGTTGTTGCAGTCGCAGGACACGTGACCGCTGGCATCGAAAAGGTCGCCAAGTAAGATTTCGAGCTCGGCGGCCCACTCAGCGTGCTCAATGAATTCAATCTCAGCACGATAGCGCTGGTCGGGCTTGTCGGAGTGGTTTCAGGAGATCTCGGTAGCAGAGGCAGTACAGGCACGCATACCGTTGGTTGGGATGAGACTGGGCAGACGGGACAGGTTAACAGAGGTCCAAAGGCACATCATACGGGCAAGTGGTGAGACGAGCGTACTTCTCTTCGTCCAGGACGGCGTTGATGACAGAGCTCTTGCCAGCGCCGGTATTCCCTACAACGCCAATGACAGCACGAGCAGGTTTGGCCGTGTGTTGCAGCTGCTGAATAGCCTCGAGCCACTGTGGGGCCTCGGTATCGGCTGGAGCGGTAGTCAACGGGCTCTTGAGGGAGTCGAGTAGAGCGACGCCAAGGCTAACGCCACGGTCGAGCTCCTCGATGGAACCCCGGGCGATGAGTTGCTCCAGGTAGCTGTTGATGTCAGCACCAGTCATGGTGGCAACAGTGACGGGCGGTTGTGTGCAAGACAGATGCTCCAGTGATGGCGGCAATGAAGACAATAGAAGAAAGCGGGAGGGAACTGTCGCTGGGGCTGATTGATAGCAGGAAACACGGCTTTCTCGTTTCTGCGGATGGAGCAATGGACTGAGGCGCGTCAGGACGGAATGAGGGAATGTGGGGATGGAGACAGAGACAGAGATCAGACCCCGACGAGGGTTGTGAGGGTTTGGAGGGTTTGGAGGGTTTAGGTGTCGTGTTCCTGGTGGTGGAGCGAGGTGGAAGGGAAGGTGGAAGGAGGGTGGAAGGAAGGTGGAAGGAAGGTGGGAGGAAGGTGGAAGGAAGGTGGAAGGAAGGTGGGGGGAAGGTGGAAGGGAAGGTGGAAGGAAGTTGCTGGGCCGAAGGGCCGGACTACACCTTCCTGAAGTCCTCCCGTCCTGGTCCTTTCTTCGTATGTGATAGACCTCGTATGTCATAGCTGTTGAATGGTGCTTGAACTTGCTATCCCATATCCCATATCCCATATCCCATTTATCCCACCTGCACAGGCTTCCAAAGCACTATCAAACGAGGACGTGGGTCGCTTTCCAAGTCCCCAGGCACGCATGCCGATAACAAAAGTCTCCATGATCAATACACGATCCCAAACTGCAGCTGTGGAAACCCACCCAATCTATAGGATTCGCCCATATTCCACGGGCGGCTGGCCTGGAAAAGCATCAACCCCCCACAAGAGACTGGGCCCTGACCACCCTTCCTTTTTCCAAAACAATCTCGAAATCGGCATCCTTGACAGCCTCCACGCGGTGCGCGATCGTGATCACCGTGCTCTGCCGCAGCTCCTCCCGCAAAACCTGCTGTATATAGAAGGCTGTCTTCTTATCGATGCTGGCAGTTGCCTCGTCCAGGATCACCACAGGACTCCGCCGAAGCACCGCACGGCTCAATCCGATGAGCTGTCGCTGGCCCTGTGATAGGTTCTTGCCGCCGCCGTCGATGCGGGTTGCCAGGCTGAGCGCGGAGGTGTTGGTGTTGGAGTTGTTGTCTTGGGGAGGAAAAGTCTCGTCTCCGGCATGGTTGCTGTTCTGGTGACCCCTGCTGTCCTCGTGCTCATGTTCCTCGTCGCTGCTGCTAGAGGTTACAGACATCCCACTCGCAGCACCAAGGGAAGACGATGCCGAAACGCCCGGGGTCGGTGAGACGCTCCCTGAGGCGGAAAATTCGTATAGTCCGTCACCGGCGCCCAGCACGCGCCTGAGAACCAACGCACACTCCTCGTCCGAGTGTTCGCCGATCGGGTCCATGTTATCTCGCAGTGTGCCGGGAAACAAAACCGGGTCCTGGGCAACAAAACTGATCCGTCGCCTCAACGCATGCTTGTCCACCTTGGCCACGTCAATGCTGCCGATGTGTATACTTCCCATGGTGCCGGAAGCTTCGTCGAACTCAGGCAGTATGGTCCCCAAAAGCGTCAGTGCCAACGTCGATTTCCCGCTCCCGGTGCGCCCCGTCACTGCAACGGTCGCACCGGCTGGAATCCGGAAGCTCAGATTCTGCAATGACGGTTCCAGATGCTCGGCGTACCGCACTGTGACATTGTCGAAGGTGATGTCGTCGTCGTATGTCGGCCAGGCGGCCGGTGGCTCCAGTTCACCACCTGGCTCCTCCTCCAAGTCGATGAGCTCAATCACACGCTCGACACTGACAAATTGCATCTGAAGGTCCCCGTATTTCCGACACAGGGTGTGCGTGCATGCGACGAAGCTGGCAGCCGTCGCGAGCACGAAGCCCACGGTGCCGGCGTGCAGGCCGGTGGCCAGGGCCGAGGCAGTGAGGATAAAGGTCGAAAAGGCGGAAAGCGTGTCGAATCGGAACATGAGCCACGCTTGGAGCGACCAGAAGAAGTGGTCCATCTTCTGGAAGGCATCTGTGGTGACAATGATCTGATTCTGGAAGTGCGGCTGCGCGCGGAAAGCTCGCACGGTGGTAAGACCCTCGAGCAACGTGCCGAAGTTGGACATGAGCGGCGAGAGAGACACCATCTCCAAACGCCGAAGTGATTGCGACGCGGGAAGAAAACGCAAGAAGATCAGGACGAAAAGCGAGGTCATGATGGCGGCGATGATGAGAAACAACGGGGTCGTCGAGGCGATGACGAACAGACTCGAGGCCCAGAACAGCAGATTCCAGCTAACATCCCGGATTTGCGTCACGATCTGTCCATCGATTGTCCCAATGTCGCTTGTTAGCCGGTTCATCAGTCGACCAACAGGCGTCACGTCATAGAACCGGAAGGTGGCGTTGGCCACTTTATGCATAACCTGCTGGAAAAGGCGCTTGCCGGCAGTATACATAAGGACCACCATCATCAGATCAGAGAGAAAGAAGGTGATGAACTGCATCAGAGCAATGATGAAGAACCAGAAAAGCCAAGGACGGGCGTCCACGTCAGGTGGCGGAAGGTCGAGGTCGACATGCCACCAGTCTCCCGAGGTGGTGGTGCTGGCGTCCAACAGCGACGGCGAGGCCCGATAGGAGTACTCGGGTGGGTCGCTGGCCGCAAGGTAGAGATGAGTCGTCACACTCTCATAAGATTCGCCCCAGATTTTGAGGAAGTAAAAGTGCGCCAGCCTCGCTGCGCGAAACAGGCCGAAGAGCAGGACCAGGATTGCCCAATACCATAGATTGCCAGCTTTGATATACTTCCAGTACACGGACGATTTGGCGCCGCCATGGGCTCGAAACTCTTCCTCAATGAACTTGTTCGGGGCAACATCATCGTCCATGTCTCGGTGACCCTGATCCATAGATTCTCGCCGTTGTGCCTGGGCAGTGTTGTAGTGAAACAACTCCTCGTGAGCGTCGATCTCCTTGCGAGAAATGACCGTGACCGTGCCTGTTTGCGTAACTTCCAACACCTGCTCTGCATATCTTGTTAGAAGATCCCTGGGTTCTGTCAGCAACTGATCCTCACAACAGGCACAAAGTTCCAGCACGTCTCTGACGCACGACCGCGTGGGAGCGCCTCAAGACCTCGAGACGCAAGCTCCAACCTGATCAAACAGGATGGAGAACGGGAAGATGGAGCACGAAATCGTCCTTACATCCGGTGGGTAACGAAGACGACGATTCGTCCCTGCACGAGATCTGTATTCGTGAACAGATTCCGCAACACCATCTCGGCCGTCTGATGGTCCAGGGCAGCAATCGGGTCGTCAAGCAACAGAATCCTTGACCGGCTGTACACGGCACGAGCCAGGGCCACTCTGGCCTTCTGTCCGCCCGAAAGGCCCACTCCGTTCTCTCCGATCAAGGCCAGATCTCCAGCCCTCCAACTGGCCAGGTCTGCGACTAGACAGCACGCAGCCAGCACCTGTCGGTATCGCCCCTCGTCGAACCCCGACGAGAACAAGATGTTGTCCCGAATACTCATGCTCTGGAGCCAAGGCGTCTGTGCGCAATACCCGATCGTTTCACCCGGTGAGACCATTCTCAGGCCGTCCTGCTCGTCGAGCTCGCCTAAGATGGCGTGCAGCAAGGCTGTCTTGCCCACTCCAACTTTGCCACATACTGCCGTCAGCCCTGGAGCGGCTTCAAAGGAGACGTTGGACAATACGCGCTTGTCCGCAGGGGAACCGGGCCAGGAGAAACTTGCGTCTCGGAAGGTCATCTCCAGCTTGCCCGGCGGTACCATGCCCCCAGTGAGATGACTTGCAGAGTCGTCGCACGGGCCTGCCTTCTCCTTGTTTGGCTCTGCCATGAAGCCTTCAATGCGAGACATTGCTACACGAGCATTGAGCATGACGGTGATGAGTCCTGGCAGCTCGTTGAGACTCTGGTTCAGCTGGGCGAATAGAGTCAACGAGGGGAAGGCTACATCGATGAGCAGTGGCTGCTTTCCGATGATTGTGTAGGCGTAGAAGGCAGCCACGGGGAAGAAATAAGCAGAGATCTTGTTTGTGGCATCGACAAGTCTCGCGATCAGATTCACGATGACCCGATACCGTAGTTCCTTCTGTCGCGATGCCAGAATCTGGCCGAGCCACTTGTCCTGCCAGTCGTACCAACGCAGATGGCGGATGGCCTCGACGAATTGAGAAGTAACCTGGAGCTTGCCGTCGGTGACAGCACGTCGAGCCCGCTCCCAGCTGACGAGTACGCGGATGAAGAAGGCGTTGAGGATCTGTGCAAGAACGATGAGAGTCACGCCACCGAGCGCGGCTGGACCTAGGATCTTCCAAATAAGCACAATCGTGAGAAGAAAGGTCATGGGTTTGGTGAACAAATTTGCGACTTCCCAAAACCGTTGTGATACCTCGTATACATCGTTGCGCAGCAGGTTCAGGACCTTTCCGGTGGAGGCCGGACCGCTGCTGGCGGCCTTGGCCTCGTCGGGCTTCTCGTTGTGCTCACATGGAAAGGTAAACGCTTTTCGCATGAGTGTTTTCTCATAGATCATCGTAATCATCTCTCCTCTGCTCCTCTCATATGCACGTCTGCAAAACCAGAGGTTGAATATGCCTGACTGCGCAGAAACAAGCCGGACGAGCAGAATGAAGACGGCGTAGGTCATGGCAACTTTCCGGTCGGGCTGGTCGCCTTCCAACGCAAGGAGCAACTGCTTCAGAAGAATGATAGGCAGCAATGTACAGAGCGACTCGAGAGTGCTGAGGCTCGTGGTGAACATGAGATCCGGCGCGTTGGTCTTGAGAAGGCGTACAAGAACGGAGCCTTTGGCATCTCTGAAGAGCCGGTGGAGGCGAGCGTGCTGGAATTCGAGAGGCAATTCCCAGACATCCTCGTGATTGAGTTGCCTCTGGCACCCCAATTTCACCATGGGTGACGCCCATGTCACCGTCATCCAGTTCCACAGCGTGAAGTTGTCCTCTGGGCTGCGCAGTTGTGACGTCGGTGGTTGGGAAGGCCGGCAGATGTCTTGTCCGTTCATGGACGGGTCTCGCATCGGCAACCAGGTGACAATGAGAGTGACGGATAGCAATGAGATGGCGGCCTCCAGCGTCCATAGGCCAGTCCCTTGGGTTGTCGTGACGTGAAGAATGGTGCTGAAAAGGATGAGCTGGGTGAGTAGAAGCAGGCCTTGAAGAACCAACGCCGGCCCTGGAGTCGACCTTGGCCGCTCGACTGCCAATATGATGATGGTGACAACCTGCAGCGGTCAGCGGTCAGCGGTCAGCGTTGATTTTCGAGCCAAAGAGACAACGGTCTGAAGGAGGGCCGCCTGTGGGATGTCCGTGACAGGGACACATAGTCGGACCTTGACTTACATGCGTCACAACAGGTGTGAGAAAGAGAGGCCCGGCCTCTGGGTGTAGAGCGGTCAGTGCACTCACAACAAGACCGGTTGCCGAGTTGGTTATGAGGACTACAGTGGGCAGAACCCAGGGTTTCTTAGCAGGCGGCCCGAGGACTTCAACCGGGCCATGGTCAGCGTGGTGGACATCCTCGGCTGCAAAGCTTCGCAGCCACATCGGTCGGCGACGCCATAGTGGATGCAGGGCGTATCTCAGCACAAGAGTTGTTAGTGAGATGGCAGTCGGAACCCATGCGATAACGCCAACACAGTCGCCGAAAATGGCGAGTTCAGATATCTGCAGACGGCCGTCAGTGTTCCAACAGTCCCGCGAAGATTATATGTATCGGGGGCGGTACCCAGAAGCAACGGCAGCATCCAAGACAGGGTCGCAACATATCCCACAAGAAGTAGGGTGAAGGTGAAGGGACGGAGGCCATTACGCCTGCAGACGAAACGAGGGCAAAGAAGACGAAGAAGACGCAGAACAGTTCTGTCAACTGGTCACATATCGATCGTTGGTATGCCAAGAGCAGAATAAAAGTGGATTTACTGCTGGGACCTACAGACGGGTCATAATTATTTTTGTGGTTACGGCTGAGACCTCACGTTGCTCCAGTCACTTGTGATAGTGGCTTTCAGCTCTGTTTAGTGCCCTTGATTAAGGTGCGAGTTTTAGTCTAGGGTTAGGTTAGCCTGCACGGCCCAAGGCAATGTATGCCCTTGGCGGCGGGTTACGTAGCTGCCCCGCATCCTGTCTAGGACTAGCTAAAGACTGCCCTTGCCTCAGTAGTATTGACTCGGATATTATACTACGTATTTTGGTATGTTGTGCACACAGTAAGACATGGTAGTCCCAGCGAGTTGATTGGCTTCTACATCTACTTTCGCGAGTAATGTTTATGTGTATAAGCTTTACTTAACAATGTTAAAATGGATTGGAGATGGACGAAAGTACTTTTCTTGGGCAACATCTAAAATAAATAAAAAAGAAAGAAAGAAAGAAAGAAAGAAAGAAAAAAAGAAAGAAAGAAAAAAAAAAATCAGAAGTTGGCACAGTGTGGGGGTGGAAGGGATGGCTGGCCGATGCCGGGTATATAGTCAGTGATAGTACTCTTCCCGTTATCGGCAAATCTGTTTAGTCCTATCAACAACATCATCATTTGGGTGGCACCCTCAGCTCTACTTCATTGGTGTCCTCGGAGAGACCGATTCTCGAAGTCTTCTTAACACCTTTCGTATACCTTCTGAAGAGACCAATACTTCTTTTTCATCACCGCTGACACGAATTACCCTTCACTGTACCCAGGAAAGGGAGAAATGCAAAAACAAAACGACTTAAACCACGACTTGAACGATAAACTAGACTATATCGTTATGAACGATTGTATTTGCAGCTTAACTAATTGACTGTATGTTTGCTTTTTTCTAACTACTTAATGATAACTTTTTTTCAGTTCAGAGTTTGAAATAGTCATTACAATGTCGTAGGGAATACCTACTTCGATAAATTCGTGTATGGTTTCTTCTTTCTTTACAACTATAAACTCGCGACGACGCTTAATGATCCTGCTAAAAAACGTCAAACTGAATATACTAACAATCCTTCTGATTATGTTTCTAAAACGATCTGGTAAGTAAATCGTAAAGATATGCTAGGATTTTATTATATCTAAAAACTGCCACGAAAAAAAGATTCCTGTTTCTCCTATAAAATTAGTCTTTCAAGTTCTTACTTATTTTATTAAGAGTATATAAACAATTACATGGAATTGGGAAATGAAAGTAAACTTAATGTTGAATTAATACTTTATATCTCTCTTTGCTCTAGTGTATAGATCTTTATCAAAAGTAATATACTGGGTTCAACTTTTGTTGTTAACTGTTAAATCAATAATGACAATAGTTATTTAATATAGTTAAGGCTATAGGTAATGGAACGCTTTTTCAACAATAATCCAAATCTGCATCTTATTCAAAATCACTTTACTAAAGCATTGAAAAATCTCATTTTCTTTAAAAATACATAGTAAAAAAAAACTTTGAATATGAAAGCGTATTTCACAGCTATCTTGATGATTAAGTAATTAGCAAGTTCGCATATTCTGTCAAAGATCAAAAAGTTAAAAATACAACCAATACTTTTGATAATTTCATTTAGCATTCAATAAACGGCTGTTAATCTCACACTTAGGGATATGATTGCTATATCGTAGACATTAAAGCCATATTCAACTTTTGAAGCCATCAAACCACAACATTTCCCTCTTAAGCCAGTAGTTGTTTTCAAAAAGCTTTGAACAGTATAAATACACCCTCCATTGTTTGAGCTTCCGTATTAAAAATTTAATCACTGTGGAAAACTTTTAGCAAGCTTATAAGGGATACAAATAAGGTCAAAAAAATCATACTCTTAATATTTTTAGGGCTATCCAACAACTAAAAAGGATTCCTGAACTAATCTTAAATTATTATAATAAAACTTGATATGCTTAAAAAAAATATTGAATAATTTGAAAAGGGTGATGATAATCGAAAAACAATTAATTAATGCTTGAATAATAGTATCATCGCTTGTTATTATAACAACTATTTCTTTGGTTAACTAATTAATAAAAGGAAAATCTCTAACTTGGATAAATAATCTATAAATTTCTCAAAAGATAATAAAATTCATAACAAACGATAGGTAATAAAAAGAATGATAAAAGGTCAAAATATCGTAGCCGTCCTAAAATTCAACTAATATTTTAACTATTTTTATCCAATAGGTTAAATTATACCACACTCTATTTGAAACTTAAGGTAATTATAGCTTTAAATCTCGGGTTGAATAAACATTTACATTAACAATATAGAAAATGAATTCTAAATAAATACTCATAATATCTCAAAACTAAAACTCATCAAATACTAAGCAATATAATAGTATAAAAAAGGATAAATATTGACAAAATTTGTTGTTAGGTGTTAAAAAACTAACGTTACAAATGGATTCTGAAAAATGGCACTAACCTCTTCTGATACAGTCTCTAATTGATCGTTATGACAAATTAACATTAAGAGTGAATACTATGATTGGAAATTAGAGTCTTAAACATTCAAAGTAAATTATTTGATATGGTAGTATCCGCTTTGAAAACGGTTTTAAATTATTTAATTGTTTCCTAAAACGCATTTTACGGAAAGTTCCGCCGGAATTGTGTATTTAATAAGGATAACACTATAAAATTAAAGCTTACATAGTATTTACAGACGTTGACTTTACCATTATCAATTATAACAAAATCCGTTTTTTTTTCCTTAAGATTCATAGATCATTTGCCATTGTATCTATTTTTGTTGTGAGAAGGTTGTAAATTCGAATAAAGAACCGAACAGGTTTTTGATAAGTATTCTTTATTGATGCCGACAATACTATTCTTCTTAAACTAACTAATTCGCTGGTTTCAGTCAATAAACTATTTTTAAATTTCACTTAAACGATAGCATTCGCCGATTTTCTTCTTTATAGTTTATTTCAATCCTAGAAATGTTACCAAAACTCTTCAAAGGTCAGGAAAACAACTTTCTTCAGTTTACTTAGCATATAAACTGTTTGAAAAAAGATTTTGATTAATTAAATATTAAAACTTATAAGTAATACTTATTATCTTCAACTTAATGGCCTTAATAGATAAGACATCTTTCTATATTCTAGAAAGCTGCCACGAAAATCGTTAAAACGAATTAGTGTAAAAAGAATAGAAAACAAAACTTGTTAATTGCTTCTTGACAATAGATTAATACAGTACCTTAACATATACGAATCAATTTAAAATTAGCTTCATATAGGTTCTGGATACTTATGATAGTAGTTGAAAGATCCATAGTCATAAAACAATTGATCATCTGGTATACTATAGTATATATTTTTTTGAAATTCCGTGATAAACTATAGTAATACGCCAGACGAATAGAAATAATCCGTTTCTGTACATACTATATTTATCTCAATCCTAAATTTTTTTTTTCCAAAATATCGAAATAGTTATTACAAATAGTACATCCTTGATTTGATATTATCAATGAATTCATATTCGTAAATATTAACCTTAAAAAAAATTTAACGATTGAAATTTAGGTTTTCATTATCATATCTCATTTTTAATATCGAAAAGATGTTTTTGAATCTTGAATCTCATGAAATCAAGCCTAACATAGATTTCATCGTTTCTATTTTCAACTACGGCTTTGATTTTAACTTTAACGTTTTATATTTAATTACAAGAATACGAAGAAATAATATTGATATTCCTGAAAATTCGCTAATTATCTATTATATCAACTAATAGCATATCTAAGTTCATACTGATCTAAATAATCTAAAATATCTGTATTTCTATCTTCTAATTCCCTATCATCCATCTGTAAAACGTTAATAAATTGTAACTTTTACTATACTTTAGCCTTGTGAGTATCTCAAGCAGCGTTTAGTCAATCCTCAACAAAGCCTCAGGGTCCTAATCGTTTCCAAGAATAATAGGGGAGCTAGGCCCTGCTCTAGAGCAAGAGAAACAAAAGGACGGTAACTTATTTGTAAACTCTAAAGGTCCCGAAGTGATAACGGTTCTTTTTAATGAAGGATCATTGTTAACTGGGTAAAGAGATAGGCCTAGTAATAGGAATAGTATTCCGTAAAGCTCTAGGAACGTTAATTCTATAATAATAGCTTATGATTCTCTAAAGATATAAATAATTCCAAGATATACAAACATATTAATCTGAAAAATCAAGTTCAAAATATTTCAATACAATCATACTTACAGAATGTTTAAATTACTACACAAAATATAATACATAAGCTTTTAGATTCTGGAATAACTAGAAGTTTATCTGTAGAATCTCGTTATATATAATCAAGAGAATCCTGATAAATTTCGATCATCATTATCGAAACATTAAAACAGTAAATACTAGTAGTTTCAATAACTGAAACGAACTGTAATATCGTCCCGATGCCCTTATAGCATGAAAATACCATTTTTCCAATTATCCTGTAGAAATCTTCATATCCACAATTATTTCTTACATTCTTGGTATTAGGTTTTGGATATATATATTATACAGATGTAATTGTCGATAATTCGAAAATTTCCGATCTAAAAATCTAAATGAACCGTACAACCAATATAAAAGAATTCCCACTAAGTATATGATTATAATTGATATGGAAAACCTAACGATTACAACTTATGTAGAGATTTCTCATAATTAAAATAACTATAAAAGTAGGTTATACAATCTTTTAGACCTTAAATTGCTACCATTTTTTTTTTAAAAAAAAACCGTCATTTGACGAGTAAATTTCTAGGTTTTATTAGACACTTCGTAATATGTTTACAGTATGAATTCAGGATGAATACCTCTATTCACTATCAAATTACGTGTTATTTCGTAAGATTTACGACGATTTCAAAAGTTATTTCAAATACAGTGTTTAATTTAGTTTATACTACATAAACCGAAACATCATGAAGGTTTATGAATATTTTAGAATAAAAATGATAAGAAATGAAAATTGACCTTTTTAATTGGATGTTGGATATTTCAATATTTTATTAGAAAACTATGAAGAATCCTAGAGTGAGAATGATCATATTGTATTAGTAAGTTTGCTAAGCTATCAAGGGGTATAAAATGTTCAAATACGCCTTATAACACCTTTGTTGGTAGTATTTTCCTATTAATAGGCTTTAGACTTTGCAACGTTGTCGATTCGATTGGTCGAAATAATAGTAGTATTGCATGGTCAGATGGTGAATCTATTGTTTTAGGTTTCACGGACCGCTAGCCGGTCTGCACTATAATTTTTATAGTCAATTGCTTGACCTGTGACTTAGTGTGAAGTGTGGAGTACTGTATTCGACTTATACTCAATATAGTAAGTTTACAAAAAAAAATACACTTAACTTGCAGTTAGTATAGTCAACTTTACTATAAGTAAAGTAAACCTACTATATTACAAATATTATTATTCCAATACTGGCGGCTTTTTAGTTTGTGTGCGTATGCTAGCATAGTTAACCAATCTCTTTCGATAAGAGCTGAACCGCGACCTCGTTAACTGGCCAGACTTATATCAATTTCAATTGACCTCCAAATCGGACTGTACCTAATTACATGTAAATTAACTCCGTTTTCCGTTAATTGCCCCACGGTTTCCAGGTGCGAATTTATTAATTCACATAAAAAAAATCTGTCACAGGTCTTTAGAGGCTTTCACTTTAACCGTTTCAATTAAAGAGATCACCGTTATTAATTTCTCCACTTCCCCGGTAGTTTTCCAGCTTTTTAGTATATCCCTAACCGCTGTCACGTAATTTGGGCTTTCTGGACGGCTTATTAACATAGCTCTCAATAAGTATGGTCAGCTTATTATTATTTACGAACCTTATTAGAGCCTTATCCAATGACACCTTCGTTATCGTATTGGTAGGATTATTTTTGCCGTTAATTTATCGGAACTCTTCAATCTCTCTACCTTTGTAGGCTTTGCAGAGTACTATTACGTCGATTATTAGACGTTTTTCACTGGTGCTTCCAAACTTCAAAAGATATTCGAAAAGACATTTTAAATCAGTATAAATTACTACCGGTATAAGTGTAATCTTTAGCTATTAAATAATAAAGTTAAAGTTTTTCTATATTGTTTTATATATGTTAAAGCCTAACGTTATATAGTAGACCTCTAAAACTAATAAATTCCGTGTAATCCTTTTGTATTCAACAAAGGTTTAGTAAATCAAGTTGCCAATAATGCTAAATTGATCTTTTCGCCTATTATCGTTAACGAGGGTTAGTAGAAAGCCGATTTATAAAAAAAGGTTGGCATCATTGAAATAAAATCAATTTATAAAGATTATTAATTTGGCCTTTGAAAAATGGATTAGAACTATATTAATCCTTTGATTCAAATTTCATATTTATTACTCAAACCTTTTATTTAACCGGTCAAAGTCTTTTTTTTTTGGCTTTTATACTTGTACCGCGATAAATAAATCGTACTATACCTTTAGCTGGTATAAGGTAGAAATATAGCTGTTATGGGCACGTTATTTAACATACCTTTGAGACTTAGTCATGTTAATCTTGTCAATTTTATTCAAATTAATGTCCTGGACCTTTTGGTGAAAACTAAAGCTAATATTAACATTAAGTATATTAATTGACGATTCGTTGAAGTTTAGTTGATTGCTTTTCGTTAATGTCGTTAACGACTTATAGTCTTAAAACTTAAAGTCCATAATCACCTGCTACTTCGATTCTATAGAACCAGCCGTTTCGACTCAAAAGGTATAGTTAATCTATATATCTACTAAACCGAAATCTGTTTTTTACGTTATCAGCAAATATGGGTTCTATATTAAAGACTTTATACCTAACTATAATTTGAAGTACGACTGGTCAGTGGAAACATAATAAGCGTTTGTTTTGACTGGTTTATAAAGTAATTCAATATATTTTATTAATATCCTTAAATGGTAAATATCTATTAATTCCTTGGATAGCTTTAGTAATACAATTCGCTGTAAATACTTTTTAATTACGAATAAGTTTACGTTATAGTACGACTTTTCAACGTAAATTTACTTTTTGTTTTGGCCAGTAAACTTGATAACGAAGCGACTACTAGGCGTTAACTAACCATTCAAATCGTTAACGACTATATAATGATTTAGGCTTTGCCTTCATCGCCATATCCTAAAGCGATTAAACGTAACTTTTTGTAAGGTCGCTCCGTAGTTTTTTCTTCGACCTCGTAAATAATCCTCGACTTAAAAATCGTAACATTTGTATCTTGAAAGTTAAAATTAACCTTTGGTATAAATTATATACCCTCTCGAGTTATCAGTCCATTAATCTTGACCCTGTTGTATGCTTTAAAAGGTGTACTGTAAATTTCAATAATACTTTATACTCGGAACTTTAATGCTAAGTTTTTATTATCTTTCTTTCTTCTATTTACCCAAGTAATATTATAGATAATATCAGGTATGTAGTCCTTCTTCTTAAATTTACTTTTTTTAGGAGTCGTCTGCGCTGGCGGCGTTTTATCGAATTTTAGATAACGGGTAAGAAAGGTTCGTATTAGATCAGTCACTTAACTTAAGGCTCTTTATCGTTAATAACTCTAATAAGGGGTTTAAACAGAGTTATATTAAATATTACAAGACTGTTAATAGTTTTAATAACCACTTTAAAGTTTACGATACTTAAAATCTTATACGGGCCCTTTTATTTGACTGGTTCTCTCCATACGAGGACTTTATTTTATAGTGTTAAAGTAATTATTATAACCTAGACAGAGATTAGGCCAGGAAGCAGGCCAGTATGCAACACTGCGCCACTAAAAAGCCTGAAGTCTAGAATCAGGCGGAGAACTTCTCTTATGTCAGTAACCCCAGACAGGGAAGTACTGATGGGACCGACAGCGGTCTAGTCGATTATATAGGACCGATGGAACCGACAGCGACTCCAGCGGTCTAGTCGATTATATAGGACCGATGGAACCGACAGCGACTCCAGCGGTCCAGTACTGAAGACGGTATGAAGGATGGGGATATAAGGACACGGTCATCACCACATAGATAGTATTTCCTTCATAGCTCTTCAGTTGTCAATCTAAGTATTCAGTCTATATATCTGAATAGCCTAACGGCTAATGATCATCCTACAGCACGAATACACATCTTCTTGATATTTCACCTTTGTTACCTCTGCTACCTTACTGCTAACATAAACCCTCTAACACCTTCTATTTACTCATGGGTATTTAATGTGATCATTACAGTAAGCATATCGATTTTTATAGAGCCGTTCCTAGTATTAAAGGTAATATTAACTTGGCGGCATACCAATTCCCTTTGTAATTTATTTAAAGCTTTACCGTAGGTTATATTACGTTTTTAGGTAGTTGTTAATGGCAGAGATTTGTTTGTTAAGCGTAGGTATTCTTTGAAGCCTAGTAACGTTGACATTGTGCCATTAGAGCCTATAATATAGTTTAGGCTCTTTGCTACTATTTATAAACTTGCCTCTGAATCCATAAAGCCTTTAATTTTTAATATAAAGACATTATACGTTTGGCTAAGTAAGGCGTATACTATTTTAACTTTTTTAATACTTTAGTAGGCTTTTACAGGTACCTATTTACACTAGATACCTATTATCTTAATATTTGCCTAAAACTCTACCGCCATAAAGCTGGTAAAAGTATCGTAAACGAAGATGTTAAATAGATCCGAGTATGTATTAACCTATAATATCATTAACGCTTTTAACGTTTCCTTTGCTGAAAGGGATTTTAAGAACTTAGTTTGGTAGAAAAAAGTTACCAAGTTAACGACATAAAGAAAAAGCTTGTTATCTAATGAAAACACGTTGATAAAAACATCGTAGTTAAAGTATTAATCGTATTTTAATGTAAATTTGAATCTTCGCGAGGTTTAGGTATGTATTCAATAGTAACGACAACGCTTTTAAATAGTTTTGAATATAAAATATTTCACATCTTTGTATTCCGCGGACTTCAGGACTTTATATGGCTCAATAACGGCTGGGTAATTAAATCGTATATGTAGTTAACGTATTTATAGCTTTATTAGGGTTAATACCACTTTTTTTAGTTCTTAAAAGTAAAACTATAGGTGCCTCCTGTTATGGTCCGACCTATAATAGTAAGCTAAGTAGGTGCAAAATAGGGTTTACTATTGAGGTTCAGCGGAAGACTAGAAGAGGCTACCGTAGCCTATGGTGTGGGACCTATGATCATAGCTAGTGCCTAACCCATTAAGTGCCCTTACATGTGCTATATACGGACTACGTTTGGTCTGTGTCAAGACTGGGCCTGAACCAGATATTATATATCTCGTTACAAATATAGTCACGTGACCTATAGAATTAATGGCTAATGGCCTAAGTTTATAATATACCCCCCTTTTCCTCGAATTTTATAAGAGCCGTGTCATCCCGTTAGTTAAACGTAGGATGCGAGCCTCGTCTGCCCAATACATAGGCAGGGCGAAAACCAAGCGCGAGCCGGTAACGTAAATTTTTACGCGTCGTATAACCTATCGGCCGGTTTAACCCTAAACCTTCGATACCGTATAACACGCTTCTTTAACGTACCGTATAACGTATTGGTCGGTTTAACTCTAAGACATCGATGCCGTATATCGCGCCCCTTTAACATATCGTATAACGTATCCTTTAACGTAATATATAATATATTACTTTTACCGTCGATATTATATAATGCGCCTTTTTACAGTATCGTACAACACGTAGCTTTTACCGAATCCGATTCGTTAATACTTATAAATAGGAGCTTTAACGTAACACTTAAAACTTTACTTTTATTACTTTTATCCCGCTAACTATTTTTTAATATTTCTTACATTACCGTACCTTTTTGTAATAACCTTATTACCACCTTTTGTATTCAAATCGTTAATTACCTATGGATATTCAACAGCTTTTTAATCTTTTTTTCGATTTTATAATTAATATTTATAATAAAATTGGCCTAAGTTAAACCACCGTAAGCGTTTTTAGTAAAAACAATCAGTTTCTACGTAAAGTACGTGACTTTATTATATCTTAATACCCTATTACAAATCATATTTTTTAGCTTTTTCTCCTTATAAACGACCTGTTTTCCCCCCTATAATAACTAGAATAAACGCGAACTTCTTTTTTAATAAGCTAAGGACGTGTATATATCGTATATTAATCGACTTTTTAATTTCGGCGGTTTTCTTCATTTATATTCGAGTTTATCATACCTTAGGTCATTGTATATATCGAAAAGTTTATCATAATGTACGTTCAATAAATTAACTTTATAAGGAATACGATCGTTACTAAACCCTCCTTCATAATATATTTAGGAGATAAGTTTACTTATGGTTTCCTTTAGTTTACGAGGTTCATTTTCCGTTCGTTAGCAGGAAAAAAATATCTCGGATTACCGGTCCATTTTCGCATTTATATTTTCTGAATCAAATAATTAATTTACTCGATTCCGAAATATTACCCAAACCTAAAGAATCTTTACCGTTCCGGTATTATAAGTTATTACCCCTTTCTTTATACCTTTCAGTCGCCCCCTTTTTTCGGGTTCGCTCTTTTTTAAAACTCACCCATTATTTTTTACGGTTTCTTCTATTTACCATAACAAAACTTCCTCGATTAACCGTACGTTAACGAGTAATAGATTTACGCAGCCTTTTTTCATAACCACTATATACTTTTTCTTGGGTTTAACTCAAGTATCCAAAATAATATAATTACATCAATCATTTTCATAACTCATATAGGTTACGGTTTACAAAATATAGTAAAGATGTTTAAGGCTTAATTGTACGAGCCCCATTTTCACCCGAATTTTATTTATCAACCTTAATTAAAAACAAACTAATCAGGCCGACTGAAAACAGGCGAGAAATCGTATGATGGCCGACCGCATAGCCTAGGTATAAACTAATATATTACAATTCTTAATAACCCTTTTAAAGGATCGCTTTCTCTGTCTCGCCCTTAGTTAGCCGTTATCGTTTACCTTTCCTATCGCTAGTACTGCTTAACGTTACCCGCCCTCTTCGACGTCGTCCTGAGCTCGCCCTACCACTCGTTAGCCCTTTTCGTCGACGTTTACTAATACCCGCTTCGCCCCGTACCATCTGCTCTTACCAGCCGTTTTAATATATAAAACTAATCGTAATAAGGTAGCCAACGTTAATAGCGTTATTACTCGCTACAAATAAATAATAATAAATAATAATAATAATAATAATAATAATAATAATAATAATAATAATAATAATAATAATAATAATAATAATAATAATAATAATAATAATAATAATAATA